>JAHMML010000002.1:699222-1218563 GCA_020341155.1 Eciton burchellii
TCTCTCTCTCTCTCTCTCTCTCTCTCTCTCTCTCTCTCTCTCTCTCTCTCTCTCTCTCTCTTTCTCTGTGTCACCCCCACGGCCGCCGCTGCAGCCTGCAACCGCATCACCGCAGCGGTTTTGCCTCGCTCGGTTTCGATTTCTACGCTTCTTTCGCGCGGTCCTCACGACACCCTCTCTTCTTCGCTCGGCCTTTGTAGCGGCGGCATTCGACGGAACGGGATATATTTCTTCTTCGACCCGAAGCGCAACGATTATACAAAGAGTACTTCTTCTTTCGCTGTACTGACTGTAGTTTCCGCGCATCACCGCGCGATCTCTCCTCTCGGAAATACGACGCCAGGCCTCGCGCTGGTCAGAAGGGACTTTTGTTCCGGCGCGCAAGAACCCGTTGCATAAATGTCAGGAAAAATAGTTCAGGCGAATAATCTTCACGGGACCGACGAGAATATCTATTAAGCGTTCACGCCTCGCGGGGAATTAATGACAAAATCGTCCGAAGCAGTGCGTCACGATTTCATTTATGATTTTGCGCGATTACGTTTACGTGGCCGTGCGATTCGCGGTTTCACATGTTTGGACGCGACGTTTATCGCAGCGCTTATGAATAACGGCGGATGCAGGGGTGCGTTAAGAGAGGGAAAAGAGGAGCCGATACCGTTGCAGCGAGAGATCGGCCGAGGAAACGAGGACGACCGTGAATCGCGATCCGTGAATCGCGCGATCTGCGAGCTGCACGCGCGCACGGCAGCGGGTCTCCCGCAATATCTCGCGGTATCTCGAATCGCCGGTAATGCCGGATGAAATGCTCTCGATCGATTCGCTCCATGCACTGATCGATCCGGCTGTATCGGAACCGGCCGCGCTTTTTTTTGTCGAATCCTCTCGTCACACTTGTATAACGAGTTTAAACAAGTTTAATCGCGAGTTTTCTTAGGCAAAAGGGAATTTCACGGCAATATGTGCGAGCGAGAAATTGCGCATTGAGCTGTCGCGACGTAACGACTTTCTTCAATGGTCTTCTCGTTTGCCGGTTATACTGTCCCGATTTTTCATAGTCGTAATACGCGCAAAAAATGGGTAAATATGCGTAAAGACAGTGAGGGATACCGGAGATCCGGGAAAATTGTAGGAAAATCATCGAATAGCTATATCGAGCTTCAGAATTCGATAACGAGAAGAGTCATTCGGGAAAATACAATTTCCGTACAACGCGGGCTTATCGATAAGCAGATTACGCACATCGCCGATCCAGCGATCCAACTGACCGCAAACGGCGGTTCAAAACTGGCGTCGACGACAAAATTAAGATAAAGAGTTTTTAATTTTTGCGTTACAACTAACAAAATTTGAAAGAGAATAAGCTAAATCAATAACACAAGGTTGAGAAAAGTTTCGATTCCAAACGAAACATGATATTGCTTGTCAAGTCGATAAGCACTTCCCTGTTTTCTTTCAAGAAACTTACTGTGCTTTCGATGCTTCAACGGAAAACTTTACGATGGATCATGTCCGTCATAGCGAAACAAAGATCTGTTCGTCGTTTGGTAGCGCATGGATCGGTGATGCTTGAAGTGGTCTCATACCGGTAACTCTTGAACAAGCATCGTGGGCATTGTTCCTTCACAGCGATGCGCTCTCCCACGCATGTAACGCCTCGTTTCATGGCGTGCGCATCTCGACAGAATACCCTCTTAAATTTCTTACCTATCCTCCCTCGGCCGTCCATGTGCCATCCATTCCTTACTCTCTGCGTTAACGCGAGCGAGCGCGCGCTGCGTGCGCGCGATTCACAGGCCCGCCGGCAAGACTTACGAGCTCTCCTCTCGCTTAATGGAATACATGTGCACAAGAACGATGGACTCTCGCGACTGGACGGTCAGTCCATTTAATTACCTCGCGTCCCATCTCCGAGGCCTGACGCGTCGACGTCCACGACGGAGAAACGATAAACGCGGAAGCTGCCACGCCGATTTCTGTTATTGGAGCCGCTTCTCTACGCATCGCCTCTTGCGCGTATAATGCGAGGGAGAATTGAGAGGAAGGTTTGATCGTCGTCATCGATTCGGGGTGAGAAGCGAGAAAATCACTTGCTTGTCCGTAATAAACCGAGAGAGACTTTCGAGGGGTTGTTGCGCTCCTCTTCTCGCAACCGCGTAAGGGAGAAACGTAAACCGAACGTAAACAACATGAGACAGCAGACCCACGAGCAGTCTATAGAGAAAGGTCGTGACTCGACGAAGAATCGGCGAACCGTTTCCCGTCGTACCTTCCTTATGGCTTTCTAGCTCCATCATCCGAACGCAGCGAAAATCGAACTGTGAGAAGAGCGGCAACAATCTTTCGGATATCACTGCCTTGTAACGGCATGATGTAACATTTGTATGTTTTGAAACATTGAGAAAACGATACTTGTCCGAGAATCTTCTTTTTAAATTATAATTCAAAATATTATGTTATTCGGAGAATATAGCATAATGCATTAATGATTCCTAAATATTCCGAATTAAGCAAGTAGGAATTACGATACGGAATAACGATGACATATTTTGACACAAGAAAACATATTTTGATTAGAATATTCAGAAATTACCTTTATATAACGGTTTGTCTTTTACGTAATTAATGACATTATATACGATTATATAATTTGTAATAACAACGATATGTTTATATTAATACATACATACATATATATATATAGAATTATGACTTTATAATTTACAAGTTTAGCTTCTCGCCAGCGTAGAAAAATCCCTTTATTTACTGCACCCATTAAAACAGACAGCTTGTTCTCGCGCGAATAACGGGCGCGATGAGACAACTCGAAGAAAACGTCTTGACGGATTTTTGACACTCCGCGAGCAATCTCGATTGCTGAAAGCTAAAATGACAAAAGGGCACATCGAGGGATGGGAAAGCAATATCGATGAAATATCAAGTTCAGCGAGAAACGTTATGAACCTTCGTTCGTAAAAATAATGGCGGGTATCTGCGTCGATTAATCGCCGCCGAGATTATCAGGTGCACCGACCATTTTATCGGACACGATGTGGATAGAGCTCGCGATGGGCGGTCTGGCGGCCTCACTACCAACGCAACAACCTATAACGCAAGAAGATCAGCGGTAGCCGCCGTCGTCTCAAGGCCTCTCAACTAGGAAACGATCGGTTCCCCCACGAGGCTTTGCCTATACCCATTAGCTCGCCGGATAGGAAAGTAATTACCGATGCATAAATCCGCCGATTGGAAGCCTCACGGCGTGGAAGCATAACGGCACGGAGAGTAACGTCGCCGAGCGTCGCTCGTAATTCGCGAAGCGCAAGTCGCGTCACGTATGAACCAAGGCGCGTTTTGCGCGTTCCGGCGGCAAAGCAGGAAACGTATCAGCGAGATTATCGGGATATAATTCCGGATAATTGCCGGTATTCCGCCCCGGCCCCAACTACTTAATTAGCGCTGGAACCGGACTCGTACGCCGGAAAGGCCCACGCGATTCCTCGCGCACGGTAACGCCTACTTAAGCCGCCACGTGGAAATTGCGGATGCGTCGCGTCTCCTATTTCCTCTCTCGATCGTCCGATGATGCCCAACCGATAAGATCGATAATGAACTGGAGAACCGGATGTTCGGAAGTATCCGAGAACTTGCACAGCTTTGAAACAGCAAAGCCACAGTTCTTCGTGCGGGAGAAATGAAGGGAATTTGAAAATTTGTTATTTCTGTTTTTGTTATTCGTTTATCATGCGACGAAAAGTGAACGCTTCTTCAGCGTGACTCGATAAAAGAGCTCAACTCTCTAAATAATTAACGGGAATTTTTTGATTGACCTCATGTTGACCACTTTCCATATCAAAATGAATAAATAAACTTTTCGATCGTTGTTTCAAAAAGTGCGCTCCGTGTGCGACTTTTCATTCAATCAACTTGCTCATAATATCAAAAATCTTTTGAAGATTTCGGATTTAGATCTCAATCCATACGTACGTCCGTCCTTTCTCAGTTTTTTCTTTTCTTTCCTTTTCCTTTTCAAGGAGATTATACTTTCCTACTAATCTGATCAAAGGCAATTTTAAGGATAAAGAAAATTTTATGCAAGATAACTTGCAAAGCGCGCACAGTGAAAGATTTACTGCAATGAACTCACATCTGCGAATGATACATCGACGAATAGCTAATCGGCATGTCACGCCGAGCATTACAGTCCGAGATGAACTCAAGTATGCCGCTGTTTGATCTCGGATCCATCTCAAGCAACGCAGGGTTTCATTGTCGGCCTAATTTTGCCGATTGCCATTGTCGAGCGAATAAGAAAAGAAGATTCAAATCATGATCGATATCGCATCGCGACGACTTGATCGCTCAGCCTCGACGATCATGTTCGCGCCAACTGACCGACCAGAACAGAAATAAACACCTGGTCTCTCACGATGAATCCATACGTACATCTCTAAATGCAGCATACGAATAAAAGGAATTCAGAAATGATTCTGAGCCTCTGATATCAAATCTTTCTTATGTTGAACGGGAAACACTGAATTATGGTGGTAAAGTCTGTTTCGTACAAGCATCGACGATTATGATTAAATATCGATATTGTAAGATAGAGATATTTGGCATTAGTCATGCTTAGCTCGTCTGTGTTATGTTATCAGTAATGTTTGTCAAGGAATTATCGAGAAACTCCTCTTTTCGAAGGATCGCGACGTAACAATAGAACAGAAGACAAAAAAGAGATTACTGGACGATCACGACGCAGGACGACGAAACGAGCCGTTATAGACTATTAAAAGTACTTTTGTAAGATTTTTTATTTTTTATTAAATCGTGCAATTTTTATACTTTAAAATTTGTGTATTGTTGTGAGGAATATCAATATTGTAGGTTATATCAACACCATCCACTTTTCCATCCTACAGAATTTATGATAAGATATTATCGAAGCACCGATGTCATAATTTAGTACAATTATAATAATTTATAATATAAGGAATAAATCAAACCGATGCATTAGATTGCGAATAAATTAGTAAGTTACGGTAAAGGAACTGTTTGAAATTCGTACAAGTTTTGCTATGAAAAGTGTAATTATTTTTACCAAATATTTTGTGCAAAATACTTGACGCTATTATAGATCGAATAATGTATAAATTGTCACAATAAATTTTTAAATAAATCATTACGTAGATCATTAATTATGCGTGCTCTTTCTCTCTCCCTCTCTCCCTCTCTCTCTCTCTCTCTCTCTCTCTCTCTCTCTCTCTCTCTCTCTCTGTGTATCTTTCTTTTTCCCTTCTCTTAATTCTTTTCCTTTCTCTACCTGCTTTATACTCTCCAATTCCATTCTTTTAACATTTTCCAACATCTTGATCCTTTCTCGCATCGTTTTCCAATTTCACAATTTAAAGCTAAAACTTTATTACATATCGACTATATTATTTTTTACACTCGCTCCGCAATCTAAAAACTGGTTCACTAAATCATGCCACTCTGATCAATTCAGATATTCCCTTGACATAGCAAAATCTCTGGAGGCCCTCGCGCTACGCTCGAGCTCCCATAATGCAATTCTCTTTCTCTTTTTCTTCTCTACCCGCAGTCCGGTCCCATACGCATCGTATATTATATTACCAGATGAATAACAAATCAGTGCGGCGAGATATGCGTGCGGAGCCAATAATTCTGCGACACCCGTTGCGTTAAATAAAGCTAACAAACCAGAGTTTCGTAAATCATTCTCAGCCTATAATTTATGGCGCGTCCACGTGGATTTCTTAACGTCGGGACGACGGCTATGCCGACGTAACTTACGGCGGGTTGTCGATTTTTTAAATCCCGCTACTTAGTTGGCCGCAAGAAAACATTGCTGTACGTTCTGCATCATTAGCTGCGCCTCGCTTCGAGGTGCACCATCCTGTCTATAGTGACGTAGGGAAGAAAAGCGTGTCGTGTCGCAGATCGTCGTGATTTGCGAGGGAATCATTGCGTCTCGCTCCGAGTGCACGCGTTGTGGTTTTTGCATCGCGACTTTACGGTACCGGCATTTATATCCATCCTTTTGATGCGCTTCTGATAACTATATATGCAGAATAACCGCCATCCAACCGACGCAGTAATATCCTCGAAGACGTTCCTCGAGTACATTATCGTTATCTATATGATCTCTCCTTACGATTATATTCTTTGATGGAATTTCTGGAGAATTGTTTCTCAAGAGAGATCGATAGTGAGACGAGCAATTTCATCATTTATTTGAAATGAGACGCATTGACGATTAAATTTCGGATTAAATCTTTCTTATAAGAGCGACTTAATCTTGAGTATGGGCAAGGATCACCGTGGCTTTTCTCTCTTTTGTGTTTTACCGCACTGTTGATTCACTATTTAATGCTATAATCCGACGCGACTTATATCGCTATTTCTTAAGTACTTAGGATGAATTATAGCGCGACGTAAATTTTCCACTCATCTTCTTACCATCGCAAGGCTTACGCGCGGAAGCCCAGTGAATCGCGCTTTTAGCAACAGGTGTGTGAACTGAATTGATCTTACCTATATATTATATCATACCCTTCTCGCTACTTTAATGCGCTTATGCCTTTCATACATAAAATCTCGTAAATTTCTTTCTTTATATCAGACTTACGTGCACTGAATGCCGTAAAAGCGACAGGCTGCACATGCACAAATAAATATATATGTTCATTCATCTAATTAGAATTCTCTGAAAAGATTTGCCATTAAGATTCCATTCGGAGGCGACGAGTCCGCTGTCGACGAAAAAACCATACTCGAAACTCTTTTCTAACAATTGACTTCTTGCCGGCTGCACGCGTGTCGCCAGATTCGAGACGCGCCACAAGCGCGATCGGCTTTCTCTCGTAAATTATCCCGATGCTCCCGAAGGCAGCCGCCGTGGAAATTAATTTCAACGCGCGCGCGTACTTTTCCCCCGCGAGCTGCACGCAAAAAGCCATGTATATATATTACAGTGATCGCGGTGTTGCACGCGGCGCGGCTACAGGATCCCGTTTCGCCTGTGATCTACAACCATGGCGAAGCAAATCGCCGCGTCGCGGGGTGGGCGGGATACGTCCGCAGGCTCTCCGCGCGTCCTTAACAACCAAGTGACCGAGACACGTGGATGTATATGACCGTCTCGTCCTCTCTGCACCCGCTCTATATACTCGTCTTTCCCTCGATACGCAACGAGCAGGCACTCGCGGTTCCACTGTTATTCTCATCCTGTCACCGACCGAGCCGCATCATTAGGCCATCCGGTATTACAAACGACATTGAAGGGGCTCCCAAAGCTCCTTTTCTTCGTATCATCGCTTGCTTGTCCCTTGTCTGTTGTTCCATCTCCTTTAGCTCTCTCATCGCTCCCTCTTCCTCACGCTTTCCCGCAAGCGTGCAGTTGTGGTGTAACCTGTCTCTCTCGATTCCTCTTTGCGCTCTGGGTTTATCTCCAGCTGGTTACTGGGATAATCCGGCGGAACGTCGCTTTAACTGGATCATCCGAACCGCGCGGCAAAAACCAGCGAACGGGTCATAAGCATTTATGAGTTTCTTACCGGCGATAATAAGTTTGGAACGATTGCTGTTTGTATCATTGCGTGAGGTGTATACCTGCCCGTTCTTTCTCTTCTAGTGGACATTCCTGGAATTGACGCGCGTGCGCGCGTACACCGAGAGAACCATAATACCATACGTCACGTGCACCTTCTTTCTCCACCCGATATTAACGCACCGGTCTTTTTACGAGATTCATTAAGCGGAGTCGAACGCTGGCGTATTCCGCGCCGTCTGACCCCAATCGACCTCACCTACTGCCCGCTCATAAGGGTTCGAAGGCTCGACTCGTCGGTAATGAACAATCGTTCCTCTTTTCTCCTTTTTCCTTTTTCCTGTTTCCTCAATGGATATCCATCTGCCCGGGGACATAATACTGCCACAGCGGAGTTTCTCGCTCCTCTAAATCTCGATATTTAATAAGCTTTATGATCTCGAAATAAACTTTTCGTATCCTCTTCCCTACGTGATGTTCCTCTTTAGAAATTTATGTATAGATATAATACTCTCAGAGATAAATTCTTCAATTTCTTGTGAACAAATATGAAACAACGAACTGTCATGGAGAATACAATGAAGTAATCCCATATCCGATATCAGAAGTTGACAGTCACGTAATGTAAAAGCTTGACGAGTATCTTCAATAAGAAGCAACGAAAATACGCATGTCATCAGTTTTCAATGTTCTAATGTTTTTCTTTAGATAATTCTTAATTGATTCTTGAATCAGGAAAACTTGACGGTTCTTGGATTATAAAAACCGAATCCGTGAGTTTACCTAAAAATTCGAGAAATATTAAACTCAATTGATCCTGAACATTTTAGTGTCCCCGCAATAATCAAAAGGACACAGAAATATCGGATTCTATCAGTTTTCCAAACTTGCTAATTTAATTTCTAAAAAGTAATTTCCTTAAACATGCCAGTTTCTTCTCTGGTAATGATCAGATTCTTATCGCGGGATAAACTCGGATATTTTCGACGAGTCTTTCACGTGGCAACTTGTCACTTCGTCGATTGTGACATTCGAACGTCCGATGCGAGTCTTGTCGCTGTACACGGCGATACACCATCGCGACTCACATCAGGGTCGGGGGACTCGTCGAATGCAGCAATCACGTTCCCCAACGCGTATCAGCGCATTAGTCTTCAGCACGATTGTCACAGAAGACGATCCACGATGTGATTCGTGGAAAGCGCGTGACAAACGAGTCATGATGTTGACGTGAGAATGGAAATGGAAGAAGAAGCGCTTGCATTCTCCTGTCGAATCTTGGTTTCTCCCTTCTCTTCAACATGGCACGTACCGCGAGCAAAACCGCGTTTATTGTAATTTCCGCAAAAAAGCCTCTTGCGATTGCTCGGTAACGATAGCCACGTCAAGATGATTTAAATGTAGGCTACTGGCGTGTTCCAATAGTACGCATACAGTCCTGACGTCGTTCAGAGCGCGATCAGCTTTGACACGAGTAAGTAACTCACGCTTCACGGTGGTTAAAATAAAGGAAAGAAAAGAAGAGACAAGGATGAAGAAGGATGTACGTGAGAGAATCCGCGAGAAGATAAACGGCCGGAGAGCCGCAGGGAACAAGAGAGATAGAAAATATGCTTCCGAGGAAATAATTGACGAATTTATTAATCCGTTTTTTCTTTCCGACATTCCGGCCTACTGGATAGTGGAAAATTTTTTTTTCTGGATAAAAAATAGATTATAACTACAGATTACACTTTCGAAAAAAATTGTTATTATTAGTTTATACATTCCTTGCATTGCACTCCTAAGTTAAGAAAAAAACAACAAAACTAGAATTTTGGAATTCGTTCCTCTTTTGTTTGGCGATTTTTTCCTTCTTCTTCCTTTTCGCAGTCTTTTTTACAATGATAATTCTTTTCTGCACGTTCTCATCACCCGCTCTTATGTTGGTTAGCAGTGCAGAATATTCGAAGTGCAAAAGTGTAAATTTAATTGATTCCTTTCCAGCATTCGAATTTGAATATTAAATTCTTCGGATGTTAACTCAGAATTCAGCGTTTTATTCGTGATACTTTAATGCAGCAAAAATTAATATAAAAACTTATCATGGAAAAAATATTCATAATAAATGATTTTGTGTTACGATGTCATCATGTACAATATTCAAAAAGCTTTTTTTCCTAAGATTTTTCTTTCTCTTGCAATCAGAAAGTCTCAGTTTGCGCAAGCAGAAAGTTTCAGTACGAATAAAAGCTTTCATTTGTGAACAAATGAAAATATAAAAAGAAACAAATCAAAAATTCTGGAGATATTGGAGATATAAAAATCTATAAAACAGTCAAACGAAGTAATACAACAAACAAATAAATCAATGAAGAAATAGAGAATAAACAAAAAGAGAAAAAGTATGGAGAGAGAAAGCACGGATGGACAAGCGAAAACAGTGAGATGATGAGGGGAAAGTCAATGGCAATGGGATAAAGTCAAATAAAAACACCCGTGAAAATACACAGCGAAAATACGAAAGGAAAGAGTCAGGAAAGAAGAAAAGCGTTTTATTAAGCGGAGCTATATCCAACAGGATGGGAAGAGGAGAGAGAGAGAGAGAGAGAGAGAGAGAGAGAGAGAGAGAGAGAGAGAGAGAAAGAAAGAAAGAAAGAGAGAGAGAGAAAATAATGATGTTGCGATGGCCAAAAAAATCAGCATGTATCTCTGAGAAAAATACATGTATCTAATAAGAGTGTACAACGAATTTACAATGCGTCCCTACCCGCATCGGAGGTTAAAAAGCTGCAGTTAACGAGTTTGATGGAATTAAACGCAGCCGTCACAAAAACTAGAAACGTTATCACGGAAATTACATCAATCTCCTATAATATAATATCTTTTTTAATTATATAAATATATAGTTTTTAAACGCGCGTTTAAAAACCTTTTAATATCCCAAGAATTACGGTAAGTTTGAACCTCAAGGATTTAGAATCACTTCTAAAATTAATATAATGGACGATTTGAAATTCTGAATTCTGCATTTCAAGCGCATTAATAGTTTTCAGAATTTTGGAGTATACAACGACAAAAGATAACGATTATGTTCTTGAAGACGTTAGAATGTTTGAAATATCAAAATATAAAAACTTTTTAAATCTTCTTTAAATTTTAATAAACGATTCTTCAGCATCCGATGGCGAAAACCAATCGCTAAAGAACGCGGATTCAAAAACCTGGAATAGAGAACGTATAACATATAAAAAAATGTACGATAATTATCATCGTGATCTCGCTACTCGTTTCACAAAACGCAAACATACATGAATCGAATTTATGCGGAAACATCTCGATCCGATTATTAGCCGCGTTATCGCGAAAACAAAAAATCACGATAACTAATCGCGCATACTAAAGGCGAACTGACGCAGCCAGCATAGAGAAGCGACAAAACGGAAACGCAGAAGAATGAGAACGAAAAAAGGACGCGAAAGGGAGAAGAGCACGTAAAATGCGTAAAACGCGTTTCACAAAGTTGCGACAAGGTAGACACACGAGCAACGTTGTCGAGATGGACAAGGATCACGACCGACAAACAACCGACCGACCGACCGACCAAACAAGCAAGCAACGAAGCAACCAAGCAACCGGCCAGCCAAGCAACCGGAGAGCAGAATGAAGGTAAGCCAAGAGGCAAGTCAAAGCCAGTCGAGAAGAGCTAGGTCGTGGTGCGGCAAGGTAAAGGTAAGGTAGGGACAGGGTAAGGCAAGGCGCATTGGCGAGGCATGCCGAGGCAACGGGTCCAAAGTCGCCTTGTACCTCGCTGCGAGGCCCCGGTGGCACGTTAACCTTCCGCTCGAGCGCAGTACGCTCTCGACTCTCGCGCAGGCCAGGTTGCACCAATCCCGTCGGCCGATCCGTCGACCACGTGCTGCGTCTCGCCTGACGGCGAGGAACCGCGAGAGGAGGCGAGCCTGACAATCCGATCGCAACAATCTCGCTAGTGCAAGAAGCGTTAAACGAGAGAGAATCTTTTCCAAGGAAGACTTTCGTGATGGATGCAGCGTATCGTATCGCGAAGTATAACGTCTGATCGAGCGATTATTCGGAACGATTATCGCAACGATCGGTTCAGTGTAGATCACGGACGTCAAGTTCTGGTTTTGGATCGATCGTACGCCCTTCCCGCCGTGGGAATTCAATTGAACGAGTGATAACGGAAAGGGGGGAATAATCCGACGCAGAAATCACAGTGTTCGTCGATCCGTTCGTGGGAACGAATTAAAATTAAAACGGACGTCGCAAATGAAATTCGTGAGAGATTCCGATCGCACTCTCGGATCCGAGCGCGAGCGGTTCGCGCCGTGATGGTATTACGGCGTGACGACAGCGAATTTAATTCCCGCCGAGCGTTTCTCACGCCTGTGAAATCGGTCTGACTGAGCGCGGACGTTTATAAAAGACGCCACGCCGCGCGTCATTCCCGGACCGTGCGTTCCACTTTCGGCGACTGTGCGTGAAACGTGTCGACGCGAAAATGGATTCGAAATGGTCACGCCGGCACGCGGCTCACGTGTGTCCCGTCTCTTGCAATGGCAGAGGCGCGATGCGATAATCATCGAGCGAGAAGCTGTCGCGCGGCTCGACGCGGAGCGGAGAAGCAGCAGAGAGCCGTTCGACGCGCGGAGATCGATCGAGCTGACGATAATTGAATTATCAAAAGTCCGGAGGCACGGGAAGATACGGCGGTCCTACGGGACGGCCATACATGGTCATCGTCCGCCTACGAAGCTGAAGAAGAAGAAGAAGAAGAAGAAGAAGAACAAGCGGGAGCACGTCGTCGCGTGGGAGGTCGAGCGGAGCATCGCGCGCGGTGCTTTTTACGCGAAGCGAAGCGGAGAGACGGATCCGTACGCTCGCTTTGAAACCCGCGCGCATACAGAGCGATTGTTTAAAGCGCGGACCTTGCCCTTTGTCGCTACCGAGCGCGAGTATGTCGCCACTGCCGCCGATTTAGCGACCAACGGATTTTCCAGGAATGACGTGACTGGTGCTGTTTCTTCGGCACGGGAACGCGTGCCGATGCGAAGACGATCGATCGACGAACGTGATCGACGAGGAAACCTGATTCGAGGCGAGTTCGTGCAGCCGTCAAGCAGCCGTCAAGCAGCCGCCAAGCAGCTCGAATAATTATCCGCGAATCTAGCTCGTTAGCGAATCCCTGGACTAGTTCGTCTCGAGTCAAGCCGCGACGGGACAAAATCGTGGACTGCGATTCATCAAACGGCGAGAAGAGCAAAGAGGACCCGGGGAAGGGGGAGAGAAGGAAGGAAAGGAGGGAAGGAAAGTAAAAAATGCACGGATTGCAGGAATTGGATGCGAAGGCGCGCGGCGAGATCGCGGGAGTGTCATCGCGTCGCGGGAAGACCGGACGCGGGACTCGCGAGCGATACGCGCGGAGAAGCGCGTAGCCGCGCGGTGTCGATTCACGTTAACGTTAACGGGGGATGCAGTCGCGGTCACGGCACGTTACTGGCGAGGCTCGCCCGCGGAGGCGCCTGTCGCAATAAACCGCGCGGTAAGCACGCAAAGCACGCCGTCGTTGCCCTCGTGACGAACGCGCGACGAATGAGGAGTCTCGCGGGAAACGGCGGCGACGATAATAGAAGAGAAGAAGCATGCCGGCCACGAGGAGATTACGGAGAGCCGGACTCGCCGCGATCCTGCTCACTGCGCTGTGCGTCCTGACTCTGCTGGACTCACCGCCAGCGCGACTCCCGGATCCACCGACCGATCCTCCTCCCACGCCTGGTAAGCAATTTCCCTCCTCGGCTCCGCTAACGCGGAGGGTGCGAATGTCGCGACCCTTGCCCTTTCGTTATCGGCGAACGGTCCGCGGTCACTGCCGCCGCGATCCGAAGGCGGTAATGTCGCGCGCATCGACGTCCGCAGCGAGGACTTCCGCTGCCAGTGCGCGATCGATCGCGAGCATGAATCCCAGATGAGGGGCAAATTGACCTCGTTTAGTGTAACGAGATATCTCGCGAATCTGATTAACTCTCGCCCCACCAATCACCGCGCACTTGCAGTATCGTCTTCTACAAACTGCCTTGAACTGCCCTTTTTTTATTTTTCGCTAACGAATAAACAGCGCAACGCGCCATTTGTTACACAGTTTTGACCTCTGATAAATCACGTGTGCAATTAACCGTGTAATGAGGTATCGCATGATAGTTTCTTGGTATTGCGAGTGAATATCGACCGAGATGAAATGTTATTTTTTTTGTAGATCTAAAGTCGATTGAATACATCTCTACGAGGATCCACTGCAATCTCGTCGAAAGTTCGGTTCTTATGATTTGTTTACGGTTGTTGGCAGATGTTAATGTTGGCAGATGTTAACTTTACTGAAAATTATTTTCGAAAAATAAATGGATCATATTTGGTGCATAGATACAAAATTATATGATTAAGGAAGACAATTGTACCGCTTTTATTACCTATGAGAATTTCTCATCACAGTCAATTATTCGCATCTGGAATCAGTAGCATATCATCGCATAATATTTCATTGATACTGATATTACATTGATACATATGATCAAAATCATATGGTATATTATACATGCGTAGTGCTGATGCATTAATCTTTCAAACGCGAGCAAAAACTATTGAAATTTATGTCGCTGTTCCGAAATTCTGGCAGATCTTCCCGAAAAACAAATCGTTTCCGATTGATATTCCAGCACATACAATGTAGAGAGAGGGCTAATTTGCTCCGGAGATTACACGGTCTTCCACGATTCTCATCTAAATTGAATTTATAAGTTAATTAAATCGACAATTCATGAGAATAGGTGGCGCGATAGTTGGCGTGTAAACTGTAGCGCTTTCTCAAAGAGGTACGTAAAGGTAGATCCGTATGAGATAGACTCGTCGGTATTATTCGCGAGCGATTTGTACTTGATACGCGCTATTTCCTAGTCGCACGGACAGTTTCTCAGCATTAAAATGCTATCCGGCCGCGCCGGAGAACCGGCAGCCGCGTTTTTTCAACCGCACGTTCATCCCGCATAATTGCACGAACGTTAGGCTTTCTTGTGCCAACAGAGAATATGACTACATACATAAACGATCCGCTCACGGCCGCGATACCGATCGACCGCGCTCCACGCAGCGCGGAAATCCAACAGGACTCCGTGCGCGCGTACGCACTTGCCCGCGAGAGGAGTTGGAAAGATGCGAAGATAACGCATTTGAGCGTGCATACGCGCGCGAGATAAAAAAAAAAGAGGGGAACACGGTACGGAGTTATAAATAAATCGCCAAGCTTTGGCGCAAAGCTTGCCAAGGACGTAAATCTCAGCGCCGTTCTTTGCTAGTAGCGACTTCATTAGTTGGCATAATTTATGACGCGATTCATCGAGTGACCGCCCGTCGACTCGTACGCCTTCGCGTAATTCACCTTCGCCTTTATCATGCAAACATTTCGCGGGAATTATGACAGCCGATCGTGCGATGGATGGAGAACTGTACGCACATATCGCACAAGCCGACGAGTTTTCCAAGTCCATCGCGGTCCATAAGCCGGCAGAATATAAGATTAAATTCTAAATACACATTCACGAGTACTTCTGCGACGTGGAAACGTGAGATAAATTAATTAGACGAGGAATCAACGATCCTTGCGTTATTCTTATTCCTAGGAATAAAAGTGAATGGTCCTCATTCCTACCTTCATCGTTCTTACTCCGACGTATGAATCAGGCAAGTTAGAATCGCTCTCTTCCCTCCGCCATTCCGAATAGAAATAGGAATCTTTTTATCGGCAGTAATTTCCAATTAGCGAGTCCCGCGGAATCGATTTATCCATTGCGGTTTGGTCCACTCTCCTCCCTAACGCCGCGATTTCCATGAGAACATCGACATGCATTAGCGTATTTCCAGCATGGTACAAATGCCTCTCTCGTGGAGCCGCGTTTACCCTCTCGTAAACCTCGCGAAGCGTGGCCGCGACGTACAGACGCGGGGAGGGACGGGCTGGTAAAGGGCACGGAGGAGTCACGAAGAATACTCGCGGCACGCAAACACGTAATACCGCCGTCGGCCTCGTTGGGTCAAATGCCGACTTTTAACGACACACTACCACGGATCATCATCCGTCCATTGGTTGGCCGCGATGGATCGGTAAAATCGAGCGCAGCTCTCGTTACCTATGCTCCCGATGCCAGGATCGTCGGGGAAATAGTCCCGGGTGTCCCGTCAATAAGGCTCACGATCTATATATGTCGAAGGCGAGTAATTGCAAACGAGATCAGTCACGAAGCCTATGTAGTGCTATAAATTTATTCCACGGATGCCGACACGCCGATGTACGCGAGCTCTTTTTACATGGCTCCGTTATTGCTGCCGTTTCGCAAAAATAATTATGAACGAGACGTAGCGGGAATCCCTTAAAGCTATCAATGACGTAGATTTATTATTATCGAAGGCCGGCGACCGGCTCGAATGCGAAGTGCATCGCGGATCCCATGAATATATTTTATTAAATGCATCAATGAGCGAAGAAAAGAATCGCAAATCTCGTTTCGGATTCGCTTGTAATCGGATAACGAGTTATCCGCGGAATACAATGGATGGCGGTATCCAACATTAGGCGGTGTCCAATTAGTGGTCATGTCGATTGAATTTCCGTTCGGTTAATTCTCTCCCTCAGTCTCCCCGTTCATCCTCTAAATATTGTTAAAGCATCACACGGGAATCGCAATTAGGAGAACCAATGTACGGCACCGATAAGCGTGAGCGCGGTACTAAGGCAGACGGTTTCCAGTCGAGCACAGCAAGTTGAATAAACGTAAACGTATTTATAGTACATACGCGTCCGTTCACAATGCCTGACACGCCGTTTCCATCCGGCCTTAAAGCATCGACGTCGTCGTATTGACTCGCGATCGGCGCGGCGAATAATATCGGAAATCGATCAACTTAAGCAGTAAGCTGATGCTCAATAAAACGGATAAAGCCGTGGCATTATACTCGCGGAAATTGTGCTAGCGCGGAATGCAAACGGTGCTATCGCTCTGAAAGTTCCGATAAGCTACAAACAGAACGGACTGTGTACGCGACTTGTATCGGGACTGAGTACCAGCGGCGAGTACTTGGCGCTTACAAGAAAACACAGTCAACCAAAACTCGTTAACTCGGATGAAACTTGGTGCGTTCGTGTGTGTATGGAATGACTTAAGCTACGATGCATTATTCCTTGCATAATGAATTGAATTTGCCTAGTTAAATATTGCCATTAAAAATTACCTTTTTAAGAAGATAAGAACATAAGAAACCATCTGTGAAAGTTATGGTAGCAAATAATCGCACGTATTATATTTATGTATTCAATTTAGCGACTTCGATTTAGATGAATAATTTAGATGAATAATAATAAAATTCTGAGAGATATATTCGGAAAATATATTATACAAAAATGTATCTTAAATTCTCTCGAATCTTCCAGTGTCTGACTTATTCCGAGTAGTTTCGTTTTGGATTCCGTGTCTCGTCATTCAAGTTTAAATCGACATCTGTGAATCGTTTGTAGCATTTGTCATGTCAGCAAACATGCAAACGTACAAACATACAAAATATCATGATTCTAAATCTCAGAGGTCAGTTTTCTCGTTTCTTTAAATTAGACAATACAATCATACAAAAAAGTGATAAATTGAGTATCTACTTTATTTGAATTTACTAAAAAGATGTAATAGTATTAGGTAATAATTATCATGCATCAATTTTTATACAAAATAGAAAACCATTAAAAGAAATATTCATTAGAGATATAATTGCTAGAGGTGTAGAGATGATTAAACAATTTTAAATCTTTTAATAACATAATAGTAACTGCTTTCCTGATTTCTTTTCCCAATTTTGTAGCGCTTAATCCTTTACGCAAATTTTCATTCGAAATAGTTTCTTGAAATCGTGTGCTAAGAAGTAGTAACTCCGACTAAAGCGATTTAGCATTCGAGAAATGTTTGATTAGAGTTTGACAAGAACAAAGTATATCGATATCTCGATTTATCGCCTATATACGTCCACATGATCCGAATTTATCCGAATTTATGGTTAACTGAAACTGTGTGTTGATTATAAGCTATATAAGCCATCATATAAGAGGCTTAGAGGACTTGGCATTGATTTTGTCAAGGTAGAAACGAAAATTACGACACGTTCTCAGGAACAACAACAAGAATGTATACTATTCTTCAATATATCTCGAATAATCAAAATACCTCGAGGGAAAAGAAGAGTAATTAGATCTGAGTATCTAACCGCTACGCGCAAACGACAAATTTCACGTGTTTTGGCAAAATATGGAATATACGTGCATATACGTTTGCAATATGTTTCAACGATATGACGAGCTTTAATTACTTTGAAAAAATGAGAAACTACAGTGATGACATTTCCCCAAGGTAATGGTTAGGAGTCATAGCGTTGGCCAATCAAAATATCTGGTAGCTTGTGCATTTAAACATCGCTCTTCAAAAACACGAGCAAAACAGAGTGCTATTCTTGTCCGAGCTCGATTAATTTCTCTTCCCTCATCTTCCCTCCATTCATCCCGACACAAACGACTTCTTAGTGTCATTCTTTCCAGGGGGCGAACCACCGGGCACGAGAAGCATCGTCGCTTATTCGTGGGCGCGAAGATTGGCACTCGATTACAGGCCCACCAAGCAATGCGACGGTAATGGAACACGCGGCATGGCGTTAAACGCGTACGAGCCGCCCAGCACGAAATGGCTCGAGACAATCCCGGGACGACTCTTCCTGTATAGCGCCCACTTGGACCTCAGAGTCGCTGGTTATCCGAGTATCAGAGTGATTGGCGTTAAACGAGGACCCTTGCCGTCATCTACGCTCTTCTGCACTGTATGGTGAGCCATTTTTTGTATCGCAATGTAATCGACGCGACTTTACGCGTCTATTTCCGACGAACACGCTCCGAAAAAGAAGCAGCACAAAAGCCACTCGCATCGCGATAACAAATTGACAGTACTTCGGTGAATTATATTTCCTTAATAACAGTTCTAAATAACAGTTCTAAATAATTGAATTCATTGCTGAATTCATCTGTGCGTGATCTTTTTGATCCATATAAAAATCATTTTATAATTAAAGTTATAATGAATTAATTCGAAGTATATTTAAAGTCTTGCGCTTGTCTATGATCTGAAGCGTGAATTTAAAAGTATCCGATAAAAGAATGCTAAAAGAATGCCAACTGCTCGCGTTATTAGTTAAAATTTAAAATTGGCTCGCGTGTCCGTCTATCTATATTTATACTTTCCGCTTCGATGTTCAGGGGAGATGCTGGAACGTTTGTTTGCTTGCGGCAAACTTATAACGAGAATATACGATGCAAGGACACATGCAAGCCCATTAAGAGAGCAAACGCGTCGGCAGATGCGCAGTGGATTTTTAATGTATTCCGTAGTTTTAAGTTCAGCGAGATTAAACTTCGTTAGCACGATTTGAACTTTCGCTTTGCTTAAAAGCCGGCTGTTTCAAATGCAACATGAAGAGAGCGAGTAATGCAAATGTTAGCAGCGGCGCGAAACGAAGCAACGTTCGTTTAAAATGCATGGCTAGGAGATATAAATGTCTTGCAGCATGCGTGCAGGTGTTTCTCGCTACGATACTCAGCATTAACCAGCACCGTTTCAGTCGGAACGAGTGGATCAAGCGTTTTGGTCTCGTTATGTTCCAGGTACCGCGAGCACGGAGGGACACGATCGTTGAGCGTGGAGGCACTCGTCTCAAGGATCTGGTTGGACGAATGGGGAGGCACAGCGAAGAGCTACACCGGGATTCTCGTCAATTGCCAATTGCCGTTGGATGGCGCGATGCGCCATCCGTCACGAGTTTACGTGGGCGCCAGCCCCTGCTACGAGAATGCTAGTCATAGTTTAACGACCCGCTCGGAATTCACCGACGAGTCAGCGGTCGGCCGTACGAGACGTCGTCAGTTCACCCTGTGCATCAAAGGGCTGGACTTCGACGACGACATATCGCGCAGGCTCATAGCTTTCGTTGAGCTGCACCGCATTCTGGGCGCCCAGTTGTTCTACTTTTACGTCTTCAACGTACACGAGAACGTGCTGAAGGTACTGCGCCTGTACGAACGGTCGAACGTGGTGCGATGGTTCGCGCTCGATTTACCAGGCGACCTGCCAAACGAGAAGATCGCCCGGCGAAGGTTCTTCGGCGAGGACATCTGGACGAAGAGACGAATGGAACTGATCCCGTACAACCATTGTTTTTACGAGAATCTCCATCGTTCGGAATTCATAGTGCCGATCGACATCGACGAAGCGATCGTTCCCACGCACCGGAACACCTGGCACGAGCTGTTGATGGACGAGCGCGCCAAACTCGGCAAGAACTTCAAGGATTTTGCTTCGTACTCCGTGCGGAACGCCTATTTCTTCCCCGAGTTGCAGAATAAGAGCCACACCGATCCGACGGATTCTTCGGCCGGATCGCACCGTGAGGAAGAGCAACTACGACGCTCGGTCGAACACCCGGTTTACCTGGACACCATGAGAACGGCCAGTATCTCGCCCGAGGGCGACTCGGTGAAGAGCTTCGTCTCCACGAGACGCGCGCTAACGGTGCACAATCACTACGCTTTGACCACGCTGAACCCGTCCACTAGGCGGGCGCATCATATGGATTCGAGCGACGTGCTCAAGCATCATCACCGGGCGTGCGACAGCCGCCATCTCGACTGCGATCTCTTGATGGGGGACGTTAAGATCGATGAGTCTGCTCTGCGCTACGCAGACGAGCTCAAGACGAAGATGAAGATTGCCTTGGCCGATCTCGACGTCCTGCCGTGATGTTGTAAATAATAAAATATCTTTTTCAAATCATCGTCTCTCGCGATTCTCGAGTTACCCTCATACCGGCTCTTCGACGAACTTCCGAAAGCTTCAAGTGATCCAAGCTATTATCCTATTCATCCTAGCTATTTCATCCTTTAAACGTTCAAGCGATATAACAATGATAAATAATTGTAGTTAAATGTAATAATTGAAAATTTCCAAAATGCTAGTTTATAAATATCTTTAAGATAATATCGTGCTTAAGATTCTTCCACCGTACAAGTTAAAACTTTTTGTCTAAACTAAATGGATATACCATAACTAATAATTTAAACTAATTTGGTACTGATTGATATATTCGAAATTAATTTCAAAAATAATATTTCCTCCCATCAAAAAGTAGATAAGTCTTTAGCTTACGAAAAATCATGATCTAACATAGTTTCCTGTCATCTTTCGAACGGAATGATTCTACATCTGTTGATTATTATTATCGCTGTTAATTCGGAAAAATTGCACTAATGCAATGAGAAAGATGAAAAGTTCTAAACTATCCTATATCCTGAGTGCAAGGCACAAAAATAATTTGAACGACCTCGATCACTCGCGCTGTTTCTTTCAAAATGAAACAGGTCGTCCGGAAAACGATACAGCGTCCAAAAAGCAGTAGTGGAAACGACAAAAATAATGGTCACGTTTTTTGAACGTGGCACTTAAAATTATTGCGGTCGGGCACAATAATCGGGAAAACGTACAAAAGCGTACTTGGCGAAAGCGTACTTGACACTTTTCTGGCGCGTTAAGTAGAATTATTGCGACCGATGAATGGAAAACGCATGAAACGACGGAAAAAAAGAGGAAAAAAAAGAAAAGAAGCAGCAAACCCGACGCTTGTTAGGCTTAACGCGTGGGATTGCGGTCGGGTAGAATAATTGAAAAGCATTTCAAATGAGAAAGGCACGGCCGAGCGGTGAGCCGTTGAGATTGATACTCGAGATTGTAATGGCCACGCGCAATAATTGGAAACCATTTAAAACGACAAAAGCAAGGCTGATGGCTTTCCAAGGTGCGCGACCGACGCACCGATGGCTTAACTCATTTCCGAAGATTCCAAACGTCTTGGACAGTTAAAACCACTTTCCGCAGCGCGCTCGGCTCAATCGTCTCGCGCGTTTATCAAATGAGACGAAACGAACGCGCTATTTATGCGCAGGGGAGCATAGAAAAGGGTAAGGATCTTTCGAGTTAACGAGTATGTACGTGCGAGGAACGAACGACTTTATAAAGCGCTGCATCCATCATGCTCGGTACGTGCGAACGACAGTTTCAATCTCGCTAAAGTGGCGGTTCGGTGGTCATCCATTAACGTTCAAGACCTCATTCCGCACGCGGGTCGAATGCTTCGCATCTCGAAAGACCCCGGGGGGGATATTTCTACTGCCGTTCTTATCAACTAAATTAGATAGATATCGGATCGGCTCGCAAGGCGCCGAGCGTTACGCGCCACCGTCGTATCGAACATATTTTTCGTGGATAGAAACGTGAAACGGAATTGCGACGCTTCCGCGACGATATCCCGGACAGAAAATATATCTCGCAGAGGCAAACAAAAGTACGATCGCTCGAAATCACTCGATTTCTTCAGATAAGTTTTACGAACGCGTATCGTGCGCGGTTCGACCGCACAATCGCAAGTCGTCGTAACTAAATTTAATAGATCATAAGAACGCGTCCGTATCCGCGTTTCCTAAAACTCGTTATGCGACACGAAGATAAAAGCGAAATGCCATTCCGCCAGAAAGAGATAAGTAAGTTCGCGGAACGCTGAAATTATGAACACGGGCATTCGCGGCAGATCTCTTCAAGTGTCGCTTCGTCGATGCTTCAAACGGGATTTCCACAAGTTCGAGATGAAATAACCGAACTTTCGGTTATTCCGAGACGCGATGATCGCGCGGCAGATGCGGAAAACTTTTCCGAATCGTATTCTCGCGAACATGTCTATCGATCTATCGGCGTTCGTTATGGGTCTTTAAATCGATGAATCATGAGCAGACGCCGACAATTACGCACACATCGTTGCAATCTCGAACAAAGTACCTTTTACAAATGCCGAATAAATGAACTTTTTGCCTTTTACATACGTGATCGTCTATTACGCCGAAAACCGAATTCTGTGAATTTGCCTATCCTCTGAAAACAAACAAATTAGGGGACATGAAACAATAGAACCGTGTTTTTAGTTGTGATTGCATGTTCAAATACATTCGCGATCCAAGTGTACAAGTAGCTACCCAATTACATGCAAGCTTTACGATCGATGCAACATGTGCGATCGGAATGGTTGGATATAAATGAGTTAACACTCTCGCTGCATGCATAATTTTGGCTATTAAAATTTCAGCCATGAAGCGTCCAATTATGAATCTCATTGTAGTCTTCAAGCTGCGCTGCAACTCGCGCATATCTCTACCGATTCATATCCATTTGGTTCACAGCCTTTTTCCAAGCTGACAAAGTAATCTCGCGCCAAGTCACGCTCGAGGGCTTCCATTGAACGCTCAGCGGCGCGAGCAGCGTTAATTCGATCGCGGAATATTTTTAAGCGACGCGATGACGACGAGACGTAGATGACGGTGACGAC
Source organism: Eciton burchellii (assembly GCA_020341155.1). Classification (NCBI taxonomy): domain Eukaryota; kingdom Metazoa; phylum Arthropoda; class Insecta; order Hymenoptera; family Formicidae; genus Eciton; species Eciton burchellii. The sequence continues at coordinate 722,288 of JAHMML010000002.1, forward strand.
GGCGACGTGGAGTCGTGCTCTACTTAACAAAGTATTCGCGAAGAGGCGTTCATCTGACAACACGTGATAAAATTCACGGTGTCACTTACATTCGCCTCACGCTGGCGGATGTCGGAGCTAACACCGATCCCGAATTAATGCGGCAATAAATCACAGGAACTTTAAGAGGGAGGATACATTCAGAAGACCTGCACGCGCTCATCGCCCTAAATTTATCGGTATACACCACCGTGCACCAAACGTTCGCATCCCTCTATCACCTCCTTCCTGTCGCAACGACGACAACCACGAGAATGTCGACGACGTCGACAACGACAATGAGGACGACTACGCCGCGACGACGACGGAAGCTTCATCTCTCTCCCTCGCGAAACCGCCATGGAATTCGTATATATCATCCGGTAATAATGTCTCTGCTAGTTGCGCGCGCGCCTGCTTCGCCAAGCACGGCACCCTCGCTCGATCAAGCGCCAGTTTCTCTCCAGCAGTTATTCTCGAGGAAGCGTGAAAAAAAAGGAATGTTATTACAAACATGCGCTATCGAACAAGCATGTACGAGCGTCGACATCGTCGCGGATAATCTCTCGGGTGGCTGAATTTTTACGACTCTGCTCCGCGAAAAATCCAGGTCGCTCTATGCCGGATCTCTCATCCCCTTACTGCTTACATCGCACTCTTCCCGTTAGAGAATTCACCCTCCCGATGCCACTCCGACTTGTATCTTCTCATTGTCTAGACGGCGCTGCGTTTCCCACAGATTATCGCGGGCAGCTGATCGCACGCGTCGTAAAGGTAGGTCAGTTCCTGCACAGGCGAGGGACAGATGGGACGTAATCGTATCGCGTGGACAATTCTATCTGCAGGAACGAGCTTGAATTATCCTTCCGAGCTTGAGAGTACAGTTTCCCGTCGCGAAACAAATTGGAACGCTCAAAGCCGTGTAATACGCATTATTTTGAGATAATGCGATTTAAGAGCGAAACTGCAATCGCCAGAAAGTCGAGCCGACCTGATGTACAATTTCTTTAAAAAAATTTGTATTTATCGAAAGAATGAGCTTTTAATTGCGCTCTTGAACATAATGTCAAGAAATAATTAATTTTTGTCATTAAAATGCCATAATCATAGACGTAGGAACGAGGATTACGGAGTAAGGGTGACGCTTCGGGCTTTTCATTGAAAAAAATTTAAGCGACTTCGATAGAAGGCTCAATAATATAAAGGAAATTAATCGGGATCGTTCTCCAATGAGAGAACTTTTTCATTCGATCTTTAGACATCCTTGTAGATTCGCTTTTTCACGCACAGATTTTTACGACATAGAAATAAACATGTGTCATATGATCCAATAATAACTTCGCAAAGATCTCTTCGCAAAGATTTTACAGGATACTGGCGCAGCTTGACGTGAAATATAGATATTAGGAGGGCTCGGAGTTTAATCGAGGCTTAAATCTGCGAATTCGCAGGAAGTGTTCCGCTGAATATACGCGTGCGCCATAAACTTAATAAGAACCACCGGTTATACGAGCACGCGACACGAATGCTCACATTGTGGTATAAGAAACAGAAAAACGTGGCTTTCGCGGTTCGTCGGATATCTGCAAGCATGCGCCCGCCATCCACCAAGGCGAGAGAGAGAGAGAGAGAGAGAGAGAGAGAGAGAGAGAGAGAGAGAGAGAGGGAGCGAGAACAGAGAGAGGGTTGATCGCGAGTAAGCAGCACGTGCGTAGCAGTCATCCTGGCGCATTCGCCAGGACCACTTGCACTGCGGAACTTGTCTTTCCTTCATATCGGATGTTACTAGGTCGAATGTTACCGTTAGCCGATGTGGACCATCATTCCGCGCAATAAGCATTTTCACAGTCATATCGATGATTACGCTCAGATCAGATCTCGGAAGCTTTTAATTGACGATCCATAACAATACGTTGCACATTCTTCGTCGCAAATGTCAGATCTTTCTCTCTCGATTCGTGCCTGCCTGGGATCGCAGCATAAGCACGAAGAGCAAGCACTTTTAAATTAAATTAATTAAAAGCGAGGTACTCGTGGTGACGCGGAAGACAAAAGAGTAAAGATAAAGGTATCGACTGATAACTTGGATGCATTTTAATTCGCTCGATAAACATTCCAGTGGAAATACAGTGAAATCGTCGTAAGCCTTCGGTGACAGCCGTGAGACATGCAGGGTTACCCGGAAGAGCACATGTGCGCGCGTGTTCTGCGCGAATGTCGCACCAAGAGCGCGATTCGTTCGGAAGCGGTACTTGAGTACTGCCGGCATATCTTTCCGTCAGCTATGATACACATTTTCACGTGGATTCAAACAGCCATTCCGGCGAGAAGGACCGGCGAGCCCCCGTCAGCACCGAGGACAAGAGTAGATCGTTCGCTAAAAAAGACAGCGAGGAATTCCATCGGCTAATACGCTCATCTGATCGTAGATCCCGCAGGAATCTTCAGAGCAAAATGACGATCCGCAGACAAGATAAGATGAGACACAGCAGCTCATGGCCTGATCGAGCGCCACAAACGGTGAAGGTGCGCGTTGATCCCTTATCTCGCGCCTTCACTATCATTCCAACGAGTCACGAAACGACGTGTCAATCGGAACAAACCGTATCGCGATCCAATCGCCTGGAAGAAGTCGCACTCGTGCATCGACGTGAGACTCTTGAAGCAGTTGCATCCGTAGCGATAAAGCAAAGATTAGTCGATGCGAGATCAGCCGCGAGCAAGAGATCCGCGAATTTCAACGCGAACACGCTCGACACGAGCAACGAGAGAATCTCGATAAATCGATGCTTCATGGGAGCGCGCAGTCTTTCCTCGATCGAGGCAAGTGTGATTCGTCAAAACGCGATCCTGTTCGAGGAGAACGTCTTCCGAGATCAATCGAGGTGTAAATCGGATCCTCTCGTGAGAACCAATGACGCAGAGAGAACGCGAGACGCGAAAGGGGTATCCGAGTTAGCGAGAATCACGTCGGATAGCGACATCCGCAAGTCACTTCCCAAAGGTGAGCGGGAAGAATCCGCGGACAAATCCGCGCGACAAATAAACGAATCTCCCTTGAACAGATATCCCTTTGATATCAGGACGAATGATGTCGCGGATGACAGGGCGCGCATGGCCGGCGCCGCGCAAACGAGCGATTCGCGAGCGCGGGAAACGGACGGAGCGAGGAAGAAGTGTCAGACGGTCGTTTCGTCGGCGTGCTCGCCGAGACACGCCGCATCATTGCCGCCGTGCATCAAGGTGGTCGACTACGACGACTACGTGACATCCGTTTCATTCCTGTCGAGGACGGGTCGTCACGCCTGTCCAAAGTGTACATCCGAAGGTGTCCTTCGCTCGCAGATCGATCCCTTTTGTTCCCCCTCGCCGGGCAAGAAAAACGACGATGCGACTACGGCGAACGCGCGCGGCGTCGTCCGACGCGCCGATTCGATCAGACGCGAGAGAAAGAAAGCGCATACCGAGCCCCGCGCGGATGAGCGCCAAATCAAGGACACCTGGCACGAGGAACATCTAATCGGGGAGGCAAAAAACGTCGACGCGAAAAAGTCGGGACAGCAAAGGCGGAACGACGATTCGCCGCGACCACTGGCAGATTTTAGGAAAGAAGCTACTCTCAGGCGACATTATTATCCCGAGGGAGGCTGGGGATACGTCGTTGTCACGTGCTCGATGCTGGTACACTTCCTCGGGGTGGGCCTGCAGCTCGCCGCGCCCGGATGCTGGCACACCATAGCCGAGCGACAATTCAAACATCCTCCGTTGCACAGCGCGGGTAAGACATCGTCGAGATGCTCTTAATGCATATAGTTGCCACGCGTAACATCGATCGATTTAACGGAAGCTTACCTAGTAAATAAATATAATTTTCGATACACAAAGACAGATGCGTGTTCTGGTTTTATATTCTCACGCATTCCGATTCTGTTTATTTTCTCGCTTGTCTCTTGTTCGTTTACAATTAATTTCGACAAATTAGTCGAATCAGCTACCCGATTTCGCGTTAAATTCTTTTAATTTACCTCCCGCGTTGACAGTGCATGTATGCCAATAACGCTAGATTATTATATGTATATATTCCATACTATGTATTAATCTTTTAATAAGCCTGTCAATAATAAATAATAAATAATAAATAATAAATAAAAATGCGCAGATAAAAATTAGCGTTAATTCTGTTTTATATTTGACATTTTGTATATTGTTATAAAAGTGAAAATATATTTTTCTAACTATAAATCGCACTTTCTTGCAGATATATCTTGCGTTATATATTATATATTATTCGGCAGAATGTAACTGCTGCACTTTTCTGTACAAGCAGGGCTATCGCCTCTTTCACATTTCCTTGAAAAATAATAGCTATTCGTCACGGTATGAGATAAATCTCAACGATGATAGCATCCTAATTCTGACCTGGATATGTCCGTTCGTACGAATAATATTTTGATCACGTTCTATGTGAGTATACATAGTAGACAACCCTTCTCGAACCTGATCGCATCATAAATTATGCGCTCGGTGATATCCAAAGATAGGACACCGAAGCAAGAAACGACAAGTCGAAAAATTCAGCCCTTCGATCAATGCGCATCCTTCAGATTCTCCGCATCGTGTCTCCGCCGATTCTATAAATTTTGATAAAAAATGATACGAGGTATCTTTTTTTTATTTCATTTTTATTATGTCTACGACATTAGAATAAAATCATTAATCATCTGCTACTGCAAGGAAGGTTATCGTATAAATAAGCCACGATATAATAGTGATAAGTTTTTTCATCTACGTTTTCTCATTGAGCGTTGTAAGTTTCTGTGTAATCCTGAGTCAATCCCGAGTCAATGAAGAGAATTTTGTCTTACAAAAACGCGTACAACATGAAAAAATTATTCATAACTGAATAGCTTCTGAAATGAATTTATGCTCTTGCGATTTATATTCCGAAATTACAGTTCGCGTTCTGAAATTATAGTTTATACCGCGCTTTATGTCCTGAAACACGAATTTGCGTAACTCTCCGTTAGCAGCGATACAATCAAGGCGAGACCTCAGATAAAATATGCCATTAGCTTGCGGGAAATAGTGCTTACCATTTCCAAAGAAATCCGGTTACTGTAACCAGAGTTTGGGGCCAAAGTTATTTTCAACTTTGCAGTTCTAAGGAAGTCATACGTTGACTTCTTTGCCGGGTTCTCCACGAGACAACTTCTTACAAATTGAGTGCAATTACTTCGCTTTGTTACATAGGAAACGCGAGTTCTTACGAATCGCGTTAACACGTTTCGTTTAATCTTGGAGAAGCGTTCTGAAGATTCAGTTGCTTCGAATTAACCGCGACATTGGGTAAGGAAAACATAAATTTCGAAATAAAGCAAAAAAGATTTGGATAACGATTTCGCCGATTTTACGGCATAATCCGGCATTTCTCGTTATATTCCATTTAATGGGAAAATGCTTTAGTCTCAATTCATCTCGGCTCTTTCAGCCTTTACTTCGCAGCGATTTCGAAAGCGTAGACAATCTTTATTCAATCTCTGGTTTGGGATTAATGTACAGGAAAGACGAGTAACAACGACCATGTAACAACGTGAAACGTACGTGCGAGAAAAATCGGGACAATATGAATCGACAGTCGGGACGCGTCGGACAACTCACGTTCAGCTTTTACGCGTGCGGAGCATCGCGATGCATCGATAAAGTATCGCTGGATTTCATGTGACGAGAACAGTCCTCATTCGGAATCCAGCGGTGCTCTTTAATGCTGTGTAATTTAATATCCGACTTAACTTTTCGTCAGGTGTGCTTTTACATTTATCCAATTATAAAAGTACAAATGTACAAACGACAAGAGTAAAAATGGTATTAAATAACGCAGATAAGAGCATGTTAAATTGACAAAGTGTCTCGTGTTTCTAGTAACGTAAGAGTGCCATTGATATTTAACAGCAAATGGAACAATCTGATTTTCGTTTAAAAAATCTAAATAAAAGACAAACGCATCGAATATATTTGACTTGTTGAGAGAACGGCGATTTAGGTGCATTAATATCACATTACTCGTAATTCACTTTAATAACGCGACGACACGGGAAGGTAATACGAGGTCGTCATTCTCCTAGTAGGAAGATCCGACCTCAGGGACATCCGCTTTGATTATACAAGTGTGAGAAACGAACCGCGAAATGGACGAACGAGCTGACTCGGCGAGCTCGTCGCGCGAGGAAGCTTATCGCAAACGTCGTCGCTCTTACAACGCGGCTATGAGCGACGAGAATTCGCTCGATGACGACGAAGAGGTGGATGACGATGACGAGAACGATGGAGCGAAGGAAGAGGAATCTTATCCTCACCGTGATGGGGCAATGCGAGCCGGCTGCTGCCGGCAACGCGAGTGCAACGCGCGGAAAATATCCAGCCTGGAATCCGAGACCTGCTGGTCGACCGAGAGCCTCGTCGTTTCGAAGCGGACGCTGACGAGAGAGTCTTCCGGCGACACCGCCAAGTCATGGAGCGAAATCGAGATCCCGGAGTTGCTGCTGGCGCATCCGGAGATTCTATCGTACATGCGGTGTCGTTGCTTCGTGCCGCAGTTCTCGGCGTGCCGGTGCCGTTGCGGCCAGTGCCAGCATCAACGCCGGAAGATCTCGTCCACATCGTCCTGCCTCGGCAGCGAGTACGTTGTCGGCCATGGCGCCAAGCGGAAGGACTCCGGAAACTCGGTGTCGACCTGCCAGACCTTCCTACCGCCGTCCTCTGGCAGGAACTCGCTCGGTAGCCTCTACCATAGCGGCGCGGACAACGCAGGAGACAACGGTGCGACAATTCAACGCCGACATTCGATCGCCACCGGTCCGATCTTCCATCGCCGCTCCTCGACTCAAACGCATTCGCTGCGCGGCTATAAGATTACCCGCTCAGATAATCGTAGACTCTCCGAGCAACCGTTCCTCACGGATGCCATCGGGAAGTGCGAGAGCGTCACTGGTACCGTGAGTGTCGCGGAACCAATCATCGCCGGTACTGGAACCCGTCCGCGACAATTTCCGAAGGCAACAACTCGCGCGACGCAATCAACCGCTTCGCTTCATCGCGAGATTTCCGCCAATATTAAACCGCCAAACGACAACGAATCTCCGATCACTGACGATTCCGCCAACACGCGTCCCACAAATCCGCGCGCATCCGCCAGAAAAAATTCCGAGACGAATGCCAATCATCCTGCTAGTCGTAAAAACAGCGCTATTCCGATCACGCCTAAAATGATGAGAAGGCGATTCTCCGAGCAGTTAATACTCGAGGGAGGCCTCGGTAGCGGCGCTGAAATCGAGAATCTGCTCGAGCAAGGGAACGAGGAGGAATCTTTGACTGCGATAAACGCTCGAAAGAAAATCACGCTCAACAAGCATTACTATCCAGAAGGTGGCTGGGGATATGTTATTGTTGTTACGACGATCCTCGTACATTTGATCTCTCACGGATTGCAATTGGCGTCTGGATTGTTGATGAGTACAATCATGACGCGGTACAAGAAGACGGTTGAAGATTCAGGTACAATTTAATAAGATTTATTTAGAAATTTATCGCAATTATATCGTAATGCATGTGGCACGACTAATTGAGATCTCATCAAAAAATATTTAATAATTCAGAATAATAGCGATGCAAAAGGATTGAAAAATTGATCCGGCAAAACTAGTCATACTGAACGAATTGTGTATGCATGGAATCAAATATCTGATTTTGCTTTCGACTTGCAATCTTCTTTTAAATAATCAAAGCCGATATAAAATACCAAATCAGAAGCAGTCGATATCAAAACTAGATTGGAACATCAATGAAATTTCCAAAACAATAAAATCGATTTGCATATAGCATGACAAAAAGATCTTATTAAAGAATTACAAGTTTTGATTACTAGAAAGAAATAAAGTTATAACGTACGTAATTAAAAGTCGTTTGGAATTGAATACGCATGAAAATGATGTCATATAGAAAAATTTTTAATATATTTATTATTATATATATTTATTATACATATTAGAGTATAAATTCTCTGATTTATCTCAGGATATTTTCTAGTTTATTTAAATTTTTATTTTCCTATTAAATTGTTCTCAATTCGCGCGTACACATTTTCTATCTGCATAGTTATTTGTATGGTTTATATAAATATAGTCGTCTCTCACCTCACCACTCACTTCATTAAACGAAGAAAACACAATAGCCAGAATCAAGCTGCTATATTTAGCTCACGCAGTGAAGAAAACACGGACTATACATAATACATATAAAAGTTGACTCCTATTCTGCGTGTTTCCTCGTTAAACGCGAAAAATCGGTAACGACAATGCTTGACCAGACAGCGTAACGGTACGTCTTAAGAAATTTATGATGCCCATAAATCACAAATAATACAACAAGGCAAGAACTATCTCAAGCATATTTCGTTCCGTATCGTAATTAGTAAATCTAATCAAGCCAGCGTGCGTCCACACGCGAAGTCAGGAGAATTGACCTCTTCTCTAGAGGAACTAATCGATCATATCCGAATGAGTAATCGAGATGCATACATGTCGCGTCACGGTACTCGTTAATATGCAAATATGCCATCTATGTCAATTGATATTCGGCCGAAGACAATGCGTTGCTCATGTTCCGGTGAAACTTTTAGAGATCTTACGGAAGGACGCCTCGGGCCAAGACGCGCGCCATGTAACTGATTCGATACAGCTGCAGCAACTGTTGTCCGGACGGCAATCGTCTACCGTAAATTGCACCAGTGCAGCAGCAGCAGCGTACAAATTTCCGTTTATCTCGCCTCCCTTCCGTATTTCCCTCTCGTCCTACAAATCTTCCTAAACTCATCCCGGAACTGTTTTTCTTCCGCAGTCTTTCACACAGCATGATCACGAAATTTGCCTTGCTCGCGAATCTTTTTCAGTTGCCTGAGTATTCTTGATTTTCTTTTTTTTTTTAATCTCAAACGCCTCAAGTGTCTTTTTCGATCGTGGAATGTAATTAAATTTCGTCTTCGCGTCTATATGGATTCCTCCTGTCTCAACAGTCTGTATCATTGCCACTCTTAACGCCTTATTTGTGCACGAGAGTCTGTTGTTGCTTTAAACAATGGCGAAATTATCTAACTGAATAATGTTTATGTGATTATATTATTATATCACAATAATGCTTATCCTTTTGTGCAAAAAGCTTGATGCTTTTATTTGAATTCTAATGTTTCATTCGATCTAAATTAACATAATGTTAATTTACAAAATTTTCGGTGCAAACAAAAAACATATACATATTTATACAATTTATACAATCTTATTAATATACAGGATGTTAATCAATGTTAAATGTTCCAATTATGTGAATTACTTGAATTTGCATATATTTGAATTATATTTAAATTTATATTTGAATAATGTAAAATAAAGAAGTGAGATGTAATAATGATTCATCAAAGAATATCTAATCGGAGCATGAGACATTTGAAAACATTTCATTAAAAAAGTTAAGAAAGATGAGAGATTTGTCAAACAGAAAATCATTTGAACAAAAAATTTTTTCCGATTAGAGACTCGTATATAATACAGAATGATAAACACGCTATTTGATGAGATAATTACATCTTTGTATATATTGTATTTATGTACTTTGCTATCTTCTGACAAAAATTTATTGAGAAAAATAACGAGCTTTTACTTACGATCTAAAATCATGCTTTCCTAAGTCGTGGTGAATTCACTCAACATTTTGCTACTTGATTTCTGGCAGATAAACCGGCTTTAAAACAAAATTTGGTCGCGACACATTGCTCTTCTTTCGAATTCTTAGTCAAAAAAACACAAAATGACCGCATGGCGCCATTAGTATGGTGGTAAAAAGGATTAGTCTCAAAGCTTATGGATCGCATTGTGTCTGAAAAACTTTACTTGACCTGACCTGATCTGATTCAAACCATTTCCAGTTAGAACCAGGTCAACATTTCTTCCAATAAATTTTCACCGAATGGATTCTCCATTCTCAAGCCACTTCCTCTCCAATAAATTATCCATTCCAGTATTCATTTTGTTAACCGATACACAAATATTTTTATATCACTGTTCCATTGTTATTTTGACAATCATTTATTCAATTAAATCAATTTCCTGTATAAATTCTCTAATTGATTGATTGTTATCGCTGAATTATCTTTTCCCTCTTTTGTAAATTATATATATATATATATGTAAAATTTTATAGATATAAGAGAGATGATAAATATCCCTCTGTCTAGGAAATCTACAGAACCAGTTTTGGCGTCATATAAAAATCTCTTAAGGGATCTTGAGAAAATTACTGGATATACGTTGTGCTTGATAAATGTTCAATCGGCTACAGTAAATTTAGCGTCATTAAATAAATCGTAACGGATTAATCTTACTTTCGTAGCAATCCAAACTTTTAATCGATCTTCACGCTAGAGTACGGCTGTTATGCTTGAGCGCTATTTACGATGGTATATATGTATATAAATAATTCTGCATTGCGATTCAGAAGTATAAATTTGCTTATCAAAATATACGAAAATGTACGATAATCTGATTAATGTAATATCTAATCATTCTGTTGAACAAATGGATAAACGTATTTCTTCCAGCAATAAATTTAACGACAAAACGTCAATAATTAAGCAGCATTAATATCTGTTTTATCACGAATGTATTTTATTATAAATAGATATTTAATGAGACATATGTCTAATTCGTATAAAACATAACGTAATATGAAGAAATGATAAGAAATTGCTTGATTATCAATCATACATCAACCATTCTTTGATAAAGTAGATAATGCAGATCTTGTTTGACCGCATTGATCGTTTTTACCAGCTTGAACTAACTTACCGGCAAGCCAACCGCGTAAGTAAACACGAGCTACGCTATGCTTACCGAGAATTGATCTGTTTTCTAAAATAGTTTACTTCAAACTCCAAGTATTTCCAAGTAAAATATATTATTAATTAGGTAATCGCTCACATTTAATCTTCTATGCGTATTTACAAAACTATAAATTTCTATAAAGATGAAAATAAAAAACACGAAATTCTTATCCTGCGAGACGCTACATCTTTTTATAAAAATATACAATACGATAAAGATTTGGTTAGATTGATGATATGAATATTGATGAGATTCAATCATTTTAATCAACATTTTCGTTGGATCAAAAGGATCAACTGGTAACTGTCGAAGCAATGTGCTTCGACATAGCAATCTGAAGCAATCTTTAGCTATTATCTCTATGAAATTATTAAAAAATTATCAGGACAGTTAATACCACAGTTAATAACATAGATTTTCTGTTTTTATAGCAAATGCCAAACAAACTCATTAAATTTTATCGCCTCTCGTCAGATCTCATAAAGAACTACCGGTCAATGCAGAATTTGCACTGAATGCTTTTATATTCGCGATAAACCTCTAACTACTATTCTGGAGAAGAATTATCTTGTTTTATTCAAGCTTGACTTGCTTATGGAATTCTACATCACGTCGTTTAGGGCATTTGCCTTCTAATCCAAACGAGCAGTAAACAGATAACGGCGGTAACATTACGACCTCCTGTTTTTAAATTCGTGTCTGGGGATTAATTTCACGTGAAGACGAAAGTCTCGTACAAAGACGAGATCTGCTTGTTTCTCGTATGTGCTAATGGTACGTAGCTCCTCAAATGATTATAGTCCCCGAAACGCTGGCGGTATCAATTGTTAAGCTACGAAAGAATTAAAGATACGCCCTGCCGTTAAAATTATCAAACCGAATCATTACCGCGATGCGAGGATTCATAAGGATTGCAGCGGCTTAAGGATTTGATAAGCTGCCTTACAAGGCTCGAATAAGCAAAGTTTCCTTCTGTTGTCTGCATATCGGATGATAAAAGGAGAGGCGCGTGCTCTGAAGAAGTTTGATCCGCCACAGATGGGAAGAAATATTTCACGCTGATTCTTTTCCTTTTTGAGAAAATACAATACAACCTGTACAATGCTGAAGTTTTTCTGCTTATTGGATCTAACGTATTCTTGAATCCGCAACACACCGGAACGTCGAAAAACACCTATCGCTTCGAACAAAAAGACGGCGAAGGCAATTCACGAGAGCGATAAAGAGGATATATCCGTGACATCTGTCGATGCCTGAATTCATCATGTCCAATGATGTCTGAGCCCGAATACTTTTCAACAAGGAAGAAAAAATCGCGGGACCAGGCGAGAAGCTTGTTGCGAGAGTGACTAATGGTCTAAGAGACAAGACCGTCGAACAAATCGATACACGTCGCTCTCGCACAAATCGCGCGAGCGAGCGGTGACAAATGCGTCTCGGCCGTCCTGAATGTAAAGCACTCGAGATTAGCAGATAGCTGTCTGCAATCATGTCGATGCCCACCTTGTAAAATCACTTCGACTACTCGCTTGGCGGAGGACACGCCTTGTAAAATCTAAAACGAAGATTTCTGCATGCGACAAGTGCATCAGCTCGAAGGAAAATCTCGCTTGTGTTAACAACGAGGATTGCCTCAAGGTTTCGTGCTCTTTGTTTCGTCTCTTTGAATGCAGGCTTTGCTCATTAAATTTGTGCAAAGATGATTGCTTCGATTAATCAACCATCACCGATCGAGACGCTCAATCGAGTTTCATTCGAAGGAAATTATCTCTTCTTGAAAAATAAATCCATCATATACTGTTATTCTCTTGATTGATCTAATTATGGCGTAATCTAAGTCAGTGTTTACTGATCGTCATATTACACAATGCAAGACGCAAATATATAAATGGTAAACAAATCACAGCCACGCTTGATGCGCATTAGCAAAATGATTAATTCATCATCATAAGCAGCTCATTGAATTGTTAATTGCATCGATACATATTCTAATGTTAGGCATTTGCATAATTATGCGGCATATAATTAGTCGAACCGCGGAGATACGGCGAGTAAGTCTTGAGTAAGGTGTCCGAAACAGCTCATAGATGATTGCATGCCGATAAGGAACTATAAAATCCGATACGCCCACATCAAGATGACATAAAGCATATGCGAGCCTGCAATCAGCGATTAAAAGAGCGGTGCAATAGCGCGAGATGAAAATAATGTGACGTAGCTAATGCAACGTAATGACAAAAATTTGACGAGGACGAAGAAGAGAGCGTTCAAGGATCTTCGATGTCGATGTTGGAATTGACTAAATGAAGCGAGAGATGCGCGTATATAGCAAAAAAAATACGTCCATGAGTTATGCTCGAAGAATCCTCGCTTACAAATTACAAGTTTCGAGAGGCAAACGTCGAGAATGCGGCACTTAAATTGCACTGGATTACTTTCTGCGAGCATTAAGTGGAAATTCGCGACCCTGACTCGGTTACGCGCCTGCAAAAATTCACAAGCCAGACGAGCGCCGGGAAATCGCGTAAATGCGCGCGCATACGTGTGCATCGTCACGTAAGACGAAAATGTCGCGTTGCGTACTTCGTCCTCGTAAATTTGGGCATCTCGAGAGAGAAAAAGGGGGAGAGCGAGAGAGAGAGAGAGAGAGGGGAGGAAAGAGAAAGAGGGAAAAAGAAAGAGGGAGACGGCGATGCAATCCTTAAAATAACAAACGCAGCCCGCGCTATTGATTCATTCTGGCGCAAATACATTTCGTCCCGCTCTTGAATAGGAACGAGTTCTGCCTTCTCGTAGCTCTGCCTTCATAAAACTTTATTGAAGCCAACGAGCCCACCCTCTCCCCCCTCTCATCCCCTTGTTCGCCGTACGCACGGAAGTTTATAGTTCGCAAATATGTCCCGGTCGTATGACGGCAAATGAAATGGAATCGGCGAGGTCGGTTAATGACATCCGAAAGCATGCCCGCGATGACGTCGCCACGATACTCGCCTGACCGCGCCTGCCGAATCGAGTTTTACTTTCATTCGGTGAAAGTGGTACCCCTCCGACCAGGCTGGGCCCCCTCGTTGCTCGCAACGAGTTTGTCGGACGCGTGTGCACTTTTTCTCCCGTCTCCCTCTTTCTTCAGCATATCGCGGCGTAGCGTTCGTGCCGAGTAATAAATGTTCCTTTCTCGGTGTTCTCCCAGAACAATGTCGTCTGTTCCTATAACCGTCTCTTACGGAGCAACACTCTGGCGCCACACCGATTCCTACTTTTTCACCAAGTCCGCAAACTTTTAACATTTGATACCGTTACTCTGTGTTTTGTGACGTTTTAACGGCAATTATAAATATTCGATATAACACGACGTATAAGGCAATCGTGAAATTGAATGGAGTTTTGTTGATATGCGAATAAATGATTCTTTTACGCAGCAAGTTATTGAATTGAACTTTATCATACATTAGATTCGCGATTTCATCATCACAATCAAGTGAATTTTGTCAATCAATAGTACATAAAATTTCGTTTTATTAGCTACCGTGATTATCGCGAGATATCGCAAATCTGATTGTAATAAATATCCTAAACATAATCGATAGAGCACGATTCGATTGCAATCGAAATTCGTGTATAGAATAACCGTTTAACTATCTCAAAACTGAATATGTACTTTGATATATCGTCGTACGAGGTAAATAATCACACAGCTTCAAGCTTATGAGCGAGGAACGAGGTTATTAAACGCACATTGATCAAATTTAACTCCCGCGTATAATTAAGTTCATGTCAGAACGGTACAACATGTGTTCTAAGAATTGCGTCGCGATTATGATCGTAGATTCTGCTATCAGTTTACTGAGATGCACTCGAGCGGAATGATCGAGGACGCGAGAAGCAAAGCACTCGCTGGAACGCTCTCTTTCTCTCTTATCGACGTAATAATCAGCATCATCGTTACGCGAGCATAGACGCAGAACGCAAACGATGCAAATCGTGAAAAGCGATTTCGCGGTGCGCGCAGGACGCTGTGTTTCCTCTTGCAACGCGAGCGATGCGTTTAATCCCGGTTTCATTTGAGTTTAGATGAACCCGGCGAATTCCTCCGAGGATGACTTCATCCTATCCAACCGTCTCCATCCTTGTCCACGTATCGACGATACTTGTGCTTCTTGTTACGCATTTCCGCCGATCTGGAAAATGGTTTCGCCGGATCGGCGCGTACGCGAATACGAATCCTACGAACATCCCGAGAGCTTTGTTCCTTGAGAGCAGCTCTCTGATGAGACTCGCTGAATGAACAGAAGTTTACATGAGAACGATAACTGAAGATATTCAATTTCGATCGCGTTTCCATCGCCATCCGCTTCAATAGAATGGACGGAATATTACTGTAATATGTAACAAGACTGCGCGATTTTTATTTGAAACACAGACAAATGTACAGTTTAGCTGTGATACGCTTCGATCAGAGATAATTCAGGGGTAATCAGAGGTCTCGTCGTCGCTATTAGCTAGAAAACATGGAATTTTCTATAATTACGTGTACGTACATTCACCATCTGATCTTTAATGAATTCATCCTCCGAATGGCTATATTCCCTGAGAGAAGTTCCTCATAGTGAAATCCCTATCTAATTTATGGAAACATGTGCCGGGCACAGAAGGCATTCATGTGTGTATATCTTTGTGAGAATCGCGCACGACTTTCTTTACATCTTTATAAATCGCATCCGCGAGACAGCATCCAAATTATTCTAGCATGTCGCTCGAGAGCACGGGCGATAAGATACGAGAAAATGACGCTCGTATGTCGGCGTTTCAGCAGTATCGCTGTATTCTCTGTCCAGGATCATCGGCAAGACAGATTTCAACGGCGAGACACGCACATTTTTGCAAAACAAGAAGACACTTGAGTTCCATGATCGGTGAGCAGAAGAAGACACATCGATTCCACATAACTCAATTTCTGCCTAATCATGCTAATTGGCATCATAATAAAAAACGTAAAAAAAAAGGTTGAATAATTGATCAAATATTCAGGCGAAGGTATAATCTGTTTTGAAATATCGTTATTATTATCCAAGAAACATAACAACACGTGATTACCGACTTAGCGAATACCGAATGATATCGAATCAACAATGTCTTGCATATGCATAAGTACACATACGCATGCACGCACACACGTACAATCGATGAAATACCGAAATCGATTCGCGGTCTCCCTTCGGCGACGATGCGGGAAGATCCAACTCGGTAAATTTTGCTAAGCGGCCAATCAGTAGGATATATTCGAGTTTCGGCGACGATTGATTCGCCGATCGCACACGCGTTTGATCGCGAGATGAGTCAGAGTGCATGTCGGTGGCACTTTAAGAACTAAGCGGAATACTTTACGAGGGGGACGCTCACGAGCAGTGATGTACGTTTATACCGGGCGAGAGGTTTGCTGCACGACGACGAAAACGAGTCGGCGTTATATCGGCCGCCATACAGACGAAGATATAATTACGTCCCGTAATTTATACATGCCGTTCCGCAGCTCGTGCTCATCCACGCGCGCCTATGCCGAGGAAAGATCGCTGCGCGCGCGCGCAACGCGCGGGTGAACCTTTCGCAAGGTTCGCGGCTCCGCTTTTTCCGTCTGTGTTCTCGCTCCTCGCGTCGTTCCGAGCGTCCGTAAATCCTCAAGCCTAAGACCCGAATTGCCACGGAGGAGCGAACGTCCCCCGAATCTGTCGTCCTAAACTCGCGGACGTACGGCGCTAGTGACGTGTGACGGACGTATTTCTTACGCCGCGGCTTCTCGCACCTCCTCGCGTCGCGATCGCGACGTTTCGCTCGTCGTCACGACAGTCCGCCGAGAAAACAAAAATAGTTCAAGCAACAGCGAAGGCATTCCGAGATCTTGAGGCTTAATTAAGCGTTTAATTATAGACCTACCTTGCGCGGGGAATTAATGCTCGATGAAACGGATAGAAACGGATGAAGATGTTATCAGAGATTGATACGCGTAACTCGAAAGAAAACATAAAATTTAATATCTTCCCGATCAATGTCGATCATCTCTTAACGTTGCTCGCTTGAATGTTCATTTTTATGATTTTTACACAAATCGCGATTACGATCCGCCACATCCGCGACAAACACGAGCGCACTCGAATCGTCCGCCCCTCGAGCAGCGGAAGTCGCGAGTCAGCGTCTTTTACGAGCACGTGTCTCTCGTTCTCGCGTCTCTCACGGAATGATAAGAATTTCAGAAAAATATTTTCGAGCCGTATGTCTATCATGCTTCCTCGCCACAGTGTTGCAGCTGCGCGCATATTAGCCCTGAGGAATTCACACGTATATGCCAATGGCTTTCCGCACACGTGAGATTTACGCGAATCTACGTTAAATCCGATAAATATCCCGCTCGGTCGTAAACAATTAAAAATCTAAGAAAGGTGATAGCAAAGATGACGTTAATAAATAAATAAATGCATCATATAAATAAATGTATCATAAAAATAATAAAATTAAAAAAAAACAAATGTTTATGCGCGACAGGAAACATCTTAACCTCAGATTAATAACTATCATGACGAAGAGACAGAACGCACTTCTGAAGAAACAATAAATCTTGTCCGAATCGATTTTACTATCGATTTTACATCACATATCCCTCTCTTAAAGAAATGCTCAAGTACAGGTGCAATGAAATCTGCAAGACGAGATGCAACGACGTCGATGATGCTGCCTCAGTCCGGTGGTGGTGGCAGCGGTAGCCCGAGAATCGACGATAGCGGGCACAAAAGGGGGCAGAGGGGAAAAGAGCGTGTCTCTCGTCGGAGCGCGGGATCAGTCGGCGATACCGCGCGAAAGCTTACGCTCCAGAAATCCGCCGGCCTTGCTTCAGCAACGGTCACCATACGCCGCTTAGTTCGTTATCCCTCACGCCGACCGAAGGGCCGCACGTGATCCCGTCCTACGCGCGGTCGGCCCTTGCACTTCGTCGCGTGCTGCAAATCGATTTCGCGTGAAAACGATTCCTGGTTCCTTCCGCGCGACTCTCATGCAGCTTCCTTTTCTCTGTCGCTTTGTAACGCCGTCTGAGTTCGCCGACACTCACGTATCTCCGTCGTGAATTCACGCGATCATGCGATAAATCCGTAAATCGGACGCGAATCAAAGACGAATCCGTTAATCGACTTCGCTGATCATTTTATAGCGCTCGGAGTTGCACGCGATCAATTAAACGTTCGATATATGCGATATTCGTTCATCATCCGATCGGCTATTGTCTTGGCAAAGTTATCCTCGAATGCTCTTCCGATCGCGTGGAACTCAATAGTATTCATTTTACGATCGCAAAAGCAATGATTAACGACAACGATATTGTTTCATCTCGCGCGCTCTGTTCGGAGCTCTGTTCCTAATTTTTTACATTATTATGTGAGTAAAACGAGACACGAAGTATCGTATGCGAGACAGGTGTTTAATTTAATTCTTTACAAGTATTTGTGTGATTTGTGAATATGTAAATAAAAGTTAATATTAATTAAGAATCATATTATTAAATAGAAGGATGTTATTGATGACAATTGAGATATTTAGAGTGTATTGTCTCTTATTTGTGCAATAATATATATGTATATATATATCATAATCATTCTAAATAAAGTTCGTACTTTCAGTTATTAATTAATAAAATCGCATTGCGTTTAATCGATTTCTGCATGTCATGCGTTTTGAAATTATATATAAAATTATAATATTAATTGGCAATTTACTCTGTCTTTTTCTTTATCTTGATCTATTTCGGATAAAAATTTTTTCATCAAAATCATAAACTGTTATGTATTCAATAACATCTCTTAAAGACATTTCGAAGGAAAGCTTTTGAAAAATAGCTAGAATTAAAGTCGATATAACTAAAGGCAACATGTCGAAGAGAAATGTAACTTTTAGAAAAATCTGTCTCGAAAAAATTCTTTTCTTTTCTTTATCTTTTAATTAGTCCATACTTAATTTTACCGTACTACTATCTCATCGCTAAACAAAGTGAAGTTACAATTTTAACAATCAGTACAATCGACATTCAATCAATTCATTTACATTACAGTCATTCACCGTCTCGATAATACCGATCATTAAATTACCACGATATTCAATATAAAAAGGGAACGATATCTCGTGCGTAACTGAGCGTATTAGACAACATCCTGCCGGGAAGTTTTGTTTTTGCCGGGAAGTTTAGCTAGATAATCCGTTCTCCATTCAGCAGACGACGGAAGCTTTTAGGGAACGATGGCAAAATGTGCGCGCGCACGCGGTAACCGCCAAGAGATGCATTTATAGACATAATAAATCGCCAAGCCGCACAATGAGAAAAGCCCGTGCTGAAAATTTATTAAAATTGAGCGTTCGGGGGAACCCATTCCCATTTGCGCGCATTAACCAGAATGGCGAAATCGATGGGTCGATCTCGCGATATAGAGATCCGTAGCTCCGGTAATTTATAACAGCTGATTCGGCAGAGCCGGCAAATTAATTCATCATAACAACCCATGGGGAAAGTATTTCAATCATATTTTACATAGCACCCGGACGTGATCGCGAGCAAAAACCGCGCCATCAATCTCGACTGCCAAATTGACGGTCGTATTGTCCGTAAGGTGACACGCGCGTCATTATTCTTCATTTCGGTGATGATCGAATCTGATACGTGAACAAAAGGAAACTCGAAGGAAAGTCGCGTTATTAAATAGAGCTCGGAGCATCGATTCGCGGAGCGCGATAGTAAAAACGTCTTCATCATTTCAGATCGATATTCTGCATTAAAGCTAATGTCGCGTGTTTAATTGTTCATTAGCCGATATTAGAAGCCATAACAAATCGTAAAACTGCTGGAATAATATAGGATCTACAAAGAAGCAATTTATATTCATCTTTATTCTTATACTTAACATTAATAATCAACTAATATACAAGTTTTCTGTCAACGAATCATATAAATAATTACAACAGAAATTTGTTACGACGAAGCTTTGTCATAAATGATCCATTTCCGTAAAGCCCTCCGCGAGCGTTAACATCAACAAGATTTCATTTTCCGATGATTCGATCGCTTCGCTTCGAGTAGTTTCGAATGAGAAACAATTGCTACAACATTAGCCCGCTATAAAAAGTTCGATGTAATGTAGAAAGCCGCGTAGCTCCTCCGATTCTTCGTGATATGCCGAGCGGTTATCGAACAGCGCGTGAACGAGTACATTGTCGAATCGGCATGCAGCTATCGCGAGGAAGAAACGCGTAAGAGAAACGCCGCGATCGGCAAGTCAGCAGGATGTCTGCGATGATTCGGGGGCGACCACGGTCACACACAACGCCGATGTGCATGATCATCGCGTGCGGCAACGACACGGGCACATAGCCACCGAGAGTGCCTTCCGATTTGCCACGATGTCGATGGCCCGTGCGCGGTCCTGGCCGCTGCTAAATGCAATTGGCATAGGGAGCTGTGCCGCCTCTGTCGACGACTCGTCGCTCAAGAAGAATCGCACAGAAACCGGCGATGGTGCCGACAAGAGCAACATCGCAGCCGTTCAACCTGACGGCAGTCCGCAGGTGCAGGCGAGGAGACTATTGTGCAGGCATTACTACCCAGAGGGGGGGTGGGGCTGGGTGATCACTGTCGTTGGCACCCTTGTGCATCTCCTAGGACCGGGCCTGCAATTCTCGATCCCAGCCGCTGTCACGTTACCGGCTAAGGTCAAATTCTACCATCATCCGTTGCACACAGCTGGTGAGTCGAGATCGCCGCTTTCGCGGCCACGTATTAAGCTACTCGACTGTTACGCGTAAACGAAGGGGTAATCGGGATCGGTCTCTATCTTATGCACCGACGAAAATGCAATGAATGACGGATGAAATTCAGTCTAATTTCGCTTGTGCAAATAACTCGTAAGCAGGCTTGCTGCAAAAGTTTCTTCGCACGTACCGTGATCGCGCGTGTGCGATCGATGATGCAATTAATTTCGGAAACGTTAGAGATACGCGATGTATATCGAAAAGTCTGTTTTTTTTTCGATTCAATTTCCGTGTTCAATGAGAATAAAGCAATACAGCCGAGAGCAGGCATTATTTGCTCGTTTGTCTTGATATATAAATCGATCGAGAATATCACATTTCGATATAGCAGAGTGACAAATTCGAGAAACTCTAATATATGTCTTTCATAAGCGTCGAGGATTCTATGGCAACTTTCATTGCGCGAGAAACTCGCTTCACACATGTTGCAACGCGTGCTCAGGAAACAAGAGATATAAGATGGCAAATAGGAAAAAATTATTAACGGGCGGAGAAATTATTAACGAGGACTAGAAACTAAAAAAAAAACTTATATATATCGACTTCATATGCCGAAAAGTAGATGCGATATCAAAGTAACTGATCGATGCTTATTATGTGTGTAAAATTCAGACTTTTTCATTTTTTTTCCATAAATGATTTATCAGACATTGTTTTAAAAAATGTAACTAATTATTACTGAAAGTAACTGAAATTTTAGTGACAAATTATAAAAAGGAAATCAATGTTTCTCTATACATCCATTGTGATACAACGCATCGATAATTGAGCATACATATACAACAACGATCTTTTCTTCCCACGAAAGATAAATAAAATCCGTCTCGTTAATATTGAAAATAAATAAAAATGCAACGATGGTCTCAAATCGCACGATGTATGAAATGTGTTAGAGTCAAAGTAACGAGATAATGAATCCCTGAGCATAAAATTATAAACTCCCGGCATAGAAATACTTTCGCTATTATTCATGTTGGTTTTTTAATTAAAAAAATAAAAAAGAACGGAATTGATGCCAAATCTTTTTCTTGAAGTCAATACATGGGCTTTCTGCTCAAATGCTTTAATGGGCAAAGTCAAAGTTCTATCTTAGCTCAATTAAGTTTAGTGATCCAAAGTAAAGTAAACTCTCGTTACCGGGCATAGCGAAAACTATAGCTGGCATGCTATTGCTAAAGACAGTTATGCGAAATTAACCGTAAGACGGATAATCAAAATAAACAAAAATGATCGATGAATTAATTTGCATGCAAACGATTAAATGTATAAATAACAGAGTATTTGAACTGGTTCAACATTTCATAATTTGTAATTAATAACACGAAGAATAGTGAATCGGAAATAATCGTTTGCTTTATTATATAATAACTTATATTATATAATAAAAATTCAGATAAAAGTTTATTACATTCGTATAACATTATGCAAATATTCAATTAAAACAAAAAAAATTTCAAACTTTGTAAAGAAGAAATGTTTGAAAAGTTTTACTGATGATAGGAATATATCTAAAATAATAACAAGAAATTTTTTAACGTAAAATAATTTTGATAAATATCCAACATATTTTTTATTATAAAACATATTTTATAAGCTAAATCTCCATTTACCAACTTACCGACGTTAAGAAGATAACATAGTGTTCTGTTTCACGAATAAATTCTACCAACGAACTGTAAATGAGCAAGGATGCCGAGCGAGATTGTAAATTTCATATATAAAAATTATAATTATTATGGTTAAATTCAGATAAGATATCGATCGATAATCACTAAATCGCAATCAATTTGATCTTATTAATAAACGACATTGTATTTTATATTAATGATTTTAAAAGCTCCTCTTAAGTTTTTTCATTCCGCATGTTCATAATGAACGGAGAATATGTTTACATGCTTCAAATTACATAATTAAGTTTAACAAATATCAAATAAAAAATAAAACAAATAGAAAACCAGATTTGATTACACGGTAATAATTGAGAATTGCTCAAGTTTGTTCAAATTTGTATGTGCGCGATAATTTTGGATGCGATCACGTAATATTAATAAAAAATAACACGCGATCATCGATTTTTATAAATGAATATTATGATGAAACTAATTTCACTCATCGAAATGTTCTAAGTTTATGCTCGTACTATGCGATTTATTAAATTCCAACTTGTTACATCATCTGAATTTCTTTTGGGAATTTGTATTTGACAATAACTAATTAGAGACACGCTTATTGACAATAACAAGACGCATACAGATTAACATTCAAGCAAATTTGTATCATTCGGATGGGTGCCTGAGACTGCAAAAATAAAGAACAGAAATGTCCAATTCAATTATCTCGATGTTTCTTGCAACGGTCGCGACGGGAGTCGTTCGAACACAAGGAGCAACGAAATGACTTCAATGCAAGAATCTGCGACAAACTTATGTTCATCGTCCTCCAGCAATAATCTAGGAGGCTTTTCGAGAGGAGGCTTTCAACTGTTATGTATTGAAAAGAAAATTTCTCAGATATTCCATAAGCATACGCGGTTCTCTCCAGTTTCCATTTTTTCGATATCTTTCAGTATCTTGAGTATTATATCTTATTCTCGCACATAGTAATGCATATAGAATTAAGTGTTATTCGTAAATAATAACGTATTGCATATTTCTACAATTACCATACATAGAAATTGAACGTTTGGATTGAACGTAAAATTCATAGAATTTATGACTTTATGACATTCTCTGCACAAATTGGCACAGATACACGAGAAATGCGGAAGATTTCATCCCTTTCATATCATCGCTTATCGCTTTCGAGTAATGAATATTGAAGAAGCAACACGCAACTCATCTAATTTTAGAAGTGTCGATTATGGTGAATCGCGATGAGTAGATATAAGATAATTTAGGAAGAGACGACTGATAAAGGTTTACCGAATAACGTCATGATGAAGCAATTTGTAGTATTTGTAGGATTGTTTTACTCAACTTTCCATTTCGATAATGTAACCGTACCTTTGTGAGAACTTCCTTCTGTCTAATATCTCGCACGCAAATAACATATAATGCAAAATAATAGTAATTTAAAATAATATTATAATTGTATAATATGTCAGAATAATGCCTATCATATTATACAAAAAATTTTCGAGCAAATTTGTTGCTCTTACAAAATACTCAAAATACTTATTATTAATTAAGAATATCATTTATAACTTCTAATTAACTGAAATCATATTAATCAGACTCCAGTTTGATTTTATATTTGAAAGATATGTTCTGAAAAAAATTAATCTGAAATTTGATGAGTGCATTTGATTGGAATATAAACTGAAGCACATCTTTCTGCTATTTCGTCCGGATACAATTTCGTCTAGATTAAATAACGATGATATTAAAAATCGTATATAAAATCGAAGAGCAATTATATCATTGAGAGTGGAAGTCTATATCGGTCCCGCTAGAATGCTTCAAGAATCGTCCTAAGTATCGTCTCTTAAACAGGGTGCCCCGTCAAACGTGACACCCTGATCAAGTAATAGCTGCTCGACAGTCCCTTTGTCCGGTCACCGCTGGAGGACACTCCCCGTCAATGGTATTGTAGTGTTTGGCGTCTTCCATAAGGAGCCGTATCGAATCGATATGTAATAACGGGTTGAAACATGACACGCGGAAAAAGTGTTGACGAAGTCTTAACGAAATGACACGCACGAGCAATACGACATCGGCATGACATGGGTACCCGGTCAAAAGTAGATGAAAGTTTTTAACGATTTTAACCTTCGACCTCTTCTGACAAAACGCGAGTCATTCTTGTAAAGTATAAGTTTATCTCGGATTAATCAGATTTAATCATGACTCTCTTCCTCTCTCTTGTGGCTTGCATTTTCAGACAATTTTCTGACGAATATAAAGAACTTTTCTTTCTTCGTTCGAATATAATTTCCAAAAATTTGTTGAGAAACAAACAATGCCTTAGATACACGCTGCTACGATATAAATTAAAAGGCAAAAATTGCGAACAAACTGTACGTAACATCTTCACGATTGAAAAAAAAAAGAGGCTCCGCGAGAATTTCGCTGAGATATCACTTTCTCGAAATTAAATCGAAGCTAGCACGATCTTCGTATGGATGTTTACCGATTTCGTTGTAATAAAATATCCGCTTGATCCGCGGATACATAAGTACAATGGCAGCTGCGCGTTACTCGATTCATATATTCCAGGCCAACGAGAGAATAATGTGAATCCATAGAAAGGAGAGAGATAAAACCGGCCGTGATTTACAAAGAGAGAACCGTCAAAGACGCAAGACTGACGACGGGATCCTCCGCAAGAATGGAAAGGTTAAGATTATCGCGGCAATTTAGGTTTTTATTCCTCGTGTAATAAAATGACTCGGCTTACCATAAAAACGTTGATGTACGGGCAAATCGGCTATACGGAACCGGAGATGAAGCAAAGAGTACCGCGAAGATTAAAACTGATTGTGCGATACTTCCGAAAGTCCATTCGCTCGCGCTCGTTCAAGTTTCATTTCAACCATCAAAAGCCAAGCTACCAAAAAAGAATTACGCACGTTATTGTGTAACACAATAGAATAATTTTGCACGCGTGTTTCACGCGAGCATAGTTTCTGCTGGTCGACTAATTACTATCCGAGAGCAAGAGCTCAAGAGCTGACGTTTATCTTTGACGAGGGAAGACAAAGTGTTTCCTTTCTACGCGCTGTTCCACGTGGCATGTCGCAAAGGCACTTCTCAAAGGCATTTAGCGATCGAAAAATTTCGAACCGGGATTAAGGCTTCATAAGCTTAAAGCTTTATACTCGAGCCGTATGCTCGAAGAAAATTGTAATATCAGCTCAGCTCATTGCATGGATGCAATGAAATTCGAGAAACAGTGGAATTATTAAAATCGCGCGAACGTATGTTTCTACGCGATATATATACGCTTCCACCCGTAAAATAATAAACAATTCAACGATGATTTTATTATATCGTGAAACAAGAAATCGCATTTTGTTATCTCAGCGCTTTATGTAAACAGCACTTTAGCCCTCGTAAAATATAAAAAGTTTGGGAAAGACAATCACAACGTCACGTAAGTGAAGTAAGTAAAGATATACGTAAAATACGTAAAGTATGTAAAGATATCTTGTTGCATGCACGATCATGAATCCGCATGATACGTTCGGAGAAATGAAACAGGGAAGCGCATTTCGGCCGATTGCTTCCACGATACTGATCATTCTCACAGAAATACGCATAGACATGTAATACACGGTTAGTGCGATCGGTTAAGATCACATACACCAAGATAAATACCGAAGATCATTTCGCCAAGTTCGCTGAGTGATAGCCACATCGATCAATACGAGAAAAGCAAGCAAGATAGAAAGAGAAAGGGAAAGAGCAATGACAAGCTATGATCGGCATTGGGGAGGTTCACGGAGAAAGGCAGGGAAAGTCCGCCAGGAGAGGAATCATAAGGAAGAGATTACTGGCGCAGAACAACTAGAAACAACCATCGACAGAATGAACGATCTACGAGTACCGATGAACGATCGCGTCACACGATGGGGAGAAAGTGGAGTAAGATAGTGTAAATCCAAGAAGATACAAGGGCAGAAGTGGAGGAAAGATGACGACAACGACGACCACCACGTCCGACCGCGGCGGCTCCACTTCTGAAGCGGAGCCGCAGCCGCGGAGGGAAGGCATTCGCGCGGCGAGCGCGAGCGTTCAGTTCGCGCGCTGAACGTGTCGCGCCCGGTCGACGCGTTTAGTTTCCGTCGTGCCATGTACGACATCTTGTCATCCTGCCATCGTATCTCGACAGAGGATAAGAACTTGATTTCACTTAATCGTGAGGATCGTGACGAGGATACTTCATTTCGCTCCTGCGAGACTGGTCGCCGCGAGATGACTTACCAAAACTTTCGCGACTGACATGATCGCGGTACGTTCTATGACGATCTTGGCGTGTCCATGGTCTCCTGAGAGTTCATTTCATATCTTTGGAAATTATTTCTCGGGATCCTGCGTGATTTTTCAATTAGTTGATCACCGCGCGATGTGAGAATTACAGTTGCATTGATGAAGACTTTGTCGCCTTTCAGGTGCAAGAACTCATGATCGATCACGCGCATCGTCAGCCGGCAGTTATTAGTTTCAATTGTTGACGTTAAGAATAACGCTCGATCCTTATTTTTAAGTTTTATCGCTTATCGACATTCGTCTTGTTCGCGTAGATTAATATCGATAAAAAAAATATATATATATTGCTAACGAAAATGATTCAATCGGATTGCAAATAAGATTTAATGAATAATTTTCTATTTAATTTTCAATAATGCTACATAAATATTTCATTCTTAACCTAATCAAAATTCCTTTATCAAAATGGATCGTAATCTAATTACAAGAATGATAATATTAAACTGTCGATAAAAAATTTCAATTGTCCGTTAATATCATGAGAATAATAAATATTCTATCGCGATTTAATCTCTCAACTTCTAATGCGAAGTTGAAATCTCGTAATAAACATTTCTCGAGCTTCGAATTCCTGATCAGGAAGGAGATGGAAGAGGCGGAAGAAGGAAGACAACGACGACGACGACGACGACGAAGACGGAGACGACGAGGACGAGAAGCCACGTGTGACGCTCTCAAATCAGAGAAAAGGAAATCCGTATAATGGCAGCCTGCATAGATTCTAAACTTGGCGAATATCAAGCAGCAGCGACAGCTGCGTCAAGATCTGCAAGCGAGACCGACGAAGCCGTGAAATCTTGGGCCGACCATCATCACCACATCGATTACGTCGAAGTACACTTCGACCGATCAAGAAGACGCGATCGCCCGATCAAATGTTCGGACAACGACACTAACATTAATCACAGAGAAAATGACGGAGAATTGCAGCAAAAAAAGAAATCATTTTCCAGGCGGGAAACTCGCGTCGCTGACAAAGCAGACATCAGCATAAATCACGATACGATGAAGCGCAACATTTACAACAACGTCGCGAGCGATCGCGAGACAAGTACGCGCAAAAAAGAAAAGAAGAACCGCAGCGATCAAGAGGGCACATCCGAAAGTGCGCTGTCAAGTCAAGACGAGATCGAGGAATATAAAAAAGTTTATTTACTTAAACGCGATTATGCGAGTGAGACCGTCCTCGGTAACGAGTATTCCGACGAACAGGAGGCGCGCGCTGCTTGCGCAGTCCCGATCGCAGCGGCGAACAATAATGTAAACAGTCCATCCAAATCGGCATGCTTCTCCCGAAATACCAATAGAGCGATCAACGATTGGAATAAACGCGGGGACGCCGGGGATACTGAGAATCATAAAGACGACTGCGACGAGACAGAGCCGATGGAAATCACTTCGTCGCAGGATCGCGGCTATCCTCGCGGGGACGATGTCGTTGCATCCGCGAGCGCGACAAGCAGAGACACGCATCGAGGGATACTTTGGGGCGAGGTGACTAGTAAGATCATTCGCACCAGCAATCGAGACAACCACGTGCGATCGCCCGGAAAAACGCGACGGTGCTTCGCGAGGAACGCGAATCAAGCGGACGCGACAGCTCCAGAAACGGACACTATCGTCCGCTGCACCGAAGAAGGGAGGAAGTGCGGTAGGGCGAGGAAATGCGAGAATTGCGGGCAGTTGCACTCCCCTCATTCCTCGGCTTATCTGAGTCGAGACGCCAGTGAGAATGGGGCGAACCGCAAGGATACGGGGACCGGGATCGCCGCCCCTGATCGGGAAACCGATTCGGGAGGGTTGACGGCGCCAACCACCATGTTATATCGCAGCCGATCGCTGCCGCGATTGTTGGTCCACGATAGTGGAATCGCTTGCAGCGATCACGCAGCAGCAGCGCCCGAACGAACGCATGCGGCATCCCGCCAGTTGGTTTCTGATCTCAGACAGCTGCTCACCCTCAAGCAACACTACTATCCGGAGGGTGGATGGGGTTGGATAGTGCTCTTCGCGGGTTTGCTGGTGCAGATTCTATCGCATGGCGCGCATGGCTCTGTTGGCGTCTTTCTCGAGCAGGTGGTGGTCAAATTTGGCCCCCACGTGCACGAACAGACAGGTTAGTCAATCTTGAAAGAATCGAGGTTACTATCTGGCTATCAATCGGCCTTGTTCCACGGATAATCAATCGTCCTCAAGCTTTCGACGGGTATTCTTTTACATTACCGTGATCCGTCTTGTTTTACTAAAGATCAGTTGGCTCTTTTTGTTATCTGTCTTTGTCTTGTAAATAAATCAGCTTTGGGGGAATTTTAGATTGCTTGTATTAATGTGTATCTTGTATTTATACATAGAATTAAGAATTGTACATAATAGATCATTATTTGATCTAAATGATTAAATGATTTCAGATTCATCGATCTCGTATCGCGTTATATAGCTTGTAAATATATATGTAAAAGATAAACAATATAAATCTTTTTATTTTCCAAGTAAACAGAATATATATATATATATATATATTTTTTTTTCTTCATTAGTATAATCATACATGATATTGATCACATGATATTGATTGATGCTCATCAGATTTGATTAATCGCGCGTTTGCGTAACGAGGCAATTCTCGAACGAAAACATTGAATCTCCCAACTGAAATCTTTCTTGCGCAAAAAGAGATGCGTAAGATTCCAAGATAATAAAAGAGAAGCTGGAAGAAAATAACACGAAAAGTAAGAAATTCTAGCTGCATTCGTTAACATACATTTCTCTGTGAAGTCTTTCTCGCAAGAAAGAGAATTATAATTTAGATCGTTCTAATTTAGATTCTAAGGAAAGAGAACGCGCGATTACCGGAACGTATCGATTGGAATCAGAAGTGGAGCAACAGAAAAACCGCGGTACGTGTTTAATATTATCGCATTTTTAACTTTGAACACCCCGCGACATTTCCTCGTAGGAATCATACGCACACGTATCGCTGGCAGACGGCCAAAAGGGCCGAAATCTGCAGGCCGTAGCTGCGTTTAATAAGCCGCGTTTTTGCCGCGCTTTAGAATCACTTGTCTAGAAAGGAGCGAAACCGGAAAGTCATGGAGTACTTGGACGCGTGCCATTGTATCCATACGCAAGGTACTTGGCGTCATATGGGTTACCGGTGCGTCATAAAAGGTTAGAACCGTATAAAATGCGTTACAGGACAGAACATTGTTGATTCTCTGCAGAGAAAATTTACGAGACAATCTCTTTAACGCGCATATCTATGTTATTATTCACGCATCAAGAGGTCAAACGGCCTTTTTGGAAATATTGAAACGGAAACCAAGCAGACGGCACAGTTGCGAGCCTTTGTGCAGAACCATAAAGGCTTAATCAAGGAAACAAGATAAATAACGGTTGTCACGAATCGATCATTTCAATCGATCGAGATGCGCTGTTTGACTTTCGCGAGAGAGAAAGAGGGGGGGGGGGAGAAGCCGCGGCAAAAGCCAGAACGGTGGCATTTGTATCAATGGCTACACTTGCCGGCTGTAATAATGCTACCTTATAAGGCATTTCGCGCATCGAGACGACGGCACATGGCGTTTCCTCCGCGTTTACGTTGGCCCAGATATCTCGCGAGACGGAAGTTCTCGCGTCGCGACATAAGGGGCGAAATTGCGGTATCGCAAATGACGATGGTTACAAAAACTGGTGTACTAACTTGCCGCTTTATGGTCGCGGCGAAGGGACTTATCGTTGTGTGAAATAACTTAAGTGAATTTGACACAAACGCGCAATCGTAACCACACGAGGAGATGGAAGTTCATGAGCTCGACGCAGTTAAATGAACGTGAAGAAAATGTCTTGGCAGAGAGAGATAGAGAAAAAATCTTGTCCGAACACGTGTTGGAACGTCACGTTCGAACACTTTTTCTTTTTATGAACATATCGTAAAGGAACTTGAAGAAATAAAACCGTCGTCTCCGCGTTCTCTTGCAAATTTAGAAATTAAAGTAGCCTCTGACGGACACTTAACACACTTCTGAGACACACTGATAAAAGATGCGAGATTTATCAAGCTTAAAGTTCTCGTTCTCTTTATAGCTCGTGTGATTTGAGTTAGAAAAGAACGATATCGGGGCGGATCTTATGTACTATATTAGAGCGTTGATCCCGTTTTCGTTTGAGAGCAAGCCGCGAGAAAGCGTTCTTTGCACGTATACACATACATAAACATGCCTGAATATATCTTCTTGCTTCTCTCTTCTAGACAACTCGGTACTTTTCTATTCGATTCTATTTCGTCTATCTAATTACTCTTCTGGCTAACGGAGCCAAGCGCAAAAAGAGGATCGAGTCTCGAGTGATACATGATTTATGAAAAGAATGTGCAATAATGATTTGTAGGGATTATAAATGCCATTTTCGTTAAATGTGTTAATGTAACAGGGAGTTTTTAACAAAAGGGCATTGTAGACGACATTTTAGACAAAGCAAAGACAAAAAGTAGAATCAAGGACAGATAAATATTCTTTCGAGCGTTTCGGTGCGGCCCTGAAAGAGAACGTCAAGCAGGTGACGAACTGGCACGTATGATAAGATTCACGAATACAGATGGAAGTTCTGAAATTGCGTCAAGAAAGCGACAGATCAATTTTTTGTTGGCATATTTAAATATTCGGACATCTCCCGAAGAGAAGCTTATTGCTTAAGGCAGTTAAGCAAAGTTCCGTCATCGTTCCGTTAAAAAACGCATCCATCATCTACCTGAGATTAATCTACGTATGTCTTCATTTATAATTACCGTTTATTCGGCGTTGCTTTTACGCAAACGCCTTATAATAACGCGCACTTATAATAATTCGCTTTCGATCCGTATCTTTTTATTTATTTCTTATTTTTCCTAAACGCGTAAATTTGCGAATATAATTTTTAGTGAAGCATCTATGATGTGTTTCAATGTTTAATGTAAATGATTCTTTACGTTTTTGCGTAAAAATCAAGGCGAATGAATTCGATGGTGATATATTAATCTGCAATTATAAATTACATGAGATTGCATTTACGTATCGAGGAAGTCTCTCAATCGCTTTTGATCTCGAATTTTTCATCGATAAATTTAAATATTAAAATAAGGAAACGTTAATCCAAATACCGAAATTTTGTCATTAGCAACGGCTGAAGATTCTCTATACTTGTATTTTAATTTGCTTCGATATCACGGCTCGTCGCGCGCGTTTCGATTTATACATTTATTGCAGATGCATCGCAAACGACAATAAATTTAATCCTTCGTTTATAGACACTTATACTGATATTTCTTTAAATAGAAGATTACAGAATAGAGAGCTACAAATAGTAGAGTTATAGAAAATCATATGTCAAAATCTCGTTATTCTTTATCGTATGCGTTACAGATGAATACGTTATGAAATATGTGTGCAAATCAATATTTTTCTGTGCATTTTGAGAAAAGCACAAGAAAATTAATATACAAGATACAATCAATTGATGTAAAATGCGATATGTATCCTTTTGACATAGGAGTTGAAAAAGGAATTGAGACATAAGAGAAGCGAAAGTGAGAAATGAAGCAATGATAAAACAATGATATGTAAATAAGTAAATATACAAGACGCGACATATATGCTTCTCCGATATCAAATCTCTGAAAGATTTATGAGAATTCCGTAACACAGTCAATCTAAAGTACAATCAAAACCTAAGATCGTAGGGGATTCTTTTATCCGTAGGGACGACAGATAGATTTTGAATTATCTTTAAACTATTCAAGTTTATGTACCTCGAGTAATACAATTTTAAGAACATATCGTACAAATGCAAATATTTAATATATAAAACGCACAAAATTAGTTTTGTAGTACAATTAATCACTTCTTTTATACAATTGATGACAAATATATCTATATCGCAATGCGATACATTTAGAGTTCAACTTAGACTCAAATCCCGTTATGTGCATATTCACGCATGCACTTACGCGCGCAATTAATGTATTCTACATAAACACTCAATATATTTCCGCCCATGATAAATAGCATGATCTTCCTTTTGCCTGCATTATCTTACTTTTACATATTTCATCGTATGCGAATTCGGCCGAAGCACGCAACGCCCGCGAAACTCTCAGATTCATCGACGAGAAGCCGAGAAAGGCTTCCGCTCATCTAAACTCGACTCAATTGCACCTCTTTTGGATTCTCCCCCTCGATTCGCTTGGAAAAGTCCGCGGGATTTAAAAATTTCATCGGATAGAAACTCAAAGCCGGCCACGGCTCCCTCGCGGCGTTTGCCATGCGCTTGTCCGGCCAGAACTTTCGCTAAAGAATGTAAAATACGCGTCACGGAATCGCGCGCGTACAGATTAGGCACGGGTAAAGTCACTAGGCATGCCACGTGATTGCCCTCGGGTGCCCGAGATCGCCGCTGTGTTCGGCCGCGAGCAGCGACACACGGCGCAGATGAAAGAGGTATGATAAAAATTGCCTAAGAAGTTTTTTTTTCCTCGGCTGCCGCCTCCCCACTCCATCCCCCCAACCACCCGCGGCGAGCGCTTTCAGCGCGCCGAGCCGACGCAAGTCCATTAAGATAAAGTCCAGGATGACTATTGTCGCCGAGACGGTCCCTTCTCTTCTTTTCTCTCTTGCGGCGGCGATTCCGGTTTACCATTTCGGTTTGCGCCCTTCCTCCTATCCTAAATTTAATTTTCTTCTTTAATTTCAATGATTATTTTTTTTAATGACTGAGAAAACGAAACTCCAGCGCTCGTGCTGTAGAGCCGTAGAAATAATTGTAAGGAGGAATCAATGGCCGTGGAGGCGGCGAAACGAGAGCGAGAGGGCGTAAGAGGGCCTTACATAAAGAAAGAGAGAGAGAGAGAGAGAGAGAGAGAGAGAGAGAGAGAGAGAGAGAGAGAGAGAGCGAGAGTGGATAAATGATTTGATTTTTTGTATGCATCTCTTAAGACTCAGTCGGAATATTTGTTTCTCTCTTGACTGCGCGCGCAAACGGCGCGTACACAAGAACCGAACAGCAAAGCAACTCGACACAGAACGAAAACCGAGTAATTCGTAGAACGAATATGTTGCAAGTCTAATTACTTGACTAATTGAATATTTTCCGTGGTTCTCTACTTGATTTCCGAAATCGGTTCTTTTATGAAACCACATCGTCTTGTTTGTTATATTTCCGTGCATGATTCATGCACAGATACATTTTCTTGCTTTTTTTCTATACAACATTTATAATATATTATAATGTAAAATATATATTTTGATAAGTAAATAAATAAATATATATATATATATATATGTGTGTGTGTGTGTGTGTGTGTATATCATTTTATATATTTACATGTCTTGATAACCTATAAATTTTCCTATAAGATACACATAGAAAGTATACATAAAGAATTAATTAAATATTACACTTACTGTTCTTGCTGTTCTAACTTTGCAAATTCTGGATATGAATCTTGAATGATCTGCGAGTAATCCATCTTTTCGTATCACTTGTTTTAAATACACTTATTTCACTCGCGACAACACGTAAACTCGCGATCAGAATATAGCTTTTGCTCGAATACGAAGAAGTTGCGATTCTCGTGAGATATTAAGAGACAACTTCACTCGTTACCCATGAATGTTCACGGTATGACGAAAAGGTTAATAGAAAATCTTGGAACTGTGATACGGATAATACGAGGCGAATTGAGATTTAATAAATATATTTATTATCAATGACATTGTTACCGAAAAATAAACACTTTCCTTATTTCTGTATCACTTCAAACTATTAAAATATACAAAAATATGTGTGACAAGATCGCGAAACCGTACAACGAAATTGCAGAGATTCGAGTTACTAAATTGTTCGCTTCGCGCACTACGATTAGTGCCGACGATGCCCGAAAACAGCCGAAGCGAGCATCTCGTAATCTGAACGATTTGAATAAATGTTTGCATCGTCTCAACTGAAAAAACGTGGATTAATCAAGAAAAAATAACAAATGTCTCGTTCAATTATTAATATTTGATCAAAATACTTTCGTCGTAGTTATAGTTAACGTATCTTCCAAAAGTGAATTATAATATCCTTGTAACCCGAAGTAATTTAAAGTTACAGTTGTTCTCGCGATGAATAATGAATGTATAAATAACAAGAATATGACACTACATTTCTACGAGATGTAAATAGATAATCCGTGTCAAGGGTATTGCATTGAAATTTCCTTGCTTTTTACACGCACATTGCGTCTCATAAAATAATGAGAATACGAGCAATACAAAAATATCGCTACACGTAAGCGAACCGTATACGAAAATATGGAATACTTGCCGGTCGATCAGCGCCAGTTGGAGTCAGTTAATCTCACTCTACAGTTGAATACTAGAATAGGGAATAGATAATAAAGAATATTTTTAAGTTGGACTTCACTCGGTTTTTAATCTGTATACTGTCTATACTGTATACAAAAGAGTGCAATTCGTTGAACATCCGTTCGCCGTATCTGAGATTCACGATATAAAGCAGCAATACTTAACAGTTACCTTCTATTGGTTCCAAATCTGAACTGAACTTGTAGCAGAAGTCTTCGTTCGCTTCGATGTAGAAAAAAAGCAGGCAGCGTTCGATACTCCTATTGAATTGGTTTTCCGATTGATGTTACCGTTTGCTGCTCGCGTTCCAGCTGTTATGTCTTCCTATCACCTCGGTAATTCCAAGTTCAAAGACGCTGCATAATATTGTGACGGCTCCCGATTTTTGTTGCCGATTTTTAAGCTTGGCTCGATATGCAGCAGAAATCCGAATAACATACATTTTTAACATTGCACACGAGACATATCACGGTATCGTTGACGAAAATATAAAAGAAAATCTGATAGTCTGAGATATCATTAGAAATTTTTTAAAAATAAAAAACGCAAGGAAGATGCAAACTTTAAGAAAGAAATTATGTATCGCGTATGAGATAAAAATGCATTTTCTATTTTCATTAATAAATATATAAATCTTACATATAAGATGAAACAAGATTCAAGTATTTCATGAAACTCATGAATTCTCATTATTAAGATTGCGTTATGTTTTTAAATAAATAATAAAGGTATTTAAATATTTATAAAGGTCGTATTCAATATAGTGTACTGAAAACTGAACATATCATCAATCTCTATGTTGTGCAACGCGCGCGATGCAAAGGCTTATACCTTGTTATCGATAAAGTATTTTCTCAACATGTTCGATGCGCTTGTATCCTCTTGCTCGTACTCGTTCAAAAACAGATCGTGTACAAAAGTTAATTGTAAATAAATACATTATATCCCCGATATCATTCATCGTTTATAATGCGAAATATGTACATTATAAAAAGAAAGAGATAAATAGAATTTATCTCAAAGAATCAAAATAGAATTAATTTTGCTGCACTAAACACTTGATTTTATCATCGCGTATAAAATCTCCATTCCTATGAAAATAGACGAGAAGTACTGATAGACATCAGCGGATTTGAGAGAACTCGCAGAACTCGCGTTTATAAGAATCGATTATTGCTTGTGTCTCACATTATACGTCATCTAGATGCCAATACTAGTGACGAAAATGTCTCGGCCAATATCAAAACGACAATCTAAATTACCGCGAGTTCCATTCTCCCGAGAGAATTAACCTTGGAATATAATCCAGACGATCCACGATATGAGATCGCGAGAGCGCTCCGGCCGTCTAAGAGGATTCGGTTATCTCTGGAGATCGCTTCCTCGATGCGCCTCGTTACCACAATTGTAATCGAGAAGCGCTTTGCGCTTCCCATGGAGCATCGCCCGAAATTGTCCACTGCGGCTCACGACGAGTCCCGTAAAAAAGACGTCGACCCTTCGGTACTTCTCGTTTCGTCTTTCGCTTTCTCCATATGTACGTCCGTTTGTCTGTTTGTCGCGAATATTCCTGTTACTGGAAATGTGTACCAGACGCGTATCGCGCGCGGAAATCGCATCCGTAAATCCTTCGCAACGAGTTTAACGACTTGCAGGTTGGCTGTCAAAAAAATATCCTCTCCAAACGAATTTATTTCGCCAATGAATGTCAACGCCGAGTCATTTTTCACGTTTATATGACATTAACATTTTTCCTAAATTCTTTAGGAACATCATTATCGTTATTAATAGTTCTTAATTTTCAGTTGCTATGCATATTTCATATTCTGCTAATAAAAATCGTTGATTTAATCAAGTTGATTTTTTCATTACTTTTAATTTCGATCAGCAATCTCATTTGCGCGAAGCAGCACAAAAAAAATTATTGAATGCAACGAATTGAGTGCACGCACAGCTTTATACTCACAAAGATGTGAACTATCAGGCAATCTTCAAGACGATCAAAGAGGAATCGATACGATTTTATGATCGAATAAAAAAATACGAAGCATCGTCAACATGGATCGAATGTAACGAGTGAATTCACGCATCATAAGCGCGAAACGGACCGAAATAATGGTGCAATTATCGCCTTTATTATTTATTTACTCAGCAATCTCTAAAATATATGTTAAAAAGCTTAATCATTGTTAGATATTGTTTTGATATATGATATTTTAGAGCGCAATCTTACGGCGTATCGTGCACATCATGAAACGCAGAAAGGGATATAATATTCTTAACTGGTTCTTATTTATAGCAATGCCATAATTACGCCCACACTTAATTCCGAAGATCCCGAGCGCCACTGCAATTATCACGTAATTGATTCTAAACTAATTATATAGGCGCGTAACCAAACCGTTTCGCGCGACTTAATTGAATTTGCGAACGAAATTTAATTTCTTTACGTATATCAACGACGATAACTCATTAATCGCTTAACCATCGGTGTTTGTTAATACTGCGATAGCTTTACTGCAACTGCATACAGTTTTCCTAAATGATATATATGACATGAAAAATATAGCCGACTTGTCCCGATATTAAGTGGGATTTTTCTTGCTTTTTATTCGTCATAGTTATTTAATTCGAATAAAACTTTGGGAAAACACTTGGGAATTTACACTGCAAAAGAAATATTTTGCAATAGCTTTCCTGTTGTTCTTTTCGCCATAAATACGAAACATGACAACAACGGATCTCTTCTGTCGTATTTACGGATGCTATATGCAATATCCAAATATTATGATTCAATCCCACGTATTTTCTGTCCATCTTCAGCTTCTTTCTGATAATTGTGCATTTAGCCGTTATAATGATGAACCTAACGTACCATTAGTGAAACGATCTGTTTCCTCGCGGGACTAATGAGGATTTATTGGACACTCGGAAATATATCCGTCAGTGCTACGATTCGTAGCATGTTGTTGTGAGATCGATTTCTTCTATGTTTGCTCGAAATGCTTTTAAAATAAATTGTTCGTGGGTGTTGAGAAAGGAAGAAGCAGAGAGAAAGTGACGGAGGAGAAGTGGGAAAAGCTATTAAAGCTTTTATCGGTTTTGAGTGACGTTTCGAAGGGTGCCATCGGAAGAATTTAATGAATCATTCAAGAGTGAGAAGATATCAAATGACACGATATGTACTTGTTATTAGATTAGAAGGGCATCCTCCTTCTTCTAGTTCGCATTTATATTATCACAAACATTTTAGCCGCATGTTTTAATATCACGCTAAAGTTACAGTCACGGTATTGAAAGTACATTTTAATAAATTGGAGATTAATAAATTAATAATCTTAAAAAATTGGTTCCTAAGAATTGTTCCAGTATTGTATCGAGAAAACCTGCAAAGAAGGACAAACGCAATGTGTTCCTTATCTCAATCAATACTGCAATATTGCAGTCACGTACAAGGATCTAATTTTCTATCAACGGCCGAAGAAGCGAATCTTCGTATAAAATTGAACCTTCACTTCGTTGCATTTTGCGATAAAATTCAATTATCGCGTTCGATCTCTCGTGTTTAATTGGTCACGTTATTAACTTTGCTGTTCTTAAGGAAAATTTCTAATTCAAAAATGTGTATCTGATTATTACACATATTATTTAACGTAACTTCGGTGAGGAAGGAATCAGAATTATTAAATGGCAATGCAAGAAAACGAAACGATTGCAAGCGTTCTGTTGCTCATAAATTGATATAAGCCGTAAAACAAGTGAAGTATATTAGCATAATAATTTAAAAAATGGGATACATAAACACATAACTATATAATTAAATGTAATAATTTCAAGTTGCAGAATCCTCGTTAGAAAGCGAGAAGATATTTTGTAGGAATAAAGCCAGAACGTGAGACCATTAGAGACCTAGACCACTTGACAATGAAATATGGACTCGAGGAGTGCGAGCGCAACAAGTCGATTACGATCCTTGCGTGATACTTATGCGAGCACAAAACAGAATACAAGTTTTGCTTGTACTTATGGACTATCTGCGTATAATGAAATTGTTTCTGATAAATTTCTACTGAGAAGCGTGTCTTGCGAATTTCACACGAGCTATTCATAAGTTTTCGATTTAAAGAAGAATTAACGATTGAATTCTTTCTCAATACGCGGATTTAAACAAATATCGAATATTACAACGTGATCTATCTTGCGAATTACTTAGAAATGAATTTTAAAATACAGATATATATATGTATGCTGAAAGACAATTAAATCAATGGTTTTAAGATTATTATTATTATAAAAATTTTATGAATTATTTAATATAAGAATTATTGAAGTAATAAGAATCAGGTAAAGGAATCAGCATACACGTACGCGTAACAAGATTATATATTACTAAGATCATATATTATTGTGAGATAATAAAATAATTAATTTTGATTTCCGTTAAGATATTTATTATATACAATATGAAAATTTATAAATTGACATTCCATGTTCTTACATAAGAAACTGTAATATCGGTATTTCGTTATTACTATCGAAAGTCTCGTGCAGTGATTTTTTGTATTCAAAGAAGACGATCATATGGAGGGATCGTAAACGGGGTTCGAACCCCCATCGTTATCATGTGAATAAATTCGAACCTCCTGTCAGAGGCATCGCCTGTTCTAGAAAGAAAGGGAGCCAAGAACCCCGCACTAGAAAAACTCTCGAACGCTCGAGGATAAGAATATGCGTCCAAAAAAAGAGACACAGAGATTTGCTATCATCTTGTCGTCGACAGAAATCGAAAAGTTATATCACGTTAGCAGCAACATTCTCAACTCTGTAAAAGCGATTAGAACTCAATAAAATTAGGTCGCCATTCTACATGAAAGTACGAAAGGAATCTTTAATTAAAGTCGATCGATTGTGAACTTCTCATGTTATAAGTTTCACATGATTACATGTTATTCTACAACTTTCTGATTGGAGTAAAATCATCTTGCAATATATACTAATCTTTACTAATTAAATAACAACTAAGAGTACAAGAGGTTTCTTTATTAAAAAGAAATTTCACGTTCAAGTAATCCTTTTGAAAGTCGGTTGTATTTCATACATTCTCAGCTGCAAACTCGTGAGATATATGTACAGGTTTATCCGAATCAGATAACTACGTCTCAAGAGAAATCTTGAGTGAGAGAGAGCTGCCTTGCCGGCTATAGTTTTGTAGGCCGTAGTTCACAACCATTCGTCCGAAATCACGATTCACAATAGTTACTGCAAATAAAACAGAAATACCTACACGTGATAGCGATTGCATAACGATATTATATCTCGTGCGAAAAATCGCGTAATAATGTTCGAGCTTGAAGTGAACTAAAATTAAATATTTCTTATTGAACATTGTAAAATGAAATTTCTTATTGAAATTTCTTAAATTCTGCAACATTCTATTTGCGAATGTTTCAAATTGAACTCTCTTTAGAAAAGATATTTCATTGACCCAAAAATATCGCATCTTTAATCTTTTGTATTAGAAAAAGTGAAATTCTGGAACAGTCAGAAATTTATCATAAAAAGTGCGAATAATTAATAAAATCTAGTGCTTAGAGTAATTTCGATCCTAATATTTTCATTTATTAAATAAAATATTTGATTCGAGAGAAATTTACAAAGTTATGTTACAGAGATAAACAATGTGGAATGAACATTTTGTGAGAAAACATCGAATTTCAAATTAAATCAGATCTTTCTGTTTTAAATTAGCTGTTGCAATCTAGATAAAATGAAGTACTAATCTTATGATCAAATGTATTCAATCATCGATTGATCATTAGCTAAATCCACTTTGATCGATCGAATATGGCCTGTCGCAATTTATCAGTGTGATTCTTCAACTTGATAATGAATCTACGATTAGATACATATATATATATATATATATATACAGTTCAATCAATACGAACGAAGGCAGACTAGCGAGAAACAGGAACCGTTGAAGCAAGTAGATACGTACAAGCATTTTAGAAAAGCGTTTTGCAATACCAACATCATCGATAATATCGGGTGAATTTTTTTCTCGCGATATCAGTGCCATTATTTCTATTTAAACGAAATTGCTTCTCAATGTTCACCTATCGTATGAATTCGCATGAAATTTTCGTTGACTCCATTATCATTTGTGATATTTAATAGACATCTAATTTGCGCATCGATAAATTATATCGTATCCATATTTTCGTCAGCAATTATGTTATAAATTAAAATACGTTTTTTTTGGAGGCATTATTTGAGTAGAGAGGAAACAAATATTTTCTTTTCTCTAATAGCAAATTCTTCAAACGATATTCGATATTTGATCTCGAAGAATTTAAGTTTTAAAAGAAAGACCAGTCTTTATATGTCGTGCATGCAAACGAATTGTATCGACGTTCTCATTATATGCATCGACCGAAGACGAAGAACGGGGCGAACTAACGACGAAAACTCGGAAGCTGTTTATCGCTTTAACTCTATCTATTTCTCTTTATAAACGCTTGACAACTCAATAGCAATCTAACTGAGTGACTGTGGGATGTTGCTTCTTTCAAGAGTTACGACTATCCTTCGCGTTTCTTCTGCTCATTCGTTATCAGATTTTCTATTCTTTCTCTATCTCTCTCTGTTATTTTGGGACACATGTATGGGATACATATATTGATTTTCAGCGCTATCCATTTTTCTTGGAAATCTACATATGACATTACGTATTCAACGTTCTTTTAAAATTGTTCGCGTTAATTGTTCAAACTGATTTAATTTAAAAAAACAAACTCAACAAACAGCATGATCGCGAGCATGATCGCGCCAATCTTTTACGATCTAAAGAACATTTGGATCCATTTGATGGATAAATCTGAGTTTTCAATGATAAAGAACAAAATAGTAAAGAACAAAATATACAACAACGATAGCTATTCGATAACACATAGTATATTAAGATAATGGATTATACATAAGCATAATCATAACAATAATCAGCTTGCGGAAAAGAAGCAATATAGCGATTGTAAACAATATACGATGTCTGTTTAAATCATTAAGAGAAGATTGATATTACCGATAAAATTAAAATTTAAATGCATGATCGTTTCTGAATTTCGACCTTAGTATTCAGATTTCCTTCTATCAGACAGAATGGGCTTGTATATTGCTCCGTTGCATATAGAAGTGAATAATCTTCTCCGCAATCGAAACTGTCGATCAATTGACAAGAATCTCGAAGCTTTCGCTTAAGAAGTTAAAGGCGGATTACCCGTGGACTTGACTCGCTACAGCCGCTACTGTACGACTTATCCGAGTTTACCTCCACTTATTCTCCTTAAGAACCTTGGCATTGAGACTCTCTCATCGTATTGTTAGCGCACACACGCGAATCCGTTGTTCCTTTCACGATTGCGAAGGACCGTTACTGTCTTAGCATATTCGAGGAGATTGGAGATGGAAGAGAATGCTATAAGATGACAGACCATTTAGACCAAGAGTTATTAGTCACGAAAGGCAACGATTTTTGGATCCCGCCGTTAATGTATTTTGGCTGTCCCTTTATCGCCATTGTCTCGATCATCCAACCGCGGGGGATAAAGAATAACACCCTAAGTACGTGCAGTGAGAAGGATTTAATGGATTATAATATTAACTCTTCGCACTGTCCACTTTACCTCTCTCTTGATATGGCGTTTTAATGCACAGTCATACTGTATCAAATATCACTCGATTGACTTTTCCCAAGTTGACAGTTTCGAATATTATAATCTCTTTCTTGTAATTTCCTCTTCAAATTTTAATGTATAATTCATCTCTTTAGATAAAGAAAAAATATATATATACAACTTACTTTCAAATATATATGAGAAATTATTTCTTATATGTAATACTAATAAAATTGTATTTCAGTTTTAATATATTTCTATTATTTATTAGTACTTAGATCTCAAAATCTCATTCTATACAATTCTGTGAAATGCCAAATATTATAACAAAGATTTAAATTTTCCGGTATCTCTTATATTTATAAATTCTTATATCTCAAAAACTTTAAAAACTGAAATAGCATGGCAAATAACTCAGAATTTCTCTTCAACTAAGTACGTATCACAAACAATTATTTATATCTGATTCCTGGTTTGACAAATTTTACAAGTTTTACCATAATCGGCAGAGAAGAAAATATTTTCTTTATTTTTATTAATATAACAATATTATAATCTATCACGCGTACCAAAATCTCAGTGACATTTGTTTAATAACTATGTAATACATAAACATATACAAACAATATTTATACTCTGTATGACAGTGACAGCGCTTACTTTGCTCTGATGATCGATGACTCTCGGATGTATTAATCGAATATTGCAGGAATTCTGTGCACGCGATAAGACAATTTTGTAAACTTGTCAGTCTCCGAGTACGTGTCTATACAAAAAAAGTCAACGATCTACAAATATAATCTCGCCTTTCGAACATGATGATAAAAATCACAACTCGTGTTATCGTTCTGTTGCCTAAGGCATTTGGACTTTGCGCTCTAATCATCGACGGACTTCGCGTGATTTAATCTCGTCGAGAAGAAACGAGCGAGAATAGAGCATCCAGACGAAAGATGCGCTTCATACGATAACGCTATTAATCGTGCGGTCCCTCGGGAAGAAGCATTTAAAGCGACTAAATCCTAGCGCGGCAAATGCGAGATTTATAATAGTTCGCGCAATATTCAACAGCTGCAACTGCTGGTTTCTCGATAAAAATAGGCATCGCTGACACCGCTTTAATATTACCACATCGGAAGTGATATGCGAGGGCCGCCTGCATAATATTTATGCGTTTTGACGGACAATTTCCTGATCGCTTGTTCACCACTTTAAATCTGTCTCGTTGCGATGACCTAGCAATCATTATGATCATTGGATGTTGTTTATGTGTTTTGTTTTTTGATAAAAACGCCGGAATAAAATTGATAATTGATTTATAATATCTTGTATCTTGTACAAATCCCATCTTTCGATATTCTAGAGAAAAGATATCTAATAACACGCAAGTAATGCAATTTGCTTGACATTTGGATAATAACATATTACTCGGGTCTGCCAATGTACGCTATTATTTTAAGTAGTCATCATCCAGATATAGTTTACCTGAATAATGTTACTAAAATAAATAATTACGATTCGTAATTCTAATATTTTCGTAATTTTCATTTTCATTTTCGTAATTTTCGTATAAAATACAGCTCTATTCAAAG
This sequence comes from Eciton burchellii, assembly GCA_020341155.1. Taxonomy (NCBI): domain Eukaryota; kingdom Metazoa; phylum Arthropoda; class Insecta; order Hymenoptera; family Formicidae; genus Eciton; species Eciton burchellii. Next base: position 766,704 of record JAHMML010000002.1, read on the forward strand.
ACTATTTTTCACAAGAACTTTTAATAACAGATTAATTAATATACAAAGAAAAATATCACATCATTCTCACAATGTGACTACTTCCTGCTCATCTATTTTGATAAATAATTTTCGGATATTTTGTTTCTCATAGCTTTTCACAAATTTGAAATATCCATTTAACAGAAGAATATATCCTTTAATTGAAGATTATTTTACGAATATATATATTGCTTAGAATTCTCATCTTTTTTTAAATCCGATTTGTCAAAATTTCTGGAAAAAGCATTACAACATGTAAAATATTCCATATGTAACACGCAAGAAAGGATTAAGCTTAAGAATTAAGGATTAAAAGGATTAAGCGTGACAAATACTGTTGATGCGTTAAATGGATGAATTATCATCGTGATATGCAGCGTTATCATCATGTAAAAAAATCATTAAACTCCGCGTTATATACTATAAAAAGCACAGGAGATAGCATTGGTGCATGATGTAAAAATGTATGATGCCGCGAATAAAAGAGTCACCCCGATTTTTCGAACGATCGATCGTCTATCTGTGGAGTTATCTCGAAATTTTTTTTCTACATATCGCATTTATTTTACATGCTGATGAATAAACTTTACTATATTCATTTTCATCAGAGATTATATCGTAAATTAAAATACGCTTTTTTAGAAGACACTATTTGAGTAGAGAGAAAATAAATATTTTCTTTCCTCTAGTAGCAAATTCTTTAAATACTCGATAACATTGAAGAATTCGAAGACTTCAAGTTCCAGAAAAAAGGCCAATCTTTGCGCAAATATATGTCATGTATTCAAACATGTCATATCGACGTTCTCATTATACGTATCGACCGAAAACGAAAAGTATCATGTATCTTGTAATACGATCGTATCAGGGCGATATCGCGAACCGATAGCGATCGACCGATGCATTCGACTCGATTATCGTATAGTATGTATATTTCAGCCATACCAAACCTGTCGTCGAGATTCATTCCGCACATTTTTAATTCCACAGCTCTTACTTGCACTCCTCATCCAGAATTCCTCATCCAACTATTACTTAATCTCTCTCCACTCCACTATTTGAAATCGAGACTAGCAAGTGACGCCTTGATCGCGCCAGAGATTCCCTCCCTTATCAGAAATTTCGCGCAAATTGGCAAATTGACGGAGCTCGATGATACTTCCTGAAGGCCGGAACCACAGAGTCATCGAGAATCCCCAAAGATTACGTGACTGTATCGGTCGCAATAGCCGAGCAATTTCCCCTTGCTCATTTCCCGATTTCGGCAGGCTAATTTTATTCTACCGTTACTTTCCCATATACGAGGGAGAGAGGATGACTCGACTCGAAACGGAACATTACGTTCCAGACATAACAATGATAAAACCGCGCCGATCGACAAACAACATCGTTACATCAACGTTCCATCGTATTCATCCCATGACCGGTTCCATCGCGAACCTCTTGAAAGCACGTGGCGGAAAACGAGGGGATTGGCTTATTCGCTTTCCCTTCATGCGCTTCATACGCAAGCTCAGCCGTGGAGCGCGCGTCTCTTCCGACCTCGTGAATCCAGTCGGCGTTCGGCAACGCGTCTCTCATCTGGGATCCTTCCGATTCGGGAAACCCACGCGAATCGCGAATGTGCGGATTATCAATTACCAGCACGGCAATCGTACGGATATCCGCTGTGCATCATCCGATCTAACGATAAGACGATCCATCACTGATAAGTAATCACGTGTATAGACGGAACGACCGAAACCGTTACATCGCGTTTGATTATCCTGCCGATAATCAAATATAATTTCGAATAGGACGGGCTTCAATCAATCGATATAATCACGACAGAATTCTGTGCAAGAATCACTTCTTACGAGAAGGGGGACCATTGATTTTCCAATAACGCGATCCTTACGCGCATTTCGGGTATCATTCTTCCGATGAGATCCCGCGACATGTAACACTGTTGATCCGCTTTACATTGAAGCTGACCGTATGGCTATATTTTTATCGTGGCGATATTAGTGGCATGCATATTACGCCTGAGCCTCGCTGGATGCATGTTGACAAAAATTATATCGAATATCGGTTAACTGTAATAAGAATAATTCGAATTTCAATTTTCAGATAGAACAAATTGGAATTTGGATAATCGATATTGCATATAACATTGTCTGATCTTGTTTTTGATATATAATTTAGAATCCAAAATATAAAGCGATCCGGAAGCGAAAGAAATACAAACTGCTTAGAAATAATTCGAGAAAGCTCTCGAAAAATTTTTGTTTTCGGCGATATTTACATTTGTACAAAAGAAAATGTCAAATTTCTTACATCTCATCAAATTCGTGATTGTTAAACTCAGACTTTCCATTGTTGAACTTGAATACAATTCAAGTCTCTGCAATTATTTGTCTTTATTTGCGCTCTTTTATATTAACATGTTCCAGAATCGATAATGATTCCGTAAACTTTTCTTTCTTTTCCTTTTTTTTTATAAAACGGGAGGCAAGCGTGTTCTCGGATTTGGTCCATTTTAAAATGTTCTCCGCTTTAAGCTGATCAAATAAAGGAAACGTCGGACTGACATAATTTCGTAAATCCGGCAAAAACAGTCCCGCAAAAAATTCTATCGCACGGTAACGCGGGAAATTCTCTCCAACATGTGTCCGATATTAAATGCACGACATATGCTAGTGCGTAAGTTGTTCGAAGCGAAGCGGATCGTTTGACTTCTCTCGAAATTACGCTGGATTAACACAAGACCGCGTGTCCTACTAACTGCACGCTAAAAGTACGCCGCTTTCCGAGATTTTTCCTCTTTTCCTTCTCATTTCTTCGCTATTTATCCTTCTTATCTTCTTCTCGCTTACACCAAATTCGATGTAACGAATATTTTCATCTGTCACTCACCGTTCCGTGATGCTATAACTTTGTTGCTAACTTTTAATATAATGCACTTACACATGTATATGAAATCATCCAATACTAAGAACGGCACGAATGACAATGAAAGTCATAGATTAGAAACACGTATTGTCTCTCGGATTTCCTTTGATGCTGATTTTATCGCCTCTTACAATTTCCCACAACTGTTTCGTTCTTCTTTTTTTTTTATCAGAAATGCCAGTCGAATCAAATGAGATTAGAATTTGCTGAAGAGGTTCGAAGCGGACAATATTAATCAATATTTATCAAAATGATATTATCATGCTTGGTAAAGGTGATTCCTAAATCCGTGCTATGACGAGCGAATCGTGTCTCACGAAGATGAATATTGTATCGATACCGAAGAAGATAGCTGAAGTCGTGTGCCATTGTCGAAAAGCGTAGTTATCCGAGATCGCGGGATGAAGAACCGAGAGCGAGAGAACAGAAGAGCGATCGTACAGAATCCCACTTATGAAGACAGCGGGGTCGCGATTTCTGGCGAGCTTGGCGAGCCTTTCTTCTCCGAAGAATGCGAGGGAATAGTGTCCCTTCAAGCGCCCAAAGAGATCGAGCAGGACGCGAATCCTGATCCTAGGTTTGGACATGCAAATTGTTGCAAATTGTTGAATGATGGAATGATGAGTGGGTCAAGATAGATTTATCGATTTCTTGGCGAAGCAAGCTCTAGCATTCCATTTGAATCTATCGCTTATATTGATCGATAAACGCTGTTCTCTTTATTAAAGCCGATATTAGTTCTAAAATGATCGAAGAAATTGTTTTACTTCGTTATTATTTAGATAAAATCTCTCGATATGATCGAGTAATACTTGAAAATGAGATCTTTACGTATTTATGAATTTTCATGCAACTTTTGCACTTTTTAAAAAATATCAAAGCCATTTGGAAAGTTTTAATATAATCATTAATTCAAACGCGAATGCCGTGCAACTATGGCCGTCGATTCGATATTATCCTCGAATCTCATGTATGCCAGGTATGCCGCGCATTGCACCATAAAACAACATTATTACCCCGAAAATGCTTGGGGTTGGGTCATCGTTGTGACGGGTGTTTTGGTGCAAATTCTTGCCACGGGAATTCACGGGGCTGCCGGGGTCTGGCTGCTTCTTGATGGGACAAAGCGATATCGTCAATCTCTGCTTAACGTAGGTACGTTACGTAGTAAATGCACGATTATTGTTAACAGTACCCGCTTGACTTCACGCGCGGGCTTCCTTCATTTAATCGAACGATATGTAAAACATGAGATAAAGCACTTTTATGTAAGTAATAAGAGCTTTAATAGGCTTAGGAAATATTATGTACTTTTCGTAAAAGTGATACATAAAATATATTATTCTGCAGGCCTTAAGGCCTGCAATAGAAGATGCACAGAATCGAAAGATCAGTACAAACCAGGCGCATTTGCACCACTTTGAATCGTCCCTCTCTTTTTTCGTAAAGCATGACGAAAGAGATCATCGCAGATTGCGTTTCCTCGTTCTTTGCGAGGACATCGTCGCTCGCAAAGCTCGATCAGCTCGCAAGTCGTTGACCCTGATGGCGTAGATGTTCGATTTCAGCAACAGCATTTTATCATCGAGAAAGAACGAGATTTATCTTCATTTCGTAAGGCCGTATTCTCAAGCGATTTTCAATACTTCCAATATTAAGTAACAATGACAACAACGACATTCTTGAATGATTTCCTTACGAGTTCGTCTCGTTCGTTGTTATCATTCGTGAAGAATGACGCGAGGAATGAGAGAATAATGAAATTTTCATTCTCACGAAACTACCAGCTGCAATTTATTTTTAATGCTTTTTGCGTTATCCTCGAATTTCAACGAGTTTTCCGATCGCAATTTAAAAAAGTTCTTTGATTTTAGTAAACCGATCAGGCTAGCAAAAACGAATTGATTTTTTAGCGGATTTTAGTTAGAAAATCCGCGCGCGTGCGATAAACGAAGAGTTCTAATTGATTTCCTCCATTTATATAAGAGCATGCATCTGCTGATTTTATCACATTCACTTGAAACATTTGGTTTTTACTTTAGGAATATCAAAAATAGAAAATAGAAAACATTCAATCGCTGCTCTCTATCTTGTTCGATCAAATTAATCAACAGATGATATTTATTTCAACTTCTTTTATCTGCGTAATACATTAAGCCGTTAAGTCTCATCGCGATGCGAACCGTTTTTATTCTTTCCATATACCCTATAGAATTACGGAAACTCCATACAGAATGCATGGCCATGCACAGAATCGAAAGATCAATACAAACCAGGCGCATTTGCACCACTTTGAATCTCTTTTTTCGTAAAGCATGACGAAAGAGATCATCGCAGATTGCGTTTCCTCGTTCTTTGCGAGGACATCATCGCCAAACCTCGACTAGCTCGCAAGTCGTTGACCCTGATGGCGTAGTCGCGCCGCTCTCGCTCTCGCCAATTCACTCTCACTGTCGTTCCATCCACTCTCATCAACGGAGACTAGGGGATGAAAAGAGAGCTCACTGGTCCCACGATTCCCAATAAAGAGTTCTGATCCTGACCGAGAAAAGTAGCGAACGGAAAAACGCAGGAAATGGCCAGGCGGCGAGCGTTCTCCTCAGACTTTGTATTTTGGAGAACTGTCTCGTGTACATTCCTCGCGAATTTAGTACCTGTACCAAATATATATTTATGCAAAATAAATTCGCTATATAAAAGTAAAAAAATCTGAATAATTATAAATTAACGATTAAATAAAAGATTATAAACTTCATTTAATGATGAAACACTTTGAAAGTATAAGCTTCTTTATTGCGTGATTATTAACAAATGCATTCCTATCAGACAAAAAGCGGTAAAAATCTTTTCACTTTTATATGCAAGGATTGTTCTATCACAAATAAAGGGCAGCAATCGGTTAATTAATTTCAATCTAGAAGCAATTGTTTTTGGAGTTTTGCAGAGGAAGTATTTCAATCTGATCCCGAAGTAACTCTCTCCGCATACAAATCTCGCCGAAACTTTCACGTTCTTTCTCCCTCGTCAACGCCCTAAACGATAATAACAGGAACAGCCTACGTATACCTCGAGGCGAATCCGCACATGTACGTCGGTCCTCGTATGCGGAACGCCAAAGAGGAATGCCGAAAAGATGATTCTTTTCGGAATCCCGTCTGTATCTGAAAGGAGAAAGAACCAAAGAGGATCTCTGCAAACAGCAGCGGCCTTAAACGGCGCGAATAAATCAGTAGCCGTTGGCAAACGACATTTAACGCGTGTCCGCAGAGCTACAATGAGATTAATAACCGCTTTTTTGGCGTGCTGACAGTGCGACGCCCATTTGTCTCCCTAATTGCCAGCTCGTTACTTGTTCTCATAAGCGCGCTCGCCGCGATCGATGAGTACACGCATCGATGCCAACGGTGCGAATTAATTAAACGGCTCGACTCTTCCCCTCTCCCCGCCGGGGGCGATCTAATCGCGTTCGCTTAATAGCGCGGTGTCGCAATTAAAATGCTCTTAGCCACGATCGAGTGCCCGTTCGGTGTCTATTGATAGCGCTATTAATTGGCGTCTTAGCGAGTGATGGAGAATGTATGCCAAGATATGCCAAGATATATGAGATCAAGAGCATTTCAGAATTACTGGAATGATCCTCCGGCTATAGCCCGAGGCTATGGTTCGGTCTACGTAGAATTTTTCCTTGTTGTCTATAGCGAAGAGAGGCATTACTCTCAAGAGATCGTTTGTACCTCGTTTCTCTAAAATCTTAATTTATCTTAATTTCTCACTGCTTGATCCGCGAGTGCTGTATATACGCAACGAGAAATGAGACGTGATTATAAAACTGATTGGAAGCAACATTCTTCTTTTTCAAATAAATTAGTAAATCATGATCGATTGGTGATTTGAAAAATCTTCTATTTGGTTATTAATCTTTTATTATTATGCTCGAGTTATACGCCTTGTAAATCCTCGTTTACTTCTTCTTCTTCTCTTTAGGACCATGTCCTATTTTATTCGGTGTGCCTTTTCTCCTGTGATATCCGACTTCTGCACTAACATTTTAGAGTGATGTTTGGTTTACCATTTTTTGTGATTTTTGCAAGCCGGTTATTGTACATTCTGTTTATATAATCTCTCTATATTGATCTCTCAATTCTTGGTCCATCTTATGTCCATCTTGGTCCATCTTATGATATCTTGAATCTCGCAGATATTGCAGATGTCTTTGTTGCAAATTCTATTCCGCAGAATGTTGTTAATGATGCACTTTAAGGTTCTCATTTCCGTTATTTTTAGTAGTAATTTTCGTTTAGTGATGGTTGTTTCTGCTTTTGTGTCAATGGCATAGATCATTAGAGATCTCACATAAGTTTTATATATCCATATTTTGCTCCTTAAACTCATGTACTTGTTTCTCCAAATTATATCGCATAGATGTCATGGCTCCTTTGTGCTTGCACCTCTTTTTTCAGATTTTATGTCGTTTACGTGGACCAACGCAATATTATGAAACTAAGATGAACGCAAGCTATGTGTCCATAGCTTCGTCCGAAGCCAATTCATCGGTGAAATCTCATGAGTACAATAGCGTATATCAGACCGTTTATATATCAGACATACATTGTGACAAGAATGAAGCAGAAAAGCGAGGAATAAGGCATGCGGGTGAAATGTTGTATTCGTTAGCGCGTTGATGCGCTCCTCTCAAAGATTCCCTTTGATGTCGCGGCCATCGTAAATCATTCGAGCGATGGATGACAACGCGTTAATCTTGTTCGTTCCGACTGACCGAGTATCTGGAATGTGGCAATCAGTTGCTTACAAAATATCACAGCACTATTGCAAATCGCGCAAGGAAATCTCCCAAGTCGCTTAATCGCATTTGCGCAAAACGGGAATGTACCAGGTTTCAGCCCACTCGTGATGAAAGACACAGACACATTGCGAAATGAAAATGAGATTACAAAAAAGAAAGAAAAGTACCGCTCCACGCGTGATAACGCGTAAGAGGAAGGATTGTTCGTCCGCGGAATTTTTTCGGCATTCAAAAAGAATTCTATCTTTTAAATTCGTCCTCATGCGGAACTGCATTTGCACGCCTTACAAGCGTTAACGGAGAAAGCATCAATAGCATCAATTCATAGGAAGAGAATAATCATGCTGTCATTCACTGCGCTCGGCTTGCATCGACTGCGCTTATTGTTCTTTAATCGTAAACGGAGAAGCGCTTACGAAGAAGATTTGTCGAATCTATCGCTAATTTGTCGAATGTATCGATGATACATCCGCTAAATGAACTTGTCTTATTGCCGATGTCCAGAAGTTTGCGATAGTAACGCGCCACCGCGATTCGGGATCCTATCATCCCTCGCTACTTGTCAGAGATGTGATTTGATCAGACCACTCGATTTTAAACAAACAAAGGCGGGAAAACGAAATGAAACAAAAGTAGCAAATAGCGATGGATGCGATGGAGGACAATATGTTAGATGAAATGAGAAACAGGCACCAGTTGAGGCAATCTGTTATCCGTGACGAAGATCGAAGCCCCTTTTGAAATTGCTTTAAAAATGCTTGATTTGACGTTTATATCGCAGGACAGATTGCGAACAGGAGTCGGTGGAGTAATCGTATCTCCTTCAGGATCATCGATCAACGATGCGTCGTTCCCGGCGAGGAGATTTACAAAAGATTTCCCTCCGGATTTCTTTTATCTTTCCATCGTGGAATTATTCTCGTGTTGTATGTACACGCATGATGTATGAGAGTACAGGCAACAATTCGCATATTTATCAGGTAGTGACATCGATCACCACCACAAGAAAAACGAGTCGTAGTAATAATAGTAGTCCCTGTTTCATGAGCGTGTTTTCTAAGCGACTTGTCATTTTTGAATGCGATTCATGAGCAAAGTTCACACAATATCGTGTGCTCTCTCGTTTCAGGGTGGCTGGGAGCGATGTCGACGGGTGTCGCGTTACTGGTATCACCAGTGACAATAGCGTTTTGCCGAAGAAAAAGCACGAGAGTCACCGCAGTTTTGGGCGGTCTCGTTACTGCGCTCGGCTGCCTCTTCACGTCCTTCGCCTCGCAGTTTCACCAATTGTTCTTCAGCTACGGTACCGTGGTCGGTGAGTAAGGATCGTAACGGTAACGAGACTCTGGAGGACTGCTCGTGGTGACGCAGACGTTATCTCTGTGGGACGTGTATAGCGAATCTTCGGTGCTGCCGACACGTGTGACCGAAATGAAAATTCCAGCCAGACGCAGTTCTGGCTTATGACAATAATTTGATCGAAGAAACGAGAAGGAAAGAAAATTCATACATTTTTCTTCTCCCCATTTTGATTATGTGATACTACTTCATCGTAATGATTATATTGACATAGTTAATATTCCATTTGCTGGTGATATGCTAATATTTGTGAAGACGAAATACACTTTGCAATTCACGGCGCCATATCACCAAATGGTTATTATTATAGCTATGCGTCAGCCTTCTTTATTCTTTATTCTCGTCTATATCGAGTGCTCATGTCTTCGTTTATTTCTCTAACTCTCCCTCTTACGACGAACTTGAATCCTAGAATAATTTCGAGTGATAATCGATAAAAAGAATGAAATTGTCATTCGATTTTATGAGCGAGAGCTTCCTAACGACTTTAAGCTATCGAATTTTTTTTTTCTTCATACAGGGATAGGAGTTGGAATGACGCGAGATTGCAGCACGCTGATGGTGGCTCAATATTTCAAGAGGAAGAGAGAGCTAGTCGAAATTTTCATCGTGTCTGGAAGCGGTTTGGGTATCGCAGTCATGTCTGCTTTCATAAAAGGCGCGATAAGGTAAATTAAGCCGTAGTAAACAATGTTGTCTTAATGAACTCTGCGATATGAGCGGATTCACGAAATCTGATAGAACATGAGAGAAAGAGAGAGAGAGAGAGAGAGAGAGAGAGAGAGAGAGAGAGAGAGAGAGAGAGAGAAGAATATTAGAAAAAAAATATATAAATAATATTAATAAAGTATTATTTCTAAAAGTATATTTTTGAAAGTAAAAATTAAATTATTGCATATATTCGTTCATTAAAAATGATACAAGAATGTAGAAGAAATATGTAAATTCATTGTATTCTTATTAAAATTCGTCAATCTCTGCATAAATCTTTTCTTTAATTGAATATATTATGATTAATCGCAAGATATACCTGTATTAATTCAAACGTAGAGAGGAAAGAGCTGATATAATGCTTATATTTGCTTACAGTAAAATCGGATGGCGACTCGGTCTTCAAGCTGTCACGGGGGTGGTTTTTCTCACCTTTATTCTCGGCACTTTTTATCGCAGCGCTTCATTATATCATCCGCAGCGGCGGGCAATTTTACACTTGAAGAATCAGAAGCGCAAAATAAAAGATAAGAACAAAGCCGACGATAGGCCACCATTTTTTGATTTCAGTACTCTGAAAAGCAAAACGGTGAAGATACTTCTGGTATCCACTGGGATTTCGGCATTCGGCATCAATACACCGATATTTTATCTGGTAATGATAGAAAATATTTTTGAAAGGGAATGCATGCAATGCATCTCTTATTTGCACTTATAAGCGATTTACCTGCGATTTATCGCCTTCGCGCGCAATGATTTCAACTGCAAGAAAATAAATATTAAGATTCAATGTGTACACACACGTGTATACAGTTTTAAAAAATCCGGCGTAAATCTTTCTGCATAGGCACATCAAGTCGAAGAGGAAGGTCTTGGTGATACAGTCGTCTTACTGCAGGCTTATCTCGGATTGGCTTGGACTCTAGGCTGCGTTGCTTTTGGTTTTCTGGTCGTTCATCACAACGTTGAATGTAGGATAGCCCGCCAATATCTCACGCAAGCGGCCATCTTCGTTTGCGGACTCTGCATCCTCGCGCTTGCCGCCGTCCAAGGAAATTATCACGGATACGTCATGTTCGCATGGATTTACGGTAAAGTGTAATGTAACATCTTTTCTGAAGAGAGAACTTTTCTGCATTCAAGAACTCGATAAAAGAAGAAAACAGATCCCCAATGAATACTCTCAACCGATATTCATACGAAATATCGGTTGTTTCTCTGCCGAACATAGCGAATAAAATTGTCTTCTTCTTCTTCTTCTTGTACGTTCAATGTCTAGCGTGTAGGCGTTCACATATTCATCGCACAATGCGAATCATGTCCTTTTCTGCACGTCTGGCAGCGTCTGGTACGATGTCGTACCAGTTTCTGATGTTGCGGAGCCATAACTGTTGTCTGCCATTTGCTCCTCTTTTTCCCTTTTTCTGGTGAGAATCGTTTCACCTTTAACTTCTTCATCGCTATCCCACTTGTCGTTAAGTGTGGTGTCTAGATATTTAAATTTACTCATCCTTTCGATCGATTAATTATTTATATGCAGAATTGCATTATTTTGGTTGACTGACTCATTAGCTTGGTCTTGCTCACATTGATATTACCTTACATTGCACTACACTACCTTAAACCACACTACACTCTACAATAAGATTGCAGCAACTTTTTTATATTAGTTACATGCCGTCTCGTTTCTTTGTCAAAATCACGCTAAATTCGTGAAAAATCAATGACTCAAAGCGTGAGAGTTTCCAAAGTTACTATAGCGAGATAAAGATAATAGAGATTTAACGGCACAATTCGCCCGCCTTTATTCTATGTTATAAAAAACTTTAGGATTGTGTTATGAGCAATAAAAATATACTGATTTTCCCGTAGGCATCTTCTGTGGTGGGTATCATTACAGTTTGAAGATGTATACATATGAAAGAGTGAGAGCGCGGAACTTCGCCAGAACGTGGGGTTTCGTCCAGTGTTCCCAAGCGTTACCAATTGCAATTGGAGTGCCAATATCGGGTAATAATAAAAAAAAGCTAACGTAATAACATCCATGCTCCAAGAATTACTCAAGCATGTCATCGCCAAAATATATATCGCTTTACTCGATTTAGTGAAGCGATTTCTCTCGAGATTTGACAATAAGAAGAAAATAATACATATCTCAGAACAAATTTTCTCCCTCCCTTTCTGATCTTTTATCACGAACATTCCGAACAACGGATTTCATTTCGTAGGGTATATAAACGTGAATTGCGGTGGTAAGGCTGGTTACTACTTCAGTTCGACGTGCGTCCTCGTTGGCGGTGTCACTTTGTTCTTCATCGATCTGCATAGACGGAACTTGTCCAGGCATAAGCATGCCAGAGCCAACGGTACGAAACACATATGTGCCTCGGACAATTGTCCTCAACGACGGAGAACATCATTCAGTCAAGAACCCGACAACGAAGGACCACATGTGGCCGCTGCCGGAGCGGCTGGAGCAACGGCAGCGGCGCTCGTCTTGGGAGCCGACATTGCTCCAGCGCAGGGTACATGCTTGCTTGCCATATTTCTCTTATAATCTTGTATTTTCTTTTTATAATATTCTTTATAATTTTTTTATGATTTTATTGTATGTAAATAGGAAGGTATACGGAAGGAAATTTCTTTTCATTTCTGTGTATATGAAGAATAAAAAGAGAGAAAAGAATCCGCATAACAACGATATCAACGATTGTGTCTAACAAATTTGCTATAATTATGGATTGTCATTTTAGGGGAAGCAATAGACGCTCTGGGAGCGGAGAAACCAGAACTCACATGCATTTCGGAGGAAGGCATCGCTGATATGGATTTACCTGATAATCTATTGGATGATCTCGATTACATAGGCGACTGTATTACCTCCTGCAATAAAGTCGAAAACTATCTCATGCTCTCGGAATTCGAGAATAATCTCATTGCCGAAATGCCGATCATTATGGATCGTCGTGGACGCAGATGGTCGCTGGCACGATCCAGGACCAATCAATCTAATTGCGGTCAGAACAGCAGCATACAATCGACGAATGATGACGAAGATGGCATCAAGCCGAAATGGCGTTTCACGAATATGCCGCCTAACGCGAACACAAGAATGATCACGGTCATTGACGAAGCCAGCACGTAACTTTGTACGGAGCATTAACCTTAAACTTGGCAGTATTGAGAAAGTAAACCAGAAATTCAAATCAATGTAAATAAAAGACATATAAAATTATAAAATTTTGAAGCGTAATCAAGAAATGAATTTTTGGCATACTTTTAATGTAATTTTTCTGGAGTATACAATTTATAAAGTTGAAATTAATGCAATAATGCAAAATTATAGAAGACATGTATGTATAATTTACATGAGCTTAAAGATGAAGACGCATTGTAACTAAAAAAAGATTGCTAAGCAATGCAAACGATATTTTATAAAGTATGATATTATATAATTGCCAGTATAGGGTTAAAGAGAAAAGCTATTTTCAAGGTTCTGAATTTTTATTTGCGTATTCATCAAATATCTATAAATTTGTTAATCAAAATTTAATTGCCATCGTTTACGATTTTTAGAAAAATCATAGAAATATGAAAGAAAGATTAACGCGTTACGGGGTATTGATTTTATTACCATGCACATATTCATATTATACCTTAAGTTATCAATTATTTTGTTTATTACTTCAATATTTATTAAAAAAAAGTACACATCGTTCACAAGTACACAAGTTAGTTATATGCGACAAAACCATTAAGATGGCTTAGAAAGGTTCACTGAGAACATAATTAAAACATTTCAGTGACACAGGTCACTTGATCCACGATGCAATTAAGGACAATAACGTCGTCTTTCGACAAGAGGAACCACGGAAACACTCCGTCCACACGAAGACAACCTCGAACTCGCATCGGTTTCTTTTTTTTTCTTTAAGCTTCTCGTTACTTTATTCTAAATCAGAAAATCTAAAACAGAAAATGATCTGTCTTATTATCGCCACAGTATGCTGTGACTGCTATATATTTTGTCTTTGACATAGTAAATCTGCTAATTGTGGATCTGTTAGACAAATAAATGAATTAAACAAACGAAATAATGAGCTCAAAGTTTGTTACTAATAATTTACAAATGATTGTTATACGATCGATTAAATGAAAATGCAATCGTAGCGAGAACAATATTAGTGCAATTAAAGAATACTATAAAAATATAGATTTCTTTTTCAATTTTGCAATATTCGTGAATTTCTTTTTACACATCTTCCAATAAAAATATTAATTTTATTGTAACTTACATTGTAACTATACATTTGTTCATTTATTTAACAAATTTTAATAAAAAATAGAAAAAGAGAAAGGATAAAAATATCTTATCATTTATTAGTCGTTTTAATAATATTATCTTCAATTTTTTATTACATCTAAATATTGCGGATGAATTTTCGCTCCGATTGTAAATAACGATTGATCGTGAGAAAATGTGAAAAGTAATGCTCATGATATATGTAGGCATATTAGTTTAACATTTAAAAACTAGTCCGATCGCGTTTTAGAGGTAATAATATATTATAAAAATGCAAATATATACATATATATGCTCCATGACACAATTTGTTAGGATTCGATTCACGAGATGCATCGAATTGATTTCAGATATTACTGCGTACCTATTTATTTATCAAAGTATTTATATTAGAATGTAAATAATCGACATTGATACCGTGTATATATACTCATGATATTGTAAACGTCGACGTAAATTAATATAATATCTATAATTATGACAAGTCTTTTATTGCTTAACGCAGGAAAGATTTATCGGAATGAGTAACATTTTTGTTGAATGATTCTTTTTTAGTATTTTATCATTTAATAAATATATGCAAGAAAGATTACTTATATTAATAGAGATCGGAGAGAAATTATGATATTATTTGAAAATATTAGGATTTCGGCATTGCATTGGAATTCCGTTCATTGAAATTTAAATACTTAAATACTATTATGTATTTAAATACTTAAATACTAAATACTTAAATAATATTGATATAGAGAATATTCGAAACAAAAATTTTTAACATTTCATGGGCAAGTGGAAAATCGATTCGAATTCCAATTGGGATCATTTGTTACGGAAACTTCACACCACGATTGGAGAGGATCGCTACTGTTTACTTCGTCGCTATGCGACAGCAAATCGATTCCAAAGCAAATAGCCGAAGACTCGCTACTCGCAAACTCGCCTGTCTAGTAATCATATAGATACGGCCTCAAAAATTGCAGAATAAATTTCACGGATATCTGTGACTCAAGATTATCAATTTATATGAGCAATAAAACTAATTGATAGTTGAGTCACAAATGTGCTGATTATTCTATTTAGCAGCTATTTATTAATTAAATAAAAATTATAAAATGCCACAAAATGCGACGTACTGCCATTGAAACGATTAAGTACAGATAGCATAAAATCTGTGAAGAAAGATTCTATATTCAACTTATATTTCTTTTAACAATTTATGTCATCAAATGTTTAATATATATAAGGAAGCACACAGAAGACAAGGGAAATAAGATGAAATCGAGAAAATTCTATTAAAGAACTTCGTTTAATGTGAGATTAGCATTTGACAATGAATAATAACATATGAATAATAACAAATTACACTTTCAAACACGTTAGTTTATATATTATTTCGGAGATAATAGAAAATAATCAGAAAAACATAATCAGAAGACATTTTCTGCGTAAAAAATGGTCGATATTTCGTTAATAGGTTTCCGTAATGAATAAAAAAGATTGTACAAACATTAGTCGGTTCCGATAATCTTGTCGTTCTTACCAATTGTGCAGATATCTACATCAATCTTTTGCCGATCCTGCATAAAACAGGAAGGTCCTGTATAAAACTTGAAAGAATTTATACAAACAAGATTTTATGAAAACAAATTCAGAGTACTGCCATATGAGACTGAAGAAACGATTTAAGAATATTAAAAAAATGCAAATGAAATAGCTAGTTAAGAAATTGAAAGTAAAGAATGACTTGCATTATTTTTTATTTCCAAACTGCCAGATTTTAAAAATACGCTGTATTTCTCTAAGAGCTTCGTTTGTAATAAAAGATACGTAATACATACAATGATCTCATCTGAACTAATAATCACTATTAAATTTCTATATAGCAAAATGTAAACACACAACACACATACACACACACACACAGAATGCTAAATATATTATAGCGATAAAGATAACATCGAAGAAAAGCTACTGAATATATTATATTGATGTAATATTATTGATATAAAAATTTGATTCAAATACATAAAATTGTCATATTGCAATTCTTACGATCTCCCAATTTCCTTCATCCTTGAATTTTTTATTCTTTATTTTTCAATTTTTAACGAATATTTCATCAGCGCGGAATAGTCGCAATTCATGATAACAAACGCGATCTGAAATTAGATCGAATTAGAAACAAGATCAGCAAATGAGCCCATTCCGATGATCGTGAAATTGATAGCGATGCGTAAATTATGTGTTCTTGTATCTACTAGTTTCAAATGAAGCATGCGTTCGACAATCACGCAAATGAGAATTATACCTTTGAATGATCGATCGATAAGTCAGTCCTGTCATATATATCAAGCTCATAAAGTCTTGAAATATTAATCGAAGAACAGTAATAGATTATCTGTATATATACGTAATTAGGGAAATTCATGTATTAAAATATCAGGATATGAAATATGTGTCATAAACAAAGAAAATCAGATTCCTTATATTAATATGAAAATTAATATGAAAATTTAGAAAATTAAGAAATATGTTTCGTACCGAAAATATTTCTTGTATGCTTTCCCTCGAAACGCGATGCATATGATTAGATATTATACTCACTAAGTAATCTAATATTAGTTTCATCAAAAGAGCTGATATAAAGAGTTGCCTTTTTATTAGTTAACTCATGATTTATTTAATTTCAGACAAATTACCGTCTCATTTTGACTTAGACAAGATAGACAGTCTATGTCTAAATAAAAGTTTTCGCAAAAATGTTCAGGAAAAAGCTGGATATGTTCAAAAAGTGAATTAAGAATCGAGTCATGCATATACCATATTGTCTTACGTACATTAATTAGTAATTGTATGCGTGGCGGTTGGTGCGGTGCGTACGATAAGAGTTAGCAGAGCAGTGGACAGTCGCTTCAAAGTGCCTCACGATCAAGTGCCCTCCGTGGCAAAAATCGTGACGGTATATCCTTGTTCAAAAAATCGCAAAGCTTGGGGAAATCCTCGAGGTAAGTTATGATGTCTTTTTACGATGACAATATTTGATATCATGAGGTATTGCATTCTCTTTAAAAGCCTCCTCCATATTTTATTAACGCCGGAACCAGATCTAGTTTCTTATCACATAAAATTAACGTAGTAAAATTCTGTGTTAATAATCTCCGAGCGCTTCAAATATCTTTGATTAGCGTTACGAACGATTCGATGTAAGAAATTTGGAATTCTTTAGACTCACGTAAAGGATCCTAATCATGTAAAACCGAATTTATTTATCCCGCGTTTGCTCCGCGATGTCGACGCATTTCCGTGCATCGAGGGATTTATTAGAACTCCGTTATAATTGAAATAATTCTCTATGTCGTATACCCGTCGCTATTCTGGAACCAACGTTATAAATCACGCGGGGTCCTCCCGGGTCATCCTTCTAGACTGGATTTTTTAGCGAACTCAGTCATGTATCACTTCAGCCTCTCCTTCGATCAATCCAATCGCTCGCGTCTCTTCGCTGGCCCCCTCACCGTTTAATCCATCAATCAGTCCAAACTATCGTTTCGCCAGCAATCTTGATCGCCCGATGAAGAATGTGTTCAAGCACGGATGCTGAACACACCATGCCGCAAGATAATCAAGCGAGATAACGACAATACGTGTCTTGCAGCACCGGGGACAACGAGACGAGAATGGTGTACGGGAAACTGCACGTGTTACCATTGAGCCTCTTTATCTTAATTCCCGTGACGTTTGTGATTACGTAAGTCCATAGTTTTTCGAACAATATAGAAAAATAGGATCTGGCGACGATATATCACGATACATATCTATCTTTCGGCATGAATCAAAGTTTCAAGTGATTACTTTAAACGACACTTCAAAATATTATTGTTCCTAATATAATTCTATTTATCATTAAATTAATCGATATCCTACACGCGTTAAAAGTTCATTACTTTTTCTCAAAGTTCCTAAATGCGAAATGCAGTATAGAATTATCAGTATAGAATTTATGATTATCTTAGAGCTCCATGAACACATGGATTATCATGGACAAATAACATATACGATAAAAGAGTCAACGCAACAATATATTTGTTATAATTTAACTTGAGATATTTGCATATTTAGTCTGAAATTCTTGGAAACAATATTAGGAATCAGAGATGCGTTATTAATGATTTATGCTGTAACATACTTTGAAGTCCATACCTGCATTAAGAATAATATTATGAGCGAAACAATAATATGCCACAAGGCTACAGTATCAAGAGCAACAGAGAAAGTATCTTATCTGAAAGTATTGATACATTGCGTGTAGCGTTTATTACGTTATTTCAATAGTAAGCAGATAAATGTTTATATATATTTTGGACTTTATATATTCCACTTAATTTTATTACAATAATTTCAAATATTATATATATATTTTTTGAATATTATATATACATATATATATAAAATATTATAAATATATTTCATTATTATGTTTTTTTGAACCTAATTTTATTTATAATTTTCTTATTTGTAATTTTCTTCGAGTAGCGAATGCAGATTTATAAACGACGAAGAACTAATCATAAAAGAATATCGCGAGCGGTCGAGAAAGCCTAAGAAATCCGATGCAAGCGTTTTATATACTCGCTTGTATCGTAGTTTATAGCTTATGAACGGCTCGTGTTTCAGATACACCATATCGGTGCAATGGGACCATGTAGTGCCTGGGTTCCCTTATATATCGGAGACTGGCACGTTGTCACCAGAATCCTGCATATTCGCGCAATGTTTAAACATTGCGGCACTTTTACGTATGTATACGCCGTTTTCATACTTTCGGAAATTGTGATTTAATTAAATCAGGTCTATTTTCCGTATTAAAATATGAATTCCCTCATTGAATTACTCATTGTATAAGATTGCAAGCACGAACCATATTCAGAATCCACAGCTTCGATGTTATATTTAACGCAAGATAATTTTTGATGCCAAATAAAATAGATGAATAAATAAACTAGACAATGCGGCGGATAAAGAAATAAAAGTAGCTTTAGAGAAGTGAATTCGATGAAAAACTTGATCTGTATCTTTCGTAGTCGGATGCTGCGTTTATATTAGACATCGACAAGTGCTACAATGGCAAACGGAGCGAGGTCACGATCTTGTAGACAGAAAAATCATCGTTGCGACAATGTGCTGCGGCATCCTCGCTTGCTTCGGTTTAGATATACTTGCCAATTTTCAAGAAGCCCGTGTAGTCGCCGCTCACATGGTGGGAGCGATGACTTGTTTCTCCGCTGGCACTCTCTATTTCTGTCTGCAGGTACACGTAACGCGAATCGCTACATTTTATCGCAAGTACTCTCATCGCGAGACATGACGTTAATTTACTAGCGACTTACTAGTGGCTATGACAGCCACTTTGCTGGCAATGTTGATTAGGAACGTTCGTTCCAATCTAAAACGAACTATCTTTTCTTTTCTCGAGCGTTACGCATTCAGTAGTAAATAAGCGTAATCAATAATGAGACATTTTCTCTATATAATGAGATTTTATTATATTTTTTTACACTATCACTATTTATCTGGTTTTTATTCTTATATCTTTTCTTTACTTCTAGAAGTGCTTATGCGAGTTTTGTTCAATATTGGAGCATCGTCATTCACGGATTTATAAATAAATAATAATCAATCCGTTGACTGCTCCTCTAAATCAATTTTTATATAAAATATACGATTTTATCGTTTGTTATGGAGTAACAAATATTACAAATATTACAAATATTTTTTAATTACAATTATTTTTAGACGTATCTCAGCTACAAAATGGTACCAGCCGTGAACGGCACGATTGTCGTTTATGTGCGTGCAATTCTCTCGGCTCTTACGTTGATATTGACGATTGCTACGATCGTTCCCGGCTATATCTCGATGTCGGAATTTCAGGGTAAACATATCTGTGTATTACAACTTCGATCATAATGCACGTATTTAGAGAGAGATTCCTCAAGCGCAAAGACATAAAACTTTTCATATAAAACTTTAAACCTTATAGCATTAAATAAAAAATAAAATAAAAATAAGATATTTCAGACAATCCAATTTCAGAATGGCTGAAATTTCTTGAAAACCCAAAATGGCTGAAATAAAAAACTTAATTTCTTACGTAGGTGACGATTACAAAAAGTGGCTGCCAGAAGATGGCGGTTGGGGTTGGCATGTAGCAAGTACCATATGCGAGTGGATTCTCGCGATCGTCTATTGCGCATTTCTGCTCACTTTCGTTCCGGAATTCCGATTAATTAATTTCGAAGACCCCGTTGTTACGGTATTTTAATTAATTACCATATAAAGTAGCGATCATTCGAGAAATGATCTAGACTTCATCTAGACTGTAATTGTTCTTCGCGCGGCAATTATTAAATTCCTCTCTGAAGTTCGTGAAATTCGTTTTCTAATATACGCGATGCTTAGCTATGCCATGCTTCATTACTCTTTCATGAATTTATATTAATTAATTTAAACTTCAACTAATCTTTCGTCGAGAAAAATTTCATGAGAAAAGTTCGTAGAAACTTTTTAATATTTATTATTACGCGTCCAGATTATTAAATCTGTTAGACTAGGGTTTAATTAAATTACAATCCAATTAAAATCGAGGAAAGCGAGATTATCTGTAAGCTTACTTAAACGTACTTCAGCACATAAAGAAGCAAGCAAAATCAACTTTTCAAGCAAAATAAACATTTTATTTATCTAAAATCTAATTATACATTGAAGAATAACGATTAAAGAAAATGTAAGTAGTAGAGCGTTTTATACCTCGCCTGTTTTGGCATCTTTTAATTATCTAATAAAAAATAATTATAAAAATATTATAAAAAATAACTGCGAGCGATTAAAAACAATAAAACTTACAGCGAATATACATATTAACATTACTAATCGATTTGTTTTAGTTAATATATTTGGATAAAATTGAGAGCACAACAACACCGCACAAAACGGAAGCAACCACGCCACAGGACACGTAAATCCTCTTTTTACGTCAACTTGTCAAGCTCCTGCTTCTAGCTATACTTAGAATCCAACACGCTCTACTCGATATATCTTATATTCCTGGTGATTATCGCGGATTATCACGAAAGAAGACGATACGAGAGATTAACATAATATGTTATATATCGCAAAGTGTAGCAGAAAAAGAAGCACTTATCAGTTATGTCACGATGACATGAAAGGATGATAAATAAGTCAGCGAATAAATCTCTCATTCGTGCCGTGAAAGGACGGAACACGAGAAACGTTATTTAAAATGCAAAGCTATATACACATACGCATCACATTTCTGTACGTAAGCATATTTAACAAACATATTTCAGCCATACGTATTGCGCATACTTGCGCGACTTTCTCTTTTTCAAGAACTCGTTTCTTATGACGCCATTAATTCGGATACATTAATTTAAATACAATTATTAAGCGCATTGTTTATGCAATCAATATGTGATATAAGTATGCCATTATAAATCAATAATCGGAAGAATGCTGAGCGGGCGTGAAATCCGATACATAAGCGAAAAAGAACTTGATTGTAATAAAAATACGATCGATCACATGGCTTAAACGTCCGCAAGCTTTGCTTTACCACGGTTACTGCATTGGAAGAAAGCGCAGTTAAGTTTAGACTAGTACAAGATACATACGATTTTACGATCGTCTAGAAATAAAACGATATAAATAACATGGAGACGTAAAGCAGTACCTTCCGTTGTTACTTTTTATTGAAGGTATTAAGGTACTTTTTACATTAGATTTGTATGTGATTCGCTCTTCGTAAAGTAAAAAGATTTTATCAAATTCGTTAAAGACTTGAAGTACTTAAATTACTGGAAATAATTAGTTAAGTATTTTATTAAGTTTGTAGATTTGTTTATGTTTTCATTTCGAACAATTATTTCTCAAGATTTTAATATTTTTGGAAATCTGTATATTCGTTTTGTTACTTATTTACCGATGTTACTTATTTACCGATGTTTTTAAAGCAACGACAGTTCATGCCATATATAATAATTATTATCAGATATCATTTTCATATTTTGTTTTATTTTAGTACCAGATGTCGGCATCAAGAGATACGGTCGATAAGACCATATCACTTCGGCTCTTTGTTCGTATATATTCTCTTTGATCGCCAATAGAAACGTTTGATAAAGAAGCTAAAGTTAATGATAAATCTAATAAAAATTATGCATTAATATATCATATGACAATATGTTTTTTCTTTTTCCAAAAGAGAAAACATATGTATCGAATGAGAATAAATTATCGGTAATAAGCATTAAACAACATTGTTATAACAATATTATTTATTTTAATTATTTCATTCTTATTTGTTGTATCACGCTTTATACAGATTATCTGTTTTATATTTTCAAATTTTTCCAATTTTTCCAAAAAGATAAAATCTTAATCTTCTCTGAAATATTCCTATGATCATTTCGAATAATGAAAATACTATTATAAGAATAAATTTGGTCGGAAAATCAAATTAAAAAGAAAGCAGGAACAAAAAATGATTTTTAATTAAAAAATATTTACATTGCAGATATATATCCGAAATAATTCAACGGTAACACAATATCGATATAATCTGCTCTAATAAATTCGAAACTTTTGCAAAGTCTTTTCGCACATAAAAATCCTGACGAAACTTAACGAAACGCATACGCAAATTTGCATTTGTTTAGATTCAATGATCGCAATATCACAATGAGCAAGTATTTCAGAGCGTACTCATTATATATCACTAAACCCAATGGATCTTCATGTTAAATCCAAGTTAAATTTCATTGAGAGATTCGAACGAAATCACTCCAATGATACGAAATTTGTTCAGACAATCTTAAAACTTGAAACTCCCTCGGAATGACGAAAAGTTTACCTGTTTACCAGAGCCTGTTTCTCATAAGCGGTCGGTATCCGTTATTAAATATGCTCCGCGAACGGTGCGACTATGTCAAAATGTGTACATCATGAGTAATGACTAAATCGCTATAGCGGGATAAATAGTCTTCTGGTGAACACGATGATCGGCCAGTAACGACATTGGCGGCAACGGCGGCGGCGATGACGCCGCGCAGCTGCCGGGAGCGGCGTCGTTTTCGCTGACGCGGCATCGATCGCGCACCTTCGCCTTTAACCTCTGCATTTTGACGACGACGAGTTCGGCCTGCTATCGCGAGGAAAAACGAAAAAAAACCTAAGTCTGCCGGTTCGTCGTCGTCGCGCTCGAATTCTCTGTCGCGCGCGACGCATCATCTGCTGGGACTTCCGGCGCGTCGTGCTGCGCGAAGTGACCAGCCACGAAAAGACCGACAGCCCCACAGTGCGAGCAATTTCCCCACAAGCGAGCGAGTGACGGATTATCACGCAGCGTCTGCCAGGGCGGAACCTCGGCGTGTCGCGGAAGTCGGGTGACGTTTTGGTAATTTTTCTGGAGGTAATTTTTCAAGACGAACCAGTACGTTGGAGTACGTCAGACCGCCAATTAACGAGATTATCACTTCCGATGTAGATTTTTTATCGCTGATAAAAGCAACGTATCATTTCCACGCTTATACACTTTTGTACAAAGTCATCAAATTTCCGTTCATTGGTCTGATTATATTTTCAGTTTGTTGATCAGAAAAAGAGACATATTGCAAGAAGGTGTTACCTTAACAATGGGGATTTTTAATGTGTCACGTCTGCTTTCGCTTTGTATATGTCTCTCTCGTTAGAACTGCACACTTTGCTCTCTCGCTTCTAGACACCGCCCGTTTGACAACTCGCATATTTATTGTGTATGTAGCGTCGCGACACTATTTTATCCGCACGACATCCGTTTACATAAGCTCGCGATGCATTTTTCTGGGAAGAAAAAGGGGAAAAGAAGGGAAAAAGAACAGGGAATTCCGGTATGAATTATTGATGAGTTAAATTAGTTAGTTAAATAAATTATCAGATTAAGAATATTTGTTAGTGTAATTATTCTGATATTAGCTATCTGTAAATCTTCTTATTGTATTAATTATTATATAATTATTATATATATTATCTAATACATTAATATATATATATATATATATATATATATATATATAATTTATCTTATTTAATATTTCAGATTTTGTTTGCGTAAAAGTATATGCACGACTTTTCGATCTTTCATTTGATCTTTATTTACCGAGCTTAAAACTTATTTTAATTTTTCCATCAAATTTTCATCGAGATCTCGCGTTATATCAAATTGATCAATTACTGATTGCGTTGCAAAACCTGTTGCTATTCGCATGAGTCGTACGTAGAATTATACCGTTCGTTTAAATAATAAAACAGTGTACAATTCGTTTTATTCAGGCAAGAAGACACATGAGAATATTCTTTTGTAAACGCACCTCTGGATTCTGGAAAGTTTAAACAAACGTTACTCATACATTCGGTTAGCAAAGATAATTATCAACACGCGAAAGCACGCGATCTACTGCACGATGAAAGAATAAATTAACGTTAAAACAAATTACACGAAAATGTAATGATAATTATTTCTTTTACAGAATTCATCAGGGTGATGGCAGTTGAATTGATGGCAGTTGAATTGTATTATATGAGCTGGATATTTAAGTCAATCAATCAAGTCTATGAATAGCCATTAAAAACTATGAATGATCGCAACTCACCGGCGGCTGCATCGACACGAAACACTTCCTAATAACGGCGTCGATCGCAGACATCGGCGACTAATGTCACCATCATCATTATTGGCTGTAATACCGACGACGATTGTATATCGAAACCATGGAAACGCAAGAGTTTATAGCGAATCTACATTATCTACCCATTGCCCTCTTCATTTCTATACCTACGATCTTCATCTTAACGTAAGTTCATCGATATATTTATTTCATTTGTCCTTGTAACACAATTGACAGAACCTTAATAATAATTTATAAATGTATGTAATTGTCAACGAACCGATAATTCTCTTAATAAGTTGAAATTTAACTTAGGAATTTACAAAAGTATTGAAATATGCACTGAAACTTATACATTTTATATTTATCATTATATACTTGTTATCATTATCGTTATATAATTATTATTCTTAGTGTAATATAATCAAATGAATTACGCAGAGAGACAGAGAGAGATAGAGAAAGACAGACAGACAGAGAGAGAGAGAGAGAGAGAGAGAGAGAGAGAGAGAGAGAGAGAGAGAGAGAGAGAGAGAGAGAGAGAGAGAGAGAGAGAGANAGAGAGAGAGAGAGAGAGAGAGAGAGAGAGAGAGAGAGAGAGAGAGAGAGAGAGAGAGAGAGAACGTTATACTGCGATATTATGGCAGAATCTAACTTCCGTGTATAATATTAAAAATTAATAATAGTTATTGAATTGCTAGCAAAGCCATAATCCGCAGACACGTAATCGCTATTGATTATTAACTGCTAAGAAACTGATTTCTAATCCGCAGATACGTAATCGCTGTCTTACTGGGACATGTGGAAGGCAGCTTTCCTTACATTTCCGACATAGCGACTAACGCACCAGAGAGTTGCATTTTCGCTCAAATTGTTAACTTGATCGCCGTTCTTAGTAAGTGATATCTGTATGTAGCGCAACGATCTCTAATATTCTCAAAAGACATTTAATTGCCTGCAGATATGCATATCTGCAAAATCAATTACATCAATATGCAAACATGATTTATTGCCGTTATCACAATCAATAGTATGTTATTTTCTTTCGAGTATTCTATATTCTTAAAATTTGGAAATATAACTGTATTACTTATGTTACAGTGTGCTTCATGATGTACATAAGATATTCCCAAGTTAAGGAATGCACCAAAGCTTTTAATTTACCAGCTAGCTTACCAAGATGGAATCGTTGGGCCTTAATCTTCGGCCTTCTATCGTCCGCCGGGCTATCGATCGTTGCGAACTTTCAAGAGAGCTCAGTATTCGTAGTTCATGTAATCGGTGCGTTGCTTTGCTTCGGTGCCGGTACCATATATTTTTGGACCCAGGTACATAGAAGAAAATTATGTGCATATTATAGTAATGCAAAACTGCTATTAAATGTTTGTCTTAAAATTAGCGAAAATTTATAAGTCTCATGATGACCCGTTTTTCGCTAAAGGATATTTTTAGAATCATTTCATGCTGAAACTTGTAGATCGTAACAAAACTCGTTATAAAACGCATTATAAAACAAGAGTGCTTTTTATTGCAATTCACAAATTTCGTTTCTTTGTTAGGCTGCCTGCTCATTTTATCTACATCCATCGGGGTGCTCATTACGGCTTGTGCATCTTCGTATGGCGTTAGCGACTTTCTGTACAATCTGCTTTTTCGTGATCTTCAGCACGGGTTTACTAGCCCGACTAGCTTATAAGGGTTGGTTCGTTAAATTTTTGAGTTCCGCATTGCAGCTGAGAGAGGCTATTAATATCTCAGATGCATCTTTTTGCAGGAACGAATCCTCAGAAATGGCATAAGGAGGATGGTGGTTGGGAATTGCATGTAACTAGCACGATAACCGAATGGATTTGCGCGATGGCGTTTTGCATTTATATCCTGACATTCATGGAGGAGTTTAGAAGCATCAGAATATTCTCTCCCAAGGTAATTCTTAATGATGTTAACATGTTATGTGCATGTTATGTGATGTAGAGAAAATGGTAAAACAGCACTTTGATGCTTCATTAAGTCTTGTTTAAAATAATGCGCGAATATATCTAATAATGATTTATTTATTGACATTATCGAGAATCAGTTATTCAATTCGGAGTACAAATAGCCGATATGTGTTCTATATTAAATAATCGTTGCATATTCTGTGGATGGAATAGCGGATGAAAACTTCTTTGACATGGATTATCAGTAATAATAATATAAATGTGCATTAATTTTTACTAAATAAAATATTCTAACTTGTTATTTCGAAGAGTTGTTTACAGACGAGTTCTAATTTTTTCTTCATTTGCCAATAGATGATATGTAACATGCATCGTCTCAGATCAAATCACGAGACGCTGAGCGAGAGTCAAGACTCCGCAGTGGTTCATGACGAGATAAATCCATCGATCAATACCTGATCGATCATAGGCAGAGGCGCCGGCGGTTACGTCAATCTTCTCTCACATTCGCCGGTCGACACACCTTGTCCCGGCTATCGATATCGTGAGTCCAGGGACAATTTGTTGGACGAAGCGGCACCGTTGATGGCCACGACACCGCCGATAATGCGCGATGATGCCGAAAAGAGTCCCGACGTCCTCTGCCCGGTACTAATACATGTGCATGATCCCGCGATACGTGAACGACGACGATCCATAGGTCACCACATTGAAAAACGACACCGAAGAGCTGTCGAAGATCGCTCCAAAAAGTGGATTGATCTCGATGAGAATGTCTTGGACGATTACATCCTGATTGATGACGGAAATCTCGGTCCCTTAGTCCCCGAGATCGACAACGAAGAATTACCATATCCCGAAAACTTTATTGAATATGTTGACGACGACGATGACGATGATAATGATGACAACAACGAGGACGAAGATGACAATGGCGAAGACACTGGTAGTCATGGCGGACCTGAGTACTCGATATACAAACAATTGAGGAAAAATACTTCAAAACGATTCCGGCCTGATTTCGATTTCGGTGCCACCTACCCACTTGCGAATAGCCATGGAAACGCCTATCAAGATTCGAGTAGTCACAGCAAATATACCGAGTTATATTCAGAGTTTCGGAATACCAGAAACAATCTTGATGCAGTTCGCGATCTTGATATGACGTCCTATGCAGTGGCGAACAGCCATGGCGAACACGGCGATCGCATGACGAACATTAGGAATCGCGATTACAAAGAGAGTTCGGAGAGTGACAACCTCGCTTGGGACATTAGATCGACAAGCGCAAATTACGAGATGGCTAACAGTCACAGTAATTATCGCGTGTTCTATGACAGTCAGACACAACATCAACCCTCGGTACCTCACTGGTCCTCGGAATTGTGGCGAGAAAATCGCCGCAAAGAATCTCATGTCACGTCCGAGGACAGCGTTGCGAAAAGAGACGATGACAAGTGCGAAACGAACACCAACCGATCAAGAAAGAAGAACGAGCAGGAATCAGAAACAAACTGCGACATTGAGCAATGCTTGGTGCAAATCGAGGAAAGTCTCCTGAATATCGAACAGAATCTTCTTCATGTTCAAGATTTGGACATACCAGAGCTAAGGAACCTACTCTATAAGAGCCCGAGTATCGAACGAAGTCTCTATGAGGTGCAAGATCTGCTATATGCCGACGGCATTGTTCCAGTCATCGCCAGAAGTAAGTCCATGTCTGTCAACTCTGACGAAGAAGAGGAGGAAGACGACGAGGAAGAAGTAGAAGAGGAGGAAGTGTGGGCAGGACAACACATAACGATCAAGGATAACGATGACGAAGACGGTAATGCGAATACGTCTTTCTTAAATGGATCTAACGAGGAATCCTCAGACACAACCAATGAGCAAAATCTTTCAAAATCAATCGACGATCATCACTATATTAATTGGATAGGCGGGTCGAACCTCATGCAGGAAGGGATGACGAATTCGAATGATCAGATAGATCCAGAGAAAGCAATGAATTTCGTACCGAATAGTCTCAGCAAAACTCCCCGCAGAATCGTTCTTGATGAAGTTAAAGAGAACATCAGGCTTTGTTCGTCGAAACCGGAAGAATCCGCGATCATGATCGATTATAATCTGAATAGTACGTATGGCGAGAAAAAGTCCCTCTTCCGCGACAAATGGCATAGCAGGACAAACTCATTGGACGAGAATTCGATCTTCCAGAATCTGGAGCTCATCGATAAGCAGGAGAACGGCAAATCTTCGTTGCAGAATATTTTTCTCGAGTCCACAAGAAACCATCATCGTTTAATGGCCGATGTGAAAGCACGTTCAGAAGGCGCGCTACAAACCGATACGAAGAAACGTTACGATAGAAGAGGATCCCATGAGGAGAGACTTTTGCAGGCGGTCGAGGCGACAACGGAGGACTTTCGGAAGAAGCTCGAGAGCTTCGCATCACAGCGACGGTCCATTCTGGATGACAAGCAAAGGAAGATGATGCCGAGATCAACCGATGCCTCAGTGTCGCGATCGAGGGAGAAATCTCCTATGAAGTCAAAATACGCGATTACAACGGCAGCTAAGAATCAAGACAAAGAGAACGGTGTTGGGAAGAACATTGCTTGCGATAAACGAAAAAGGAAGAAAACGTCTGAGAAAAATCAGAATACCTCAGAGAATGCTCTGGAACCGAGCAAACTGATTTCGCTCTCGCTATCGCTGCTTCTCGCAGCGCTCTTACAGGCAGTCAGATGCTTGACAGACCTCGTAGAAGATGCCTTCAGATCGATCAGTTACGATAGAAACGGATTGCTCCAGTAAATCGCAGATTCCTTTTTTCGAAGAGGATTCAGGTGTTTGCAAGCAAAAATGAATATTTTTCGACTTTTTTTCTTTTTTTTAAGTACCATATAAACGTATAATAACGTAACAGCGAACGATCGCGCTGAGCTTCACAATCACTTAGCCGTGATCGTCCGAGAGTTACGCTTAATATCTGTGATAAAGGCTATGCTTAAGATTCTTGACGAAATTACTGTTATTCACTGCTTCCAAGGTATTGAACTTGGCAAACCAACCAGTCAACGAGAATCAGAACGAGAAGATTTGGAAGAACATATCCGTCTTTGAACATGGTTTTCTTGACGAGCGAGTTAATCTCGACCATCTTCCGGAACAATCTGTGCAGTCGCACACAAGTGTACGAAGCGCGAAAGAAAGACATGACGAGAAACGAAATGCAAAATGATGCAAATCCTGCATAAATTTGGCTAACTCTCATCGATGGTGCTGAATACGGGCTCTAAGCGTGAACGGTGTTTAGTATATTAAGTACATACGTTCAAAAGTGCCTAAAACCTATCGCGTATATCACATAGTATATGCAGTATATGATACACGATATATTAATAACGCTATTTACGTCTACCTACATCAATCTCTTTTTTCAAAGTGTAAGAATATTGAAAGAATAAAGCGAAGCGAAACGAAGAGATGAGAAGCTTGAAGAGTACTCTCACACGTGTAAGCCGCTTTTTCCTGTTTCATCCATCCCCTGCACGATTTAAGAAATATAAATCTAAAAATGCTAATATTATATTTTTTCGGGAAGGACGACTTTTGTTAAGGCGAACAGTAAATGCACAGAATTTCATTACGTAGCGTATCATTCCTCAGGAATCTTCAGGACTGTCGCAGATATAATTTCCGGTATTAAGATGCACTCATTTTCATCTTCCAGTTAACGAATTCGATTGAACAGTAGTAAATCAACGTTACTCTCTTAAATTGCACATTATTCTCGTCTATCTTCACAATTGTTCCATTAGGGTTATCTTTATTTATTTATTCGCGTTTTATACATTATCGATCCTTCATCGCGATTATGAATCAGCATAAGATGATTTTTGCTGCACATACATTCGTACTTGAGCCAGCACGCAGATAGCGCAGGGGCGGAATTCGGATCGATCCTCTATGCTTATCGCATTCGGCTGAGATCGAAGAGGCAACATGATTGAATTATCCCCAAAATCGTTCTGTTCCTCAATTTCGAGTTTCTTGTCTTGCAATCGCTCGAAGGTCTCGAGTTTCCAGATCGAAGATATCGTTTGCGAAAGGAAGATAGTCGCTTCCTAGCTCGCCCACGCGTTATCGACTTTGATGACAAATGATCTTCTATCTATGGGATGTGATATACGCATATGAGCAGCATAAACAGTATCCTTTGCAGGCGATCTCTCGATCTCTCGTGTTGTAAGAGTATCAAGATATCCCAGATTTCTCATATTTGAATTGTTTATTTGCATAGGCATCCGATTCACGTTACATAAATATATATATAGCACGCTATATATATAGTATGCTATGTGCTAGTTCTGATACGAGCCGTGGTTATATCAGTGCATTCCTAACACAGCGGAGAGAAGGACATAAGCGGAGAGACATAATGCGTCTCGACTATCGCGTGAACTTTATACGGGTAAAAGCCAATGAATGCTGAAGCTCACGAAATGAACAAGTCACGTTCAGAACGGAACGGTTGTACCGCGTGTGCGCGATTTAATTTCCCACATACTTTTGAGGTCAATTACCGAGTAATTCACGGCAAAGGAAATACTTGTGCAAC
Source organism: Eciton burchellii (assembly GCA_020341155.1). Lineage (NCBI taxonomy): Eukaryota > Metazoa > Arthropoda > Insecta > Hymenoptera > Formicidae > Eciton > Eciton burchellii. The sequence continues at coordinate 798,118 of JAHMML010000002.1, forward strand.
CTTAGATATTTTGTATCTAAATTTATATAGCCAACCGCCATGTATCCATTCCTAATTAATAATTTTGATAGAGTCGCGAGAAGACAACAATATCAGTATATATATATATATATATATATATATATATATATATATATATATATCTTTATCCTTCTCTCAGAGGAATGCTAAGTATCACACTTTTCTATTGGAGTTTAATAGCAATAGTTGCTTTAAAAATGATAGAGAACTAATCCACTCCTAATCCTAAACGCGCAACCTGAAAGACCAGCTTTTTTTAGTTTGACTCTTCACTTTTAGCCTATCCAGCAAGAGAGGCCCTACCAATAGCTACGCTACTATCGGTAAAACCCTCAGCAGTTTAAGAACTCACACCCGCCCCTCCAGCCGATCCTCGGCAAGATGGAAACACAGTTCTGACAAACTTTGTCAAACTATATCAAGTTTGGCACACTACGCCAAACATGGTCTAATATGGCCTATAATAGTCCAATATGGTCACGGATGATCAATTATAATAGTGAATGTCAAGTATGGCCAACTTTGCCCCAGTATTGCCAGTTCTGATCAACTTTGTCAATATGTGTCAGGTTTGGTATTGTATGGCACACTATGACAAGTATGGACAAATATGGCCTAATATGGCCTAAAATGGCCTAATACTTCGGAGAGGCATCCTTTCTCGAATAATTTTCCATATTCAAGGAATTAAAATAATTCCTTAATGATACTTTCTTTACATTTTCTCATCTTTCCCTTTTTCACTGATCTGAATACACTCCTAAAATACATTCTGTTAATCTTTTTTTAACGTATATTTATGTCGCATTGTATTGTTATATTTGATATCAAAATGTAGGAACGTATGCATAAGTATCTAGGATTATATGTCTTGAAGAAAAGGAACCTCTTTGCTTTTTCGCAAATACTTATAATTCTAGATTTGAATGTTTAGAATCCTTATTATATCACTTTAAATCTAAATAGACCGGATTTATATACGCAAGATACAGTTACTAATGGCATGACAAGTCCGATCAACAGAGCACTATTTTCCCTCTCGCTTTGAATACGACTGCAACGACTGACATCCCGGAAGCGATACATCATGAAGCGCGAAGGAAAGAAAAGGAGAGCTGCAAATTACTGACGCTTATTGAAGTGGCGACGTCGAATGCGATGCCGCGCGCAGTCGACGATCGTGGCTGACGACTAATTCCCTACATATGCGCATGAAAAATTTCGTGATCGTGTCGAGATATGCAATCAGCTGCGCTAGCATGCAAGCTACTACGTAAATCATTACATCTTTGTTTTGACAATTTATTCATGATATACAAGATCGTTAACACAGTTAGATCATTTTGAATAAGCTCGTTTGCACTCCAAGAGTTTCAGCAGATTCAGCAGATTAATTCAGTGGTGAGTTAATCGAGAATTCAGCGATTGGAACTGGGGCTTTGACAATTTAACTATATCGCGGGAAATTTAAATGGAACTTTTTGCAAATGGCACAACAAATTCCAATCAAAAAATTATGCGTCAGAACTGATTTATGAATTTATGAAATAGGATTCAATGATCATTCGGATATAATTTCATTATGCATATAACATCGGAACTTCGTGTTACATTTCCCTATTTATGCAAATTAAATTCTGCCGGTTTGGTAAAAACAAATCTGTTAATTCTTTAGAACGAATGACTTCTCGAGTCTGTAAACATCTTATTTTGCCTGTAAACAACCTTGTCAGTGTTATGATACATTTTGTAGATACATAAATTCAATAAAAACAGTATTAATAATAAAAATAGTAATTACATGTTTTATGTATAAGAATATTACAAAAAGAGAAAAAGGAAGAGAGGAAATTTTATGTGTGTGTGTTTTATATATTTACGCATTCAGATAATTTTCAATCATTTTATTATGATTTCCACTAATTTAAAGTTTTGAAATAACAAACGTGATATCGAAATCCTATATTTCCTCGTGAAATCCCGGTATTTTGTTTTCAAGATTATGAATTATTGCAAAATGCGATTTAAAGAATTCTCGAAGTCAATAAAGCGAATGTACATTTGTATTTTTAGATTTTAGATAAAGTTTCCCTCTTGCAAAGATATCTGAAATATCGCGGAAACAAAGAACGATGGGGAATACATCTTTATCGTATTATATATAATTATAATGTATTATATATATATATGATTTTAATTACGCATTATGATATATATGATATATATATATATATATATATATATATATATATATATCATGATGCGCAATTAAAATCATATTGATGTTAATATATATAAATTGTATTTGGCTTAAAATTTACAAATAAAACTTACGTCCCAATTTTGCTTCCTAACATTCTAACTAACTATATAACTTTGAAGTTATATTTAATTCTAAAGAAGTACAATTATTTAGATCTGATCTTAAACCTAAGTCAAGCTAACGTTTGCGCTATGAAATCAAATATAAAAATAGTAATTACGCTTGAGATATTTTTTATTTTTTAAGGCTTCTGTTATAACGTCAATATATTCAAAAAATGTGATAAGAGTAACGTAATTTTAAATTTTAATAGAAATGGAAATTTAAAAACATCATTTTCGTGGCGATAAGGAAAAACTTTTACTTTCTTATTTTTATTTGACCTCTTTTCGTTATTAAAAAAGTGAACTGTTCAACGTGATGCTTGTTTATTCGATTACATCGAATAAAGCTTTAAAAGTCTGTGAGTATATGTGCACGTATTTTATTAATTTAACTCATTAATTTACTCATTAATATTATGCTACTAGATTTAACATAAAAAGTTGTGCACAAATATATCTTACATATATATCATAATATTACAAATATTAATAGAAACGATGTATGAATTATAATTGAAAATTGAACTGGAAGTGATATATAATTACCGAAAAACTTCTCACTATGTGCTGATTTTGAGAATATCACATTACTATATTTGATCTTATCAATAAGATAATAATTCAGAATCAATTCAGCCAATTCAGCAAATGATTAGATGAATATTCCATATTTTTGTTATCCGAAGTAAATTAAAAGATATATTATATGTTTTTAAGACTTCTTTTTTAATTTAAATATAATTTATGAACCTCCTGAAATTTTCTCACTGTTTTCTCTATTCAGTTTGAACTTTGAATAGTATTCATATATACAGTTATTATCACTAGACCAATGAGCGAATAACAAATTTTATATAATGTAATCTTTAACCGGTAAATTAAATATTACACATACATTAAATAAAACATTGAATAAAATAAAAATTTCGAGTTTCAAAGATTGAAACAAATCATAAGAATGAATGAATTTAACATAATACATTTACTTATATTCTGAATAAAATTCAAGAGGACTTGACATAAAAAATTTGTATACTTTTACGACAAAAGAAATTAATCACCGGTTAAAGAAAAGATTAAAATTGCGTATTTGTTGAAATTCCTTCGACTTTAAAAAGCTTATCGATCATATGTGTACTTTCAGCCGACTAAAATCGATTATAATCACAATCTGCCATTCACAAGCTCAGTTATTGTGGACTGCAACACTTGCGACTGTGGAAATATTACACTTTGCGCGGAAACACTTTCCCTGTTTGAAAATTACCTCCATAACCGTCATATGATCGTTGTGGAGTTCTTCTACTTCGATTTGTACTTCGCTTCATCCGGGAACGCCTCTCTGGCCGGCACAAGGCTGAGCATCATTACGTGCCGTGTGTAATTCCTCGAATTGCGGAATTGCGTGTCAGTGCCATGAATGCGATCAAGGACACCCAATACACCGTAGCACTGATTGAATCTGAAAATATTTCTTTAGATAATGAAGCATAGATTTTGATTTTTAATATAAAATTTGACATAACATAGTATTAGTAATGCGTGAAATTATTCGAAAAATCTGATGACAACGACGGAGTGACGTATAACTTCTTTAAGAATCCATAAAAATAATTTAAACGGGAGTGTTAGAATTATAGAATAAAGAATAAAAATTAATGAAAATTAATGTGCGTGGACTTTCAATACATTATTTTATAATTTACACGTTGTGTAAGAACATTACTTTAAATGATGGAAGTCATGTGCTTCCGGTGATGGAAAGAACGGCAGATGATAACCAGAATGTGCATTCAATGTCGAAAGTATCGCAAGCGAGAACCAAATCCAAGCGGTGGCTACGTGAGAGCCCATGATGAACACGCCTAAGAAGGGTGGAAGTAGATTCGAACCCACGTGCTCTAGAGGGTGACAATAAATCGCAGTAACGGCTATAGGCGCAGTCCATTCATGATGCTGCTTATGTATATATTTATATACAGAGCGGTTGTGCAGGAATCTGTAAAATGAGATTCAGTATTAATAAATATGTTGATCTACGTCACATATAAATATAAATATTTTTATCGTTAATTTCTATCTACTGTGTAGCTACATTATATTGCTACATTTTTATCATGCTGTTTCTCGAAAATATTTGCTTGTTTTAATCTATTTAGGAAAGCTTCTTGTCGGTTATTGATTTTTGCGCGTTACTTATTAATTTAAAAATTAATCAAGAAACTGATTATTGATTTATATTCATATAAACGCTGCAATTTGTTGCTTTTCTGATTTTAAAATTAGTGACTTCTGAGCTAGATATACCTGTGCGAGTAATAAAAGCCAATTTCCTCGCATAATATGTGAATCGCGATCTCGGCGAGCACCCAATGGAAGGTCGGTAGCTCGCGCACCGGAGGGAAACCGCGCCATTCCATGAAGTAATAGCCGAGGTACATAATGGGAAAGCCGACGACGATCTGATTAAACAGTACTTGAGCGATCACTTTGCATAACTCCTTCCTGTCCACCGGCTCATTCGTGCCAGGTTGTATTTTGTATCTGCGCAGCGCTGCCGGTCGATTAGTAACATCCAGGATGGTGTAAATTCCGCCGACAATCCAGTAAACAGCTATTGTTAGTGATAAAGATCCTGTCAACAAGAGTTACAAGATCATTTGAAAATATTCTAGCGATACGAATTTGCAATACTACTGAATGTATTTTCTGGCACGTAAATTTCTAACTTGTAAGTTTAAATCTGTATATTTATTGACTAGTGATATGGTAGCTATGAAATAAATGATATTAATTGGTATAAATAATATTGACATTAAAATCCAATAATAACTATAATCTTAATAAATATACAATGATATGCACTGGCTATTAAGCATTGAAATTAAAATTAAATATGCTTTATTGGAATTAACAGAATGTATTATGTGAATTATGTGCTCATAAGTTTTTCTAGTAATGCGATGTATATTTATTACTATATATATTCTTATATTTGCAAATAAATAATGTATTCGTCAAGAATCATTACTGTTATTACCATAAACCCACAGTGTGACGGGATCATCTCCAAGTTTATCCAAAATCTTGTCCCATTGAGCTTGCCAAAAGTCTCCAGATGCACCCCAGAATCTTTGTAAATGCCTGAAATTTCGTGTTTGTTACTAAGATCTAAAAAAATAAATAATTTTACGATATGTATACAAATATTTGTTCCACGTAATAGTAAAAATTATAGAATTATTGCAATAATTGTGGAGTTATTATTAAAGAGAAATGAAAGATGATTATATTTGTTATTATATTTGCACTTTATGCAATAACTAAAAGAAATCGTAAAGTATATAGATAACTCGATGCAATTTATATTACCATGTCAAAGAATTGCAGAAAGCAGCAAATCCGACTACAACAGTTCCAATAACAAAAAGTACGCTTCTCAGACTCGAGAGCAATGTTGGTGGAGTCTGATTTTTTGAAGCATCACTGATCGTAGAGGTTGCTGTAAACGATAATAAACAATAATGAATTAGAAGCAATCATCAAGAGAAAGAACTTGGCCGGAAAGAACTTTGCAAAATTCATAAAAATTATTCCAAATTGAACTTATAATAAAGATAAAGTAATCTATGCGAATGTAATTTGTTTTTATATAAAAATTGCAAATGCAAAATTCATAAAAACGTTAATTGCGAATTACGCAATATTATTTTTAACAGATATTTCCTGCTTTTTTAAAAAATGTGGCTTTTCAAAAAAATGTATATTTATTATAAATTCTCTTTATGAAATGTTAGATATTTCGAATGCTTAAGACACTGTGTCTGTCATAACGGATGCGAACGGATCAATTAAGGATCATTTCATTACATAAGATAAATCAATATTCTATCGATATTGTGTCCGACATTCTGACATTGGATATGACGTTCAAAACTAAATTACGCAAAAACAAGCAGAATTTTCAATGGCTACATTATGCTCATCAGAAAATTTGTTTAATACGTGATAATCTGCGAATATGATTAATTAATTTTCAAAATTCAGATATGAGGCAAATTTTGTCATTGATTGTATCGAATTCGTGCATTCTTAGAGTATAACTTAGGAAGAATTCTCACACGGCACATATTTTTTCAATTTGCCAATATTGCCAAATATATTTTCGTACTGAGATAATTCGAACTAAGATAATTATGGTGTTTATATCTTGGAATTATAAACATCTCGATGTCGCGGAAAATTGAACTAAGTAATTTCCTTTCAACTTATCCAATTTATATCATTATATCGCTACTAGTTTCCTTTGTTTGCATACAAATATGGATTTACTTCCCATAAAAATACCAAATAATTATCGCGTTATTTATAATTCTTTGTCTTCTTTATCACCGTTTACATGTAAAATGAGAAATTGACGCAATGACGCAATAAGAAAAGCCGTTCTTTTTTTATTGCGTCATAAATAATAATCTCTTTTTCAATTCATCAATATGTAATTAAATTATATATGAAGGTAATATTATAATGTGGTGATGTACAATATTATACATATATAAATATCTTAATGAGCATCTGTACATATAAATGTAACGAATGTATGAATTGTATTGCTTGCTTTTGTTTGAATTATTTTGTAACACATATCTACAAACAACAAATAACAAACAGAGAGATATGGAAAGTCATGATAGGAATATAAAAATATAAGTGAAAGCAAACAAGATATTTATAATCTTGTTTATAAATATTTTCATAAATAATGCCTAATCAAATGCATCATTAACACATGGAATAATATTGAATTGATAAGTCGTGCAACTATATTTGATTCGCGGTAATAATCTTGTTTTACTGCATGAACGTTTACTGCAATTGATCCTGACATCTTTCCAATATCAGTTGTTTATCTAGTATCGAGGTATCGCATCGAATTTCGAAATATTTTACAGATCATATTGCGTTACGACTATGAATCATAGTATCTAAAAGTCTTGTTGCAAAAAGAAACAAAAAAAGGCCAAATTATTAATTGATAATTCATGGATACAGTATTTTACGTATCTGTTGAAAATAGCCAGATATGTTACTAGAACAACAGCCACTTGGCGGAATTTCTTGATACAAGTCACGTGTGTCGAGGCATTAGCATAACGACTTCGAGAATTGCACTATCCAATAGAGTGACGCTATTTTGTAATTATACCGCTTGCGAACATTATCTCGGAGAATTTGCTTCGGTAAAATATATTTTTGCTAATAATTAGAGGAATGTTTAATGTCTCGGCATTGGCGATTAAACTTTTCCGAGAAGCAGTAATTATATATTATGTAGTATAAGTAGACTTATTATGTATACATTAACGAAAATATTTTGTTTTCAAACGATATTAAATCTATCCTACTATCTATCTAGTTTCTAGCGTAAACTTAATTTCAGAGACACTTTATTGAGTATTGGAAATGGAAAAAACATTATGTGTGATGATAAATACGCGTTATACTTCATTATCGAATAATTGATATCGCAGTTGTGACAAGAAATTCATTATGAATCTAATTAAGCAGGTTGTTAGAGAATAAATGATTAGAAAAAAAAGATAATGAACTAGTTTTTTCATTATTAAAAAAAAACTATATTCATTAAAAACAATATCGTCACTTTGGAATACTTGACAGACAACTATTTGTTAAGAATATTTCTCTTAGTCGTTCTCTTGCTCGTGGAATGCGCGTTATCGATTACTATCGATCTACGAAGAGGCATCCATTGCGCAAATTAGAAAAGAACTTTTTTCTCTGCCATCAACATAAATTTCTCAAATGATGCATTTCCATGTAAATATTACAACGATAACGCAACGATTGTTCCTCGGGTTATTTTTTTTAGTTTGTATTTGCAAAGGAACATATAGACACTGCATACGTAATCTTGCATACTTCTGCATACTCGAAGCATTCAGCAAACGGCGTGTCTAGAAATTAAAATTTAAATGAAATGCAACCACGTAAAGAGAAGAAGATACTGATATCCACATGATTTTAGAATCGACGAAATCGCGGTCCGATACATCCGAAAATCAGCCCACCTATTCGTGATTCCTTGATTTTCACATACGCTCGACCCACACAACATACATAGTAAGCAAGGCGCGAGAAAGAACATCTCGAATCATATTTATTCCACAGTCAGCAGCAAGACGCGTCGCCGTTAACGCCAAGTAATAGCAGTTGAACACCGGCGACTTACTTTCCATGGCGTGCGGCGAATTCGGAGCGCGCTGGCTCCGCCACCAGAACCAGAACATGTCGAACTAGCGCAACTAGTTTTCCTTCAGCAGGTCGTGGCGTGACCGTGAATTGCGGCGGCTCCGGGTCGAACGACAGAGGTGACACACACGGTCGGCACGATCATTCACCATTGGTAGATGCCACAGCATACGTCGTTAAGCGACAGTTAAGCGAACCGCACTGACCAATCGTTTTACGACTGCCGACCAAGATGCCTCCGTACCCGTCGCCCCGGTGCCGCCAATTTCCTTTGTTTATGCTGCGAACGAGTAGGGACATTCGATAAATCGAAGATGTTACTTGATTCTTGATTGCTGCTTAGCTTTCTTGTAATAATATCAATACGCATTGATCTTTATCTTGTGCGTCATTCGCCAAATAACTTAACTCGTTTTTATTTCGTAATTCGCCGCTCGATTCTGTATTCTTTCCTTTTCCGCGACGTTTCTGCGGATATGCATAAATGCGAGTGTGCGATAATCGCACCAATGTGAATCGCATCTCGAGCTTGCAGAACAACAATATCGCACTTTGGATGCTAAATGTATCTTTTATAGGGATACTTCGCTTCCAAGAGAGTGGCAAGCGAGAATTCGCACGTTTGGCACACTCTATATTCGATGCAATGAATATTCGATCCTTTTATTTCTCCTCGACGGCAGCTAAACATCGAACGCCTCGACAGTCTAAAATTTATCGAGGAATTTATCCGTGTCGATGAAGACGCCAATTCCTTACACGTACATACCTCTTAATTCTTTTCCTTTGTCATGAAAAGATAAGGCAGAGATATTGTTCTGATACTTGGAACGTCCGAGCGTAGCGACGTGTAATGTATGTAAATGCCGGTCAAACATTTGCCAGTACAAAACGAGCGCCCGCATGCGGTAGTTGATTAATGTGTCAACGCGTGACAAAATATTGTAATTATACGACAATGCGCGGTCAAATGCGCTGTGTTTTGCCGTGCAAACGCATCGTCCTCGGTTTTATGAATCACCGCGCGCGCGCGCATGCTCGTCTCCTCTTTTCCCCCTCCTTGCCCATCGCAAGCGCTCCGAGCGAAGCATAAAAATGCGAATGTATATCAATCTACCGTGAATCGCTGTCCGCGGGCTACTCGATGCGTAATGCAAAATAGACTCGCAACTTGACACGCAACACAATGACGAGAGTTTCTTATACAAGCGTCGGATAAAAAGTCGGTATCTTCGATTTCACAGTTGCTCGCGAGAAACGACCTTCCGTCGGGCATCGCATAGGAAATTGCAAACGATCGAAAATAAAGAACGCGCGATTGTCGCGCTCTTTATGTCTACCGGAGATTAGATCTTGTTTATTGCTTAGTTTGTTGTCTTTGTGTTAGTTGAGGAATGCTTCGACGATAAAAATTCTTCACCTCTATTGATCTATTGTCCGCGGGAGCGGACAATAGCGTTATCTGTTTTTCATCACGAGGAAGCTTGAGCGTGCGATGACTAATAGAATTATCTGGATTTCATCGTTCGTTGATACTTATCTATTATATCTATTATGCATGAGAGATGCAACAGGCGCAGAAAACGATCCGTTAGAAACCACATTGCAATTATGTGTAGCAATTATCTTTTCTTTTTCTCACGAGAGAATATATCTCGTGCTCACATTGATCTCTCTCGAGTTTTATCGCGATATACGTTTTACATTATGAATAAACCTGCACTTTCTCTCTCTCTCTCTCTCTCTCTCTCTCTCATAACAATGAACTAACGATACTTAAGCTTGGCGATATGCAAAGAAAATTGCGTCACGAAGTGCGATAAACATAATTTCAATGGGATAAAGTTATTCTTATGGTAATGGAATGGAATGGCGGAATCTTTTGGGATTTCGAAGCACCGAGGAAGGAAATTGTTCGCAATCAAATCGTTCCTAACTTCGTAACATTGCATAATGCAAGCATATTGCTTGCAAACACATTCTTAAATATAAACATAATCGAGAAGCGTTTTATTGTATTATTGTAGAATTACCATATCATCTTGGAGGATTTCTAAAGAACTCTCCGAAGAAATCCCCAAAGAAACTTAAATCTATATCAATCAGTTTTCGATGTAAACAACGACGATAGTGACGATCCTATCACCTTTTTAATGCAAACGTGATTCAACGAATTGATAATTATGAAATCAAATTATAAATATCGATCGAATTTCTATACTTTCTCCCTCGTGAATTCCGAGATATAGCGATAACAGTATATAATCGCATTATAAGCTTGTTATGGGATAAATCCCTAGAATTGGATTTCGCTGTCGCGAAACGAACGCTGAAAAATATTCCCGAATCATCGAGAATGGCGTATCGATAATTCGATATTGCCGCGGCAGAGTCGCGCTCTTGTTTTAGCTCGCCGGGAGCAGAAACCGGGTCAACCTCTCGAAAACAGAAATTTCGTTATCGATCAGATGTATATCACGCGCTTGTCGGCGGACGCGCGCGGTTCTGTTCCGCTTTTCCACAAACTTGCGCTCGCTTCGATGTCTCGCGATAATACTTTCCTTCCACTTTGAATAAGAAACTTCGCGGCGAGCGAGCGGATCGATTCTCTCCCCCCCCCTCTCGTTGCCCCGCGCAAGAATTTGGCATTTTCGATTTCGAGGGAATGCGATTCAAGATGGGGAAGAAACGGAGAAGAGAGCGTGGAAAACACGTGAGAGGCGTTTTCTCGATTTTGCGAGAGGAAAGATACTCTGGATGCTCACGAGACACGTTCACAGTGAAGCGTCGACAGGCGTTTTCCGCTTTGTTGGGACGCGATATGAGCGTGGCGAGTGCCACCGCGAAAAGTTCTCGGCTCGAATCACACGCCTGTGGCACGATAGAAATGGCTCGATATGGATTGGAAACTAGGCTTGGAAACGAGGAACGTTCGCACGGCCGCGCAGTCGAGATCCTGGCCGCTACGGTTCGGTAGCAGCAGAAGCGATCAATGATCAGATCAGAAGACAAAGAAGAAATGCTTTCTTACAATGTTACGGCGGCGCGACATGCAAAAACGTGCATCTCGCGGAAGGTGGAAATGGAAGCGCGTGACGAGCGAGCGGATATTCTCTACGTGACGTACAACAGCATCGGCTTTCTTTCGTCTGGCCATTCATGACGATCGGAATCGCTGGCGGGGGGGAAGAGACGAGGGATTGGGAGAAGATACAAAAAATCGTGAACGATGCATCACGCGCGATTTTTTTCCAACGATTATGCGCGTCGATGATGATATCCTTCCTACCTTTGCACGGTCGCTGCACTTCCATCGTCGCACACACGACGACGGTGCGTTGGACTGGGAAACTGCGCGGCTGACTCGATACGGCGGCGGATGGGTGCGACGAGGTGTGCGCGAATACAGTCGATAGACGGCGGCAACGGTGGTGACGCGAGCGGCGTCGAGGAATCGCAAGTGCGCTGTGACGTCGCGAGTCCTCGCGGTGAGAGTGGACGCGGGACTCTCGGGATCAGTACGAATGACAGTACGGAGAGTTATCTCGTAATGAATGACAATGACACGGAGATGCACCAATGTACCAAATTGGTGGTATCGCCGTTGCTTTGCTTAGCTTAACTTGTTCGATATCGAGACACTCGAAGGTTTTTCGAAGAAACCTTCTGCGCGATCTTATTTTGATTCTAGGAGGCCGAAACGAATCTTGAAACTTGCACTTGCACTTCGAGCACTGCGCCCAAAAACACGAAAATCTAGAAAATCTATCGCTTTTCGTGTGTCGTTCTGCTTATCAGAAAATAAAAATAATATAAAATGTAATAATAATGTTGGATAGAAAAATGGATCCGAAAATGGAACAAAACGAAGTGAGCACGCGTTCTCGGAATTTGAATCTGTTTCCAGTTCGCGCGTTTAGTTCATCGTCGAGGAACCCTTTTTACCAATGGCAGGTTTCTACCAGACGACAGTTTGTTGTCGACAGAAGGTGATCGACCGCGTTCGCCGTGATGTGGCGCGCAACGCATCCGACTATTTCCGGCTGTGGGAATATGGCACGGCGATGATAACGTGAGTTTGCTACTATCGCGGTTTCACAGAATTTCCCCGAATATCATCGCCGAGTATCTTCAGGTTGCCTTGTCGGAGTATGCGTATACTTCTTGTGTCCATCCAGGAACACGCCGGAAAAGTGTAATCGACGATAACGATCTAAATATGAGCAGCGACGTGTCACCTTCTTGACATCTCCAGCAAGCGCCAAGTAAAAGGTAAATCGATCAGGTTCAGATCGCGCCAATTCCTCGATCAGACTCTGCTGCCCTTGCTGCCCCTCGATGATGGCCTGCAGGTGCTGTCTGCGGACTCGCCGAAAATGCATATGCGCCTTTCACGTGCGTCGTCGTCGCGTATTACGTCACTTTGCTACGTGTTCAATGAGACCGATGTGTCTATTTGGTCAGCTCTTTGCTATGTTCTCAGCGTGTAAGATTATCTCGAAGCTTACGTTTCCATGTCTCGCAATCTCACTCTTTTTTGTGATCTCGAATCTTAATCTTTTAATCTTATAATATCGCATTTAACATGATTAATTCTAATGATATTCGACGTTTTATACTATCATAGCATTTTATATTGTCGGTACCATCCAAGTTAGCAATTAATATGTATATTACGTTTACGTATAACGTTTATTGCTAATGTATATATTATTCATGTATAAAGCATATTATTAAATAAGATACATAAGAATATATTTTGATGTATGTATGTATGTATGTATTTGATATATTTTGATAAATGCAAAAACTGATTGTCTCTAGAATTTCATTAGAAATGAATTAGGATGTGTTATTACATCAATTGCTATTATTTATTATAAACTTATTGGTTCTAATTTATTTTTATTTTCTTTCTTATTTTAGAAGAATTACTAATATATAATTAAGGACAATCATGTAATGAAAGTACAAGATATAGATATTAAACTTGTTCAAGATATAGACATTATCATAATATATAAATATTAGACTAATTTTTTATTAACATTTAAGATTATGTGCATCATTTTGCAAATGTCTTACAAAGAAATTTGATTTATTCACAATACTTATATTGTGACACTTTATGTATGAATTAGTAATATTTATATTACTAATTCATAAATAAAAAATAATAATTAGAATGAATATATTTGAATAATATAATATTTATACTTTGTTTTTAACATTACTATCAATTTTGATATTAAAGTAAAAATCAAATTATATAGATATTGTATATTAAGTACCATGTAACAATATCAAGAAATATGGAAAGTCTGATCTATATCGAGACTTAATACAATTAGTTACCCTATCCAATTAGATCTGAAAAATAGCAGCAGCAGATGATACTGTGTTTTGCTGTATTACTGGAAACTCTCTGCAATTGATTTTATCAATTTTGTTTCTTATCCGTGTATATTTGTAGTTAAAAAGTGCATAATGCAGTGGTTTATCTTATTTCTATTTGTACAGTGTATAATGTGGAATACGTCCGAAGAATCGTCGGGCACAATGGAAGGTGGCCCTCCTGAGGCTGTGGTACACACAAAAGGAACCTGTGAACAGAATAAGAATCAACTGGAATCTTTAAAGGAGATTATGATAAAAAATCAAGAAAGTTTAAAGAAGAAAGAAGAAGAAGTTCAGGTAACATATATGTTCTAATAATTGAAGATAAGAGAAATTGAGAAATTTTTTATCTTTAAAAATCTACATTTATATGATTCATGTTTTTAGTATTTTTTTCGAATTAATTAAATGAGGATTAAACATTTATATTTCATTGTTAAATGTTTTATTTAATTTTTGAACAAAAATATATTATATGTAAGCATTGCTATTATTTTATATCGTTCTAGAAATAAAAATGGATATAAATTGATTTCTAATCTTTATATCTACAGGAATATGCACGAAGATTATCCAAAATCAAATCCAGAGCCAAGTTTTCACGTCGTAACAAAGAAGGAGCTTCGTCATCTAAAGATGCAGCACATAAAGCTGAATTTACAGCGAAGGATATAACAGATGATGCAATCGACGATGTAAGTCAAGCAAAAACCTCAAAGGCGAAGTCTTCTTTACTTCAACGAAAATTGGCGGAGAATAGAAAGGCATTTGAACAACGTAGCAAAGAGTTGACAGAAACGAAACGAGCAGTGGAGGAGAAAGTTGAAGCCATTAGGCAACAATTGGAGGAAACGGATCTAGCAGCAGCGGAACACAAAGATCAGTTGGTCATAACACCAATAAAGCCTCTTATGATATCTTCAGAGGTGAATTTCATATCAATTTACTGCATGAAACATAATCTATTTCATAGAATAATTTTTCATTAGATTTTTAATAATATTTGATTTGAAAGAGAAAAATATTTTTTATAGTTTGATGAAATTTATTTATATGTCATTTTCTTGGTGTCAGGTGATGTCGCCTATTCAGATACAAGATTTTCAAGAAAATGAGAAAAAAATTATGGAACTCAATAGCAAAATTATTAATTTGGAGGCTACTATTTTGGACTTACAAGAAAATTTAAAGGAAAAAGATTCTGTAATTGATTCCAAAACGAAGGCAATCACTCTCATGTCTGCGGACTTGTCTAAGAAGGGTAAAACGACATTGGATACTCTCGAGGATACGAAAGACGAGATGCGAATAATGCAAGAGAATTTTGTGTTATTGGAAACATCTCTGAAAAATAAAAATTCCAATTTACTGGAGCAATTACAAGAAAGAGATAATAAGATATTGGAATTGGAACAGACAGTCGATAGGTAATAAATTTCGATTAGCTTTACGCATTATATAATTAAATAATCTTTATTTTTATATATTATAATATTTCATTTCTAAATAAAACATAAACTATAAAACGATAAAAATATATATTATATATTATACATACATAAATACCTCTATGTTGATAACAGAAATTGTAATAAGTTGAGTTATATAATTTTTTTGTCATTTTCGTTATTTAATTTTTTTAACTGGCTTATGATAAAGCGTTAATTAATTAATATGATTCTCAAAAATTCTTTTTCAAAACTATGATCTTTCTTTTATATTTTTTAGATTTGAAGAACAACTTAAAGAACAGAAGATGAGTGAATCGGCAAACGTCGATTTCTCGCGTTCCACTATGGATACTTTAGCAGAGACTAAAGACGCAATGAAATCCATGCAGGAAAATTTTATTCTGATTGAATCATCACTGAAATTAAAGAATGACAACCTTTTGCAGCAATTGGGAGAATACGAAGTAAAAATGGCAGAAGCTAAAGAGAGAATATTTCAATTAGAATCGGGCGCTGGTATAGCGACCACCCCAACGATTGAGGATTTACAGTTTAAAATTCAGAAATTGGAGCAGAGTAATCGGCAGCTTTTGGATGAAAAGTATGAATTACAAAAGGGTATTGCCGAATTGCAGGATAAAATTATCGCGAGCAAATCAGTTCACGGCAATGACACGATCATCGAGAGAGACAACAGGATAAAGGAACTTGAAAATTTGGTAGAGGAGCTTAAACGATCCAATGAGTTATTGATAGAAGAATCAAAGACCGAATTACAGAAGCGAATAACTGAAATGTCATCCAAAAATGAAGAGTATTCCAGCAAGATTACAGATCTTGAAAAGCAAATATACGAATTGGAAATTGAGAAGAGTGATATGGCGAAATTATCGGATGATCAAGCAAAGCCCCAAAAAGATGGAACTGTGACAAAGTTAACGAAGGAATTGGACGAATTAAATAAGAGTATGATCAAATTAAGAGCTCAGCATAGAAGTAAAGTGAAAAACATGCAAAAGCAACTAGAGAACTTCAAAAAGGTAAGAGAATCGGTAACAAATATTTATATTTTTATACTCTGATTGTAAAATGATAACTTTGTTAAATATTTGGTAGGAAATTAGAAATGTAGCTGGATAATATCTCTTATGGAAATTAAATATTAATCAATTCTTTGCATCCCAATATACGCTAGATAAAAATAGTAATACATATATATTCTGCAGGTATCTGATACGAACGCGGAACTCGTTAGACTGGGCAACCAAGTGGCATTATTGGAGGAGGAGAAAGGTAACCTTCAGCTGAGTCTGGTAGACTTTGACGAGCTTAAAGGTAGGAACCAGGAGAAACGTTCTACCGCCGTTTTCATTGATTTAGTTATGTTATCGGACTTCCAATGCAATCTATATTAATATTTTTCTCGGGGTATTTTAGCCCCCTATTTTCCACAGTCCCGTTTCCTCTATTGTAAAATGTTTTCTCTATTGTATTTGTCCTAATCACTGTAATTACGTGTACATATTTTTTGCGTGTATATTTCTTTAAGCGTTACACTATGCGAATAAACTATGATTGACATCGATGATATGTAATCGAATATGGTCAAATGTCAATTTAATTTAATTTGAATCATTAAGAGGAAACGATATTTTTTAAGACTGATTTCTGGTGATGGAATCTTTCCATTTGACTAGTAGTAGTTTTGTATGCTGCAATTATCGAAAACGTTCATGAAAAGTACTAATTAATGATATTATTTTGAACTTTTTTTAATAAGCGAGCATAACATGGTACCTACTTTACTTGTCAAAGTTTGCTGCACACTTATTTCTAGAAGTAGAAGATTTATTAATATTTATAACCAATGTCTCTCGTCATATTATATATATGGAATAATCGATTAATTTGCATGAGCTACAATAACGATATGAAATTTTTGATATTTATTTATAATAATTGCTATGAGTTTTTCATGAGATAAACAGTGATCGGAATTTTTTATGTGATCAACTTTTAATCGGCACATATATATTACTAACAATTATAAATCTAAACGAATATACTAATGTCTGATCTTCTTGTTTATGTAGTACTTTATGCTTCAAAGGAACAGAAAAAGAATATTTTATTTAAGGAAAATATTTTTGCCAAAAGCCACCAGCAGATTTATATTGTCCTTGCTAGGATTATATATTATATTTTTAACATTTTTTATTTTTATTTTTAATATTTTTATTAATATATTTATATATATACATAACATGCAGTTTTATAAATAGTAATATATAAATCTTTTTATTTTTCTTATTTGTTTTACATGAATACTTGTTACTATATTCGATGCTTAAAATATCTAAAATAGTTGATTTAATGACAAAATAGTTGAATATTTAATGATAAATTATATATTGTTTTTGAAAATAAAATCTGCTGTTGGTTTATATTTCTGAAAAATATTTATCATTAGCGTTTAACAATTGCTTGCCTTAAGCTTATTGTAAAATTAAAATTGCACGTACATTATCGGCAAAATTTATGCGATCTGCACAGCCTCAGCAGGAGATTGGCAAGAGCGCGTTGCTGATTTGGAAAATAAAGTTTCTTCCCAGACAAAAGAGATACAGGCACATATTGATGCAATCGCTACTTTGGAAAATCAAAAGTTAGATCTAATGCAAGGTAATTTGTCATATCAATAATGTAGAATAAAATATTTGGTTATTAATGACTATGAATTTTTTAAATACTTTCGAGTTTTTAAATATAATATTGTCGCATGTTTTGAGTTCTCAATTATAAATTACTTCACTATTTTTTTATTAACTGTAATAATCTTGATAACTGTTTTCAACTCTATATCGAATATTTAAAATCGTTATTTTTAGAATCTAAATATATTTATAAAATTGTTTATAAATATTTATATTTTCTTTTAGATCTTCATACAGTAAAACAAGAAATTTTATCATTAGAGGCTGAGAACGCAGAGTCCGAGAATCTCAGAGTAACTGCGGAAATGAAGGTTGTTGAATTGGAAGAGCAATTGGAAGCTGTGCATAAAGAACAGAGCGAAAATAAACTTGAATCTCTATCTGAATCCGAGTGTCACGAGCTTGTTAAAAAGATTGATACTTTAACGCAGGAAAATTCTGAGTTATACAACAAATTGAGCAAACTCGAGGAAAAAGGCGCATCGGATACTGGCTCAACAGAATCTTTCGAAAATATCCAAATGAATGACAAAAATGATCTATTAAAGAAAATCGAGGATCTCGAGCAAAAAAATAACGAACTGATGTTGAAATTGACGAAGTTGGAGGAGAAGGATGGTTCACATGCAGGTTCCACAGAGTCCTTCGAAACGATAAATGATACCGATCGTAGTGAACTACTAAAGAAGATTGAACAATTAACTCAAGAAAATAGCGATTTGACTATAAAACTAAATAGAGTCGAAGAAAAAGGATCATCTGATACAGGCTCCACAGAATCCTTTGAACGTATTCCGGAGCATAATGACAATACGACGAAAATTGAATTGCTTATTCAGGAAAATAGCGAGCTTGTTATCAAGCTTACAAAATTAGAAGAGCATTTGAGTCAGATTGAGAGCACTACTCAGCTGAACGTTTCTAAGACTGATAGTAATTTAGAGGAACTTAAAGATAATAAATTACAAATCGAAACGTTCAGGCAAGAGAACGACAACTTGATAACTGAAATCTTTAAACTCAGAACGCAGATAGGAAATATCACCGAGGATAATAGTAGATTGGAGAATGATATAGAAAGATTGACAGCGACGAATACTGAGCTGATTATAAATCGCACGGAATTGGAAGAACGTCTCGAAGCAGAATTATCTCGTGCCTCTCAGATGTCGGTCCAGATAAGAAAGTCTAGCGACCAAATTAGTGTTTTAACAGAAAGACAGCAAGTCCTTGAAAAAGAGCTAATACAAATGCGAGAAGCTTCGGTGGAACAATCAATTAATGTGACTTCATGCGAGACTGATGATGCAAAATCTAAAATCGCGACATTAGAGAAAGAAAATGCTCAGATGATAATCACAATCGCACAACTCGAAGAGTGCATTAAGAATAAGGAGAAAGAATTAAATAAGACCATTAGAGAAAACGAAGGACTTAGCATAAAGCTGGAACAGATAATTTGCGATGATTTCTCCAGAGAAAGATCGGAGTTAATTGATAAATTGGAGAAATTGAGTCAGGAAAAGAAGAATGTCGTTCAAGAGAAACAAGAATTGCACGAACAAATTAACACTCTTTTACAGAGATCATCAGATGAAATTTTGGAAATGCGGAAGACAGAAGATATTGTTTATCAGGAATCGCAAACCGCGATTATAGCATCTCTGGAGAAGGAATTGGAAAATAGCAAAGTGTTAGTCACGGAATATAAAAATCAGACAGAGGAGATGAACATAAAATTACAGAGCATGGAGGCACAGTTGCAGAAGAAAAATGATCAATTATTGGAATATGAAGCATCAGGCATAAAGTTGGAGACTTTGGAGAACGAGTTAAAGAACATGTTTGTTACCGCGGAAGAATGGAAATTTAAATATGATGACATGCAAGTCAAGATGCAGGCACTGGAACAGGGAAAAGCATTGATAGAAGAAGCCTTTAAAACACTGGAAAGTGGTAACAAAGAATTGCTCGAAGTTATAAAGGAGAAAGATACTGCGACTTTAACTCTGCAAGATACACTTCAAACTACCATAGATATGCTTGAAATAAAATTGCAAAATGAAGTAACTACAAAAGAACATGAAATTGTGAAGTTGAAAACAGAAATTACAGATAGAGAGCAAGAATTACATACTAAGTACGCGCAATTGCAAAATAGTATGATTACTATAGATAGTTTGCAAGACAAATTAGATAATTATTCGATTAAACTTAAAGAAAATCAAGTGTCTTTGTCATCAACATTAGAGGAAGTTACGAAGTTAAATGATGTAATAAAGGAGAAAGAAGAAGAAATACATATTTTGAAAAATGATATTGGTGAAGTTTTAGAGCAGTCTAAACCTTTAGCGGAATTCAATGAAGTATTGAAAAGTTTGCAGAATAAACAAACGAGTTATATTGAATTGCAGAATAAATATGATGATGTTGTACGAGAAAATAGTGAATTATTGCAAAAGGTGGAAAATATATCGAAACATGACGAAAATGTTAAGAACGATTTAAGGAAGAAAGAGCAAGAAATCAATGATTTACTTATGCTTAAAACAGATTTGGATACACAAATTCAAGAAATTAAGAATGAAAAGAATGAAGCTGAAAAGCGAATTTGGGAATTGCAAACAATTCTGGATAATCAAACTAAATACGTTGAAGAAATACAGTCAGAGCTGACGAATGAATACAAACAGATAGAACGACTGAAAGCCAAACATATCGAAGATATAGCCATGTTAAACCACAGGTTAGAAAATGTTATCGAGGAATTGAACATTAAGATGCAAGAGAATGAGACTATGAAAGCTGAATTAGAACAGAAAGAAGAAATGCTTAGTAAGAATGTCACTGAAGAGATGAAGACTACATTAGAAGAAAAACTTGCCGATCTGGAACAGAAGCTTTCAGAAACCGAGAATAAATTGCAGATGCAATCTGAAAAGATGAAGAAAATTGTAGCGACATTCAATAAGAAGAAGGTAGCATGTCAAGAACTTGAAGCTCGTGTTGCTGAGTTGGAGGAAAAATGGACAACGGAAAAGGACGAGAAGGAGGTCAAAAACAAGCAAATACAGGAAGTAGAGAATTCTATGCGAGAAAAAGATAATAAAATTGCCGATCTGGAAGAAAAATTGTTACATGCTAATAACGGTAATACAGAAGCTCTCATAAATTTGGAAAAAGTTGCAAAGGAATCGAATAGTCTGAAGGAGAAGATGTCAGTATTAATGGAGCATAATACAGAAATGGGCGAAGAGATTGAGAAACAACGTGTAGAGATGGAACACATTTCTCTCGAAATAACGAAAGAAAGAACAGCAAAGGAGGATATTGCTAAGGAATACGAAATTTATAAGCAAACCGTGAGCAAGGAAAATGAACAAAAGCAAATGATCTTAGATGATGTGAAGGAAGAAGCACGAGAGTTGAATGTACGGATGCAAGTAATGGAGACCGAATATGTAGAGCAGCTTGCCATGATAAAGAATCTCCATGCAGAAAATGGTCTTTTGTTATCAAAACAAACGCAGATTAACGAGAAATTGGAAAATACTGAGAAAGAATCAGAGGAACGCCGTGTGCTAATCGAGCAATTACAAAAAGAACTTATGGATATGACAAATAAAGCGATGAGTATCCAAGTTGCAAATCAAAATGTGAGAGAAGATGATACACGTATCGTGCAGCATTGCGAGCATTCTGAACAATGTCAAAATTTAGTGCAGGCGTTGGAGGCACGTCTTCAAGAGCGCCAAGCGGAGATAGAAAATCTGAATAATGAATTGGCCAATTCTTATGGTAATATCGTGTTACTTCATGATGAATCACTTAGATATAATGATATGATGATGCAAACAGCTCAAGAACGTTTCAATCAGTCGCTCATGTATCGAACAAATGCATTGCAACAGGAAATTGATTCCTTAAAAATAGAGAAAAACATTAGCGACCAGAAAGTATCAGAATTGGAGACTGAATTAGAAAAATATAAACATAAGAATGCGGAATGTACAGTCGAAATTCCTGTAACTTCTATTACTGAAAACGAACAACAGCAGACAACGCAAGACAGCAATGCTTCACAACCGTTAGATACTATGAGAACTTTTGAAACAAACGTTACTTCAGATGTTAAGACTTTGGATAAAATGGAAATAAAACAATTACAGAACTTATTAACTGAGAAAGAAAGTCAATGTTCTGAGCATGTGAAAGAAATAGATTCTTTACTGAAAAATGTGGAGGAGAAAAAAGTATACATTCAAAAATTAGAGAATCAATTTAAAGATTCGCAAGACGAGTTGACGAGAATAAATCATCTTCTTCCTGAAAAGAATGCACAAGTAAATTCATTAAAAATGGAATTGGACAAAATGACTCTTCAAATGAACGAATCGAAAGCATTGCAAGAAAAATATTCCATTATTAAAACAGAATCACAGAGATTAGAACAACTTTTGATCGAGAAGAACATACAGATAGATTCATTGGTTGCAGAATTGAATACCGTAAACCAACAAACAAATATGCAGCAACACACGGATATAGAAGCTGATTTGCGATCAGAAATTTCGCTCAAAAACATTGAACTATCCACAATGAGAACTGAATTGGTTTTTGCAAAAGGGATTGCAGAAACATTAACAACTGAACGAGATCGTATTTTGGAATCATCTCAAATTGATAATTCGAAACCGGAAACAAGAAATATTAATGATACTGATTTAATACAAGAATGGCAACAACGTGTCTCCACGATTACCATGGAAAGAGATTTGTTGCAGCTGCAAGTGAACGATTTGACACGATCTTTGGAGGAATTGAAAGAATCACTTAATGCTCAAAGTAATTTACAAATCGAGCTAGAGAATGCTCTGCGAGAGAAGGATCAAGCGCAACTACTTATTGCGAATCTCACGCGAGCTTCAGAGGATTTGCAAGAAAATTTTGATAAGTCTAAGATACCTGAAGATAGTTTGAAGAAACTTATTCCTTTCGAAGAAACAAATATTCCACAAGAATTAGAACAAGTAGCGGTTGTCGATGAACCGATTGGCCAAAAATATGTGCAACCTACACAAGCTTCTATTGAAAAAGAGATACAACAAGACATTCATTTAGATATTGGTCCGGGTTGGGACAATGATTCGTCCGAAAAGGTCAATCTCGATGAAGAATCTTGGGGTTGGAATGCGGAAGATGTTCAATTAATTGATGATCAGCATCTCGACAATAGGATGACATTGATCCCGAATGTCGAAGTACAATTGCGTGCGCAAGTGGAGGACTTGCAAGACAAAATTAAAGAACTAGAAGCACAGAATGCTAAGATCGCCGAAGAGAGTAAAGCAGCGCAAATAAAGAGTGCTAAATTGGTGAAGAAATTAAAGGAATATAAGATGCAGATAGAAAGTTTGCAGCAACAGCTGAAAACGCAAAAACAAACAGACAGTTTTTTTGATCTGGATACCGCGATTGAGGAAGAACTAAAAACGCAGATTGCCAACTTAGAGAAAGCTCTTAAGGATAGTAAAGAAGAGCATAAAAACATTATTATGGAGAAAGACGCATTATTGAGACGCCTTGATGTAATAATGTCGGCTAATGAAAGATATATGGAAATGAAAGAGAGACAGGATATGGAAATTGAAGTGTTGCGCATTCAAAATAAGGAATTGGATAATAAGATACAATCCGTACAATGGGAATTGCAGGGGATGGAGATCCATAGAAATATCTCTTCATTACAATTTGAAGATCAGATAGATCCTTCGATAAACTGTGATGCCAAGGAAGATAAAGCTATTGCACGTGATCAGCCTCAAAAAAGATCAATACAATCCACTGATGATTTTGAAGTAATATCAAAGAAATATAAAGAAGAAATAGATGACTTAAAGGATGAATTAGAAGCACTTGCGGCTGAAAACGAGCAGCTACAGCATTTCTTAGAACAACAGAAAACAACAATATCGAATTTAGAATTAAAGAACTCTCATAACACCGATGAGCTCATGGAAAAATTAAATATCTTGAACAATCAAAATGAACAGCTTCAAAGTGCTTTAAACAAAAACAAAGAAGAATATGATGTGCTTAGAAAACAATATGAACAAAGCCTGATAGATGCAAATGATCAAGTGACAGTAATGCGACAAAATGACGATCTCCTTAAGATTGAATTTACGAAAAAAATAGATAAATTAGAATTGGAGATAGATCATCTGCAAAAGGCTGTGCAAGAAAAGGATATTTTGCAAGGTAAACTTGATATTTTAATTAATTCGGAAGAGAAGCTTTCAATTGGTAACACGTCTTTAACGGAGGTAACAGAGTTGCTTAACGCTAGAGTGCAAGAAGTCGCTGATTTGAAACAAGAACTTCAAATGCAGTACGTGGAGAGGCAACAGGCCGAAGAAGTGCTACAATTAGAAATGCAAGATTTGGTAAAAGAATTGGATAAGAGCAAGCAAGAAATAGGTGTTTTGAGACAAACATGTATTGATAAAGAGCATGAGATGATACAAGAAACGGATAATTTAATGGAGACAGTAAATACAGTTATTAGTGAAGCTACCCAGGAATTAGTCCAAAGGCACGCGATAGAAATTGAAGAAAAGGATAAAGAGCTACGTATTTTGACGGAAAAGCTGATGGCATTGCAGTCAATAATCGATGAGTATACTTCGGAACTGCAAGAAAGTACGAGCAAATTAGAAATGCAACAGCAGCAAATCACATATCTTAAGGAAGATCTAATTGAGCGAAACTCGATAATAGAAGCTATTCAAGCAGATGTAAAATCGACAACTGAAAAATTACGAGAAAAAGAGCAAGAATTAATACAGTATGACAAAGAGAAGATGATACTCATGGCGGAAATAGAAACACATTTAGCAAATATTCAGCATTTGCACAGTCAATTGAATACTACGCAAGCGTCTACGGAAATTGATCTACAAGAATGTAACTCGCGTATTTATAATATGGAAGAGGAAATTCAAGTTTTAAAATCGGAGAGGGATTCGATTTTAATGCAGTATAATCAGGAGACGAAGACGCATCAGGCTCATTTGGACAGCGAGAGAGAGCAGCTCAATATTTTGAAGCATGATCTACAAGAGAAAACTGAGCAGTTGCATTATGTAAACACGCAACTGTGCGTCAAGGAGAACGATCTAGAAGAAATCAGGGTTAGATTGACCGATAAAGATTCCTTGTTAGAGATTACAAGCCAAGAGCTGAATGAGAAACAAATCGAATTGGAAAGATTGCACAACCAACAATTACAGACAGTCAACAATTTATCTACGTTTAGAATAAGTAACGATGATGCGGAGCTGCAAAGTAGCATAGATGAATTGAAGGCACAGATGGAAGCCAAAGAGCAAGAGCTCGAGCATCTGAAGAATGTTTTAAGCGAAAACACATATCCTACGATTATCCAACAAATGCAAGATAGGATCAATTGTTTGTATAATGAAAAAGCTACGTTGGAAACTTCGTTACATACGACTATGCAAACTTTAACAGAGAAGCAGGAACAGATGAATCTCTTGATGCAACGCATCAATGTACAGGAGCAAGTTTCCAAGGAAGAAGTTAATTTATTTTCGAGAGAACGAAGATCTATGCATGATCAAGAGGAGATTGTTAGATTGCAGAACGAATTACATATAAAGGAACAAGAGATTAACGAATTGAGATATATTATAGGCGAAAAAGACTCGCAATTGTCTCTTCAAGCCAGCATGGAACCACAGTCGGATGACTTCGAATTACGCGAGAACGTGCAGAGATTGACGGGAGAATTGTACGGCAAAGAACAGGAAGTGCAAATGTTGAAATCGATTATCGAAGAAAAGGAGACATTGTATTCGCAAAATTTCGAGAAACTATCGGAGGAGAATAAAGATGCCATTGAGAAGTTAACTTCGGAGAAAGAACAAATTCGGATCGAAGCCGAACAGTTCTTAAGTAGAGAATTGCAAAAGAAAGAATCGGAAATCGATGAAATAAAACAGACGCTATCGAAAGAAAATCAAAAGTTGCTAACGGAACTTCAATTAAGGAATAACGATATAGAAAAGCTGAAGAATGAGCTGGAACTATCGCGTATTCTCATAGATGAACGTGGTAATAAGTTGCAACAGAAAGAGAATGAATTGATGCACACAATGGATGAGTTAGCAGAGAAAGAGAGAAGACTAGCTGAACTGAGCATCATCAAGGATACCGAACTTCATAATTTGAAAGTGCAAATTCGCGAGAAGGAAGCACGTATAGAAGAAGTTGTCGCATTATCCATTGAAGAGGAGAAACAGTTGAACGAACTGAGACAAACTTTAATAACTACTGAAACGGAGGTGAACAGATTGAAAGCGTTACTGGAACAAAAGGTATCGGAATATGAGCTAATACAGCACGCTCTGAAAAAAGACATATCTGTTGGCGAAAGTGCAGTGTCAAAAATATCGGAAACCGTTCAAACGGCTGAAAACAAGGAGATTACTTCCAGAGAGTTAGATCTTGCATTGTATATGCTTCATCAAAGAGATGTAAGGTGTGAGGAACTTACACACGAATTGATGCAGTTGCTCGAGGAACGCGATACGCTACAATTGCGTTTGTCTAATGCAATTCGAGTAAATGAAGAACTCAGAAGAGTCGGTAGCGCCGAAGCCAGCCCGATGAAAGAATCGGCATCGATTTCGCAAGCAATGATTGAACCCATTGTGGAACAACCATCGCCTTCGAAATCCGAGGGACCAGTCGAAATCGCAAAAGAGGCTATCGACGCTCCAATCGAGGACAAGGAAACTCTTGCTCTGAAGTAAGTAAAATTGATTTTTATAAAGTTAATGTCAAAAGTTAATTATGATTTATTACTTTTTGATTCGATGTAGTTTTGTAATCAAATTGAGTATTTATATTTCATATCATAAAGACATTCCTATATTTATCGTATTTAATATAAAAATAATGCTATTTATTATTTTATGCTAAATATATGAATATGAATTTTGTAGAATATAATATATTTGAAATAATAGTATAAATATATATTTGAATGAAAAATTGAAACATGAAACATTGAAAATTGAAAGCTTATGTAGAGCAGACAGTTTTCTCATGATTTATAGTCCAAGTTTTTCACTAGATTAATCGAATGTTGCTCTACTCTAGTTGCTGATACATTATTTGTCCATTGGCGCGAACGATGATGGAGTTCTTTAGAGCGGACACATATACAAGCCCTACTTAAAGATCATTACATCTTGTAATTTAATCAAGTTTCATTGTTTAATCGACCGATAGAAATTGAAGTATTTTTTCGTAGATTGCTACTTAAATATTTGTTAAAAAGCTCAAGTAATGTTGAAGAACAAAAATAACTTTCGTTCCTCAATGACATTTTTCATGATATTACAACTGCCTCGCCTTCCACATGTAATTCGCTTACAGCTTTGCGTTTAAGTTAGTTCTTCCCTTAGGTTGTCGCAGTTACATTCAGTCAGTCATACAAAGGATGTACGTTTAAAGGATGAGCGGGAATTAAGACATACGCAACAAATGTCCTTATTAGCGCACAAAGACGTTTTAAGCACATTACCGCCTGAAGCAGCCGCGAGACTTGTCAACGCTAATTATACTCTCTGTAGGTATCACTTGAGGAGTAGATAGTTAGCAGATATATATAACAAATATCTAAAATTATGTGTATTAATATAAATCGATATTTGTTTGCAGCTCGAGATGTTCAGAGCCAATCGAGCGTCCTTTTGAATTGGTTGTGGGGCAAGAGGTAAATATTTTCTCTCTCAGAAATT
Organism: Eciton burchellii; assembly: GCA_020341155.1. NCBI lineage: Eukaryota > Metazoa > Arthropoda > Insecta > Hymenoptera > Formicidae > Eciton > Eciton burchellii. Next base: position 826,168 of record JAHMML010000002.1, read on the forward strand.
ATTTTTTTTTTATTTTTTATCACTCTAATTCAAGTATGATTTTGATTGTTTATTTCTTTGATACTATTAATTTTTAATTTCACAGATTCAAAATTTCTTGTATTGAATAAAATTCAAATATTAAATGCAATATAGAAAAATGGGAAGATTAATATTATTATGTATATAAATTTAGCACGCCGAAGGTGGTGCACATGTGATGAACGAATAACGAGAGTGAAACGGCCGTTGCTTTTGCCCCTGGAAACATTCCTGCCAAGTGCCAACTGCCAAGACTTATTTCTGCAGTTAACAAATGAGTCGGAGCAGCCTGTTGTGTATTTTTCAAACAGGAAAATCTGTTTGATTATATATTAACAAATAAGGGATTATTTCGTCAAAACATTGCTCGATAAAAAAGAGCGTCCGGAGAGAAATATTTTTCGAATCGTATGTACAGAATATAAGTAGTGCTTCTCAAGAAAGTCGCGTCTCTTCGGGGAAGAAAAAAATGTGAGAAATAGATTTATGTGTATTATAATATTGTACAACTGATGTGCAATGGAATCTAAAGTGTTGCCTTAGATAATATGTTTCGCCTTTTTTCTTTTTTATTCGATGACTAAAATATTCATAATAATATAGCATGTTCAATGCATATGCATTGGAATCATGTTCAAATATTGTACGGTCAAATATGTGCGCATCTATCACAAAAGTTGCTGTTTTATTTCATCGGTTTTATTTATTGTTGTCTATCTTGTAAATTAGTCTATAATTCTTTTCCGGCTTGTTGATACAATTTTAATAATATTATAATTAATCATACATCGAAAACAAGCTATGGAAGAACGAATTGTAGATGATCCAGAGAAATAATTCGTGATCGTAAATTATTCAGTTGTAAATTATTCAATTATCCTATTGCCATAAAATTTTGTACAGAAAAAGAGAAATATCAATAAATAATGTGAGTATATATATATAAATATATATAAATATATATTTATATTTATATATATATATATAAAAGTAAACATTAAATTTTAAATTATGTACAAACTGTACGATTTATATTTTAACATAATCTATGCAATTTATACTGCGTTCTTTTTCTTTTTATTTATTATCTATAAAAAATTACGGTAAGTTACTTATGATGGAATTATGAATTTATGTCAGACAAGTGCACATTCCTGCATAAGAGTGTCCTTATCTATATGATAATATAATTTATTTATTTAGTTTTAAGAAATACTTTTCTATCCATTTATTCCAAAAATTACTTGTTATCTATTTTCTTTAGTGGATTTTTGTTATGATCGGATATCATTGATCTTATTTATCAAATTATAATATTGGCTGTGCTCTTGATTATATTAACAAGATTAATTTGCATAAAATTTTGCATACTTCTTAGCATCAAATCATTTAAAAATGTTTACATTACATGTTCCTCATTGCATTCAGCGGAAATTGCAATTTTCCTGGATAATATGAATTGAATAGAACAATCTTGTAATCAAATAGGATAATAATCAAAAGGACGAGAATGATAGGCATATCTAAGTGAAGAGTAAATCTCATTTTTATATGGAAGTGCTAACGGCTTGGAATCTTGTCAGCAACTCCAAATATTATTCCACAATCAGGAATTTGCTTAAATCGAGGTTCCTGTTATTGGACAGCATTATATTTAATCTGTATTGTAATAGAATCATTTCTAATTTTGTTGTGACAAAAATGCTGATCAATGATGTTGATCGTTTTGTTGTTGATTCAAGGATCTCCCTCGACGTTGACACGGTAATGAATTGCAAGTGATCTTTAGAAAATGTATAAATTAACATTTTACTTAATTTGATTAGACTGTTTTAATATCAGGAGTTATTTTTAGGAATTATATTTTAAAAGCATCTTTCAATCAACTTCAATAAACTTAAAAGAATTCAAAATTAACACATAATGTTACGCAGAAAAATTTTTTCTGTTAAATTATATATTGCATAAATATAATAAATATTTAAATATAATTAGAAATTCTAGATTAACGAAAATAAGTTTTATCAAATATTTTAAATTATTTAATAAAATCTCGCAATAATTTAACAATAACAAGCAATTTAAATATTATAAAATATTAATAATCGAATTGTAACATTTAAATTTCTCATCTGTTTTGTTACATTTTGAATGAATTTCTGCTATATGACTTAATTGCAAAATTTTCTGAGAAATTAAAATAGTCTTTTTCTCGAGAGCAATCTGAATAGCTCTCTTTCATTTCTACTCTGATATCTGATCTATTTGATCAATCACCCAATAGCGATTCCTTTGTTCTATAACATTTAATCAGGATCATACGATGGTTGCTTTTCGGCATTCAATCTTCCGAAATCTACCCAGAGAGAATGCCAAATGACTTATTTGTATGACTTAAGCATAATAACTTATTTTATTTGTAAACTAATTTTTTTATATGAACAAACCAATTTTTTATTTGTACAAACTTTTACTTATATTCATTTTACTTAAAATCTTTTACTTATATTTATCTCATTTCCGCGGCATAAAGTAAAACTGATATTTTTTATTTTATTAAGATTATATTATTTTTAGTATAATAGTTTGAATAAACAGCAATGAGTCTTAAATTTTTCTTGCAAATTTTTCTTGTGATCTTTTCGATAATTTACAGAAATTATTAATTTATCTGAATTTAATTTTTTCTGAATAATCACATAACATTTAATTTCACAAGAATTTGAGAGTTGATAAAGGTGAAAATTTTATATATGAAAAATCCTTTTTCCTCTAGATGATATAATATTGTAGTAAGATTGAGAAACTTGTTTACTGGAGAAATTACATAATAGGAAAAGCTATTATATAATAGAATAATTAAAAAATTATAATTATATAATAGAATTATTAAAAAATAGAGCTTTTCATTTTTCTATAATTTCTATTTCGCTTAAAGTCGTTACATTGATACAAATAGGAATATCTTATCTCAGATATGAAAGTGTAAACAATAACAAAGGATTATTATTTCTGTTATCCGTTTTGAAGGCAAATATTTCTGACGAAATTTCTAACAGTAGTGTTAATTATACGAATTACGCAAGGAGTTAATTCACTTATATATAATTAATCCCTAATAATTTAATAATAATTACTATATGTATATTATAAAATTAGAAAGTAAAACGGAATAATTATTTTAAATAATATTTCTATAATTTATTTAATGTAAACATTTTGTTTTTTATCTAATCTGAATCTTGTTTTGTTTATCATAGCAAATAAGGAAAAAACAAAACGATTTTTCCTACCATAAAAAAAAATGAATGTATAAAGATATGAAATAAATATCATAGCGAATGTTTACGTAGAGATTTTAAATAATTATGATGTTGTCTTTTTTTTCATATTGCTGATTTGTTTCATTTCAGTTAATATAGAAGTAATTCATGACATTAATAATTTTGATCGTAAAAGCATCGGAAACGTTAAAATGTCGCAAATGACATACCTGTGTATTATGCTACTTCTTGTAAATGATATATTTGCTATGATACAAAACAAAGGATGGTGGCAAAATATGGTATTCTATGAGATTGATCCGCGAAATTTCATGGACTCGAATAACGATGGTATAGGGGATTTAAAAGGTGAGTGCTAGAAAAGTCATGTTATTATATATTAATTATCAAACTATAATTATTAATATAAAATATTACATAATATATATATCAAAAATTGAAAGTAGAAAATAACTTGTTTTTTAGATAAATATAAATTAAATCATTTTTGCTTTTGCTGTATTTTAATATTTTCAAGTCTAAAATAAATTAAAATGCGATTTCAAGCAATTGAAAATTGAGAAACAATAACAACATAATATAAATATTAAACGATTGATAAAGATATATTTTAGTTAAAGAAAGAAAAACAAAATCTGATCATATAAGATTATAACTTCAAATATTTAAAATTGTATATATGTCATTACAATTAAAAGCATAGATAGGATTCAGATAAAATGATATTCTCCGATTCTAAGAAATATATTTCTTTCTTCTCTTTTTAAGCAATGGAATTCCTAATTCTGATATTTTCTGATATTTAGCATATAAGTAATTAAAAAAGACTATTAAAAGAAAAGTATCTTATTATTCTAGACAAAAATTTTACGGTATAAGTTCTTCATCCTATTTTGACTTTTACTTTATCTTATTTTGATAGGAATAACTTCAAAAATGTCATATTTTGCAAAATCCGGGATCGGCGGTATTTGGCTGTCACCGATTTACGCGAGTCCAAACCGAATTTTTGGATATTATATATCCGATTTTAAAGATATTCATCCGAATTATGGCACGATGAAAGATCTACAGGATTTAATTACGGAAGCGAAAAACCTTGGCATAAAGGTTCTAAGATCAAAATTTTTCTTTCTTAATTTTTCTTTTCTTAAAAAGATAAACAAATAATAAAGGGCAATTGACTGAATTATCTTGATAGGTAATTTTGGATCTGATTCCAAATCATACTTCCGACGAACACGAGTGGTTTAAGAAAAGTATGGCAGGTGAAGGCAAATACAGGGACTATTATATATGGAGAAACGGTACAAGTAACAATGATTTACCGCCTAATAATTGGATCAGTGTATATAATGGTTCAGCTTGGACCGCAACTAAAAATCAATGGTACCTTCATCAATTTGACTATAGACAACCTGATTTGAATTATTATAATCCCGAAGTGAACGAAGAAATGGAAGTAAGCAGTATCTAATATATTAAATTGTTTTTTATATATTAACAAAATTCGCAAACGATTAAATGTATATCTAATTTTAAAAACTAGTAGCATATGAAAATAATCAGAAATAGTTATAAAAGATCATATTCTGATTGCTTATTGTATCTTCTTGGATTACGTAATTCTTAGAAAGCATCAAGAAATATAGAAAAGAGAATTACGTAATTTTAATTTAATCACATTTTGTATGTCCGAAACCATTAGTTTAATGTTCTTTTGTACTTTAATTAAATCATGAAAATTGTTTATTTAAATGTCATTTAATTATTTAATTTTTACATTGAACATCAACGTTCTCCAGAATATAATCAAGTACTGGCTGCGGAAGGGTATCGATGGGTTTTGCGTGCATGCTGTCTCGCATTTATTTGAACATGTTGCTTATTCAGACGAGCCTCTAAGTTACGAGCCTAAGGTTCTTGCGCAAGATTATAAATATTTAAATCATACTTACACAAGAGACGATTCACGTTCATACAAATTGCTATTGCATTGGCGAAATATCATGGATAATTACGCGGATCAAAATAATGAAGATGAGAAAGTGAGTGTAATGCATTTTTATTACGATTTCTCTTACTGTTTTCCGTTTATTACCATATATATTGTAAAAATCAAGTAATCTTTTCGATAATTTATAAAGATTATCAAATATAATATTTTTTACATGGGATTTTTTACATAAGAAACTATAATTTGCTATTGTAACATAATTAATTAAGATATTAAGACAATCTTTATTGTTTCATCCTAGACGCGTTCTTTATATATTTAATGGATATTTACGTAGGCAAACAACCGAATATACATTTTTATTCAGGTGTTGATGACTGAAGCTTATACTGATTTAAAACATGTGGTGAAATTTTATGAGTACGGTTCCCATGTGTCTTTTAATTTGGGATTTCTTACTGAAGTGAACGATAACTCTACAGCGGAGGATTTTAAACGCGTTATCGATGAATGGATATTTCATACACCCAAGAATGCAGTTCCAAATTGGATAGTAAGTATTTGTATATTATAATAATCCTATCATTTTTTATCATTTTAGACATTTTATGGGAAATAGGACATAATGGGAATTATAAATAGGACAATAACAATGATGATCTTGCAGATGGGAAATCATGATTATAGCCGAATCGCATCTCGTTATCCTGGAAGAGCAGATCAGATGATAATGTTGCAAATGATTCTACCTGGCGTTGCAATCACGTACAATGGTGAAGAGATCGGTATGGTGGACAAACAGAACACGCACTGTAAAAATATGCAATTTCATAAAGCAGAGCTACAAGCTTGCAACGAGCAGAAAAAATACTATGATCGGCTATACAGTCCTAATCACACGCCATTTCAATGGGACTCCACGCAAAATGCTGGTTAATTATACTATATTATAATTATTATTTCTTAAAATAATTATATAAAAATTAGTAAATTAAATTAAATTAAATTGGATATTGAATGAATCATATTCTATACACTATGCTACGTATGCAAAATTTCAAGAAATATTTACAGAATTCCTTCTCTCAGATTGACACATCATGCAAGTAAAGAAAAATTGATTATTTAAAGATTTCCTGATATTTTTAAATTATCCCGAAGGTTTTAGTAGAGCCAATCATACGTGGCTTCCGGTACATGAAAACTACAAAAAGCTGAATTTGGAAAACCAAGAGACAACTAGCGAGTCGTATTATAGCATATATACGACCTTAACTAAAATGCGGCAAGAAAAACAAGCGCTTTATATGGGAAGTTCCGAAATATTACTGCAGAATAACAACATGGTCTTGCTTGTGTTTCGAAAATATGCCGATGACAAGATAATACTTCTTATAAATTTCGATAATGAGAACACTCAGATAGTCGATCTAACGTATAGTATTAATTATCCAACAACAATGGTAATTAAAGTTGCCAGTATGAATTCTTCTCTTAAAACGGGGTACGTGCAATTAAATAATATTTTCTTAATATGTCTTATTACGTAAATTAAGTAAGATATCTTGTTTAGAATTAGATACATATACAATTAAAGTTTTATTATATATTTAACAACTGAAATTATGTTGAAAAAACTAAATAAATTAATCGTTTTATGATTTTCTATAAGAATGATAAATTTGTTTAATAATAAAACGGTAATAATATATGGTAAACACGTAAACAGATCTTTTTAATATTCATTCGGAATATTCTTAAGATATTAATTTTTCATACATATGTTTCAGGACAAAAATGGACATATCAAAAATCATTGTACCTTCAAAAGCTGCTATTATTATTACTCCAGACGAAGTATTAAAGTGTTTTGGAAATTTATATTATTGAATCATGATTCGGGTGATGTTATTATATTGTTATTTTATATTATATAATTATTACGTTAGGTAATTGTAATAATAATTTATATATGTTGATAGAAATTGTTATATTTAAGCAAATATTTACATTAAACAAATTATACATATTTATTAATATATTTTCATGTATTTGTATAAATCTATATAAAAAGAAAGAGAGAGAGAGAGAGAGAGAGAGAGAAAGAGAGAAATATTAATATTATATAGCTAAGGCATTTTAATTCTCGCCGAATATCTTTAGAATTTTCGTTGAAGAACTTTAATTTTCGTCGAAAATTTGTTAGAAACGTGAATTTATATATCGGATATTAATTTATTAACTGCAAGAAAGTGTTAATTGTATCTAAGAGAATTGTAATAAAATTTACTAATGTAAAATTCGTGTATTTATTACTCGGCGGTCAGATAAAAAACGATGTCATTAATTTAGTGATCCTGCACTAACATATTAATCATTTGTCATTACAATTGTCATAACAAAAGAGTTATGTATGTAATTGAGATAGTCATAGTCATCGATTTGTCAACTTATGTTGATGATTTATTTCGTTCGAGATAAAGTAATGTTCATTAAGCACAGTCGATAGGAGAACAACTAATTTATTTCTTGCCGATAATATATATCAATAATTTTGAGATTTGATAAATGTTTACGTAATTTATTCACGTTGGTAAACGAATCATTTACAAACGATTGCATAGGATCTTAAAGTTCTGGCTGGATCTAGGTATAGACGGATTTCATGTCGATTCCGCACCGTTCATTTATGAAGACACGAAACTACGTGATGACTCAGAAGTTACGCGGTTGGTGCTACACCGCGAGATTTAGACAAGTATTTGGATCACATTTACACCATGGATTTAATACTTACTTGTAATACCTACTTTAATACCTACGAATTATTCGGAACTTGGCGAAAATTTATGGATGAATTTAAGCACAAGCACAATCAGGATCAGAATTAAGAGATTAGATTCTGATCTATCTTCTTCTTTAAAATTTATATTTTACATCTTCTCGTTTGCTATAAACATGAAGCGTACTCTTTTTATTCCAGCTGAGGCCTACATCAATTTGGAACACACCATGCTGTATTACCAATACGACGTATTGCCCTTCAATTTCAAGTTCACCGTAAATATAACTGTCGTCCGCAAAGGATTACAAACGAGAGATAGACGCCTGAATGAATTCAATGCCGAGCAGCAAAGTTGCCAAGTTGGGTGGAAATCATTAAGTCTCCGCAATTTCGTTTCGAATATTACATATATTTTCGAAGATCAGTATCTCCTTAGAACGAGTTAAAGAAAAAAGTATAACTCTCCGTTTCTACTACAATGATCCAAAATAAAAATTATTATAGACGATTGTTAAACACTGAAATATATAACAACGTGGATTATTTTAGTTGGGAAATCGCGATAATCCGCGCGTTGCCTCTCGTTATCCCGATAGATTGGACCAAATGACCATGCTGTCCATGATCCTGCCGGGTCTGACAGTGACGTATAACGGTGACGAAATCGATAGACAAGGTGGACAAAAGAGACATATCTTGAGAGGACACGAAGAATCCCGAAGCGTGTAATACAGGTAAAGCGCAATACGCAAATATATCCCGCGATCCAAAGTATACTTTTTCAATGGGATGCGACGAAGAATGCAAGTAAAATGAGCCGATTACTGATAGTGCTTACTGATGATATTTTTTACGATAATGTATCTTTAGACTTTAATTAATACATTGCAATTTATCTTAATGTATTTGTTTACTTACAATTATCGATCAGTGTATTTGTAATTATCAGATTCGTTACCGCAGGTTCAGCATTGCGAGTTCAATGTGGCTTCCGGTGAATCAGAATTACAAATGAACTTGGCGAATGAGAAGGCGGCCGATCAGTCGCATTACAAGATTTACAAGACTTGACTCATCGGACAGAACCGGACCTTACCAAAGGAAGCTACAAATTGTTCGCGACGAACGATAGCGCAGTTTTCGGTGTGATGCGGAACTCAAACTCTCGTTTCGTGCTATTTTTAATTAACTTCAATGAGGATCAATTCCAAGTCGTCGATCTCTCGGCCGAAGCGTTCCCCGCGCGAATGATGGTCAAAGTCGTCTGGAATCTGACGTGAAAGCAGAGTGAGATTTTTAAATGCATCTGAGAATTGTTGCGATTATTGAGTAATTAGTGGGATCTTTAGCTTGATGATATGTACGATTTAGAGTGTTCAATGCTCGATATTGGTATATTCCGTGCACGGATTTACAACAGGATAATTAATTTTGTATGCTTACAGGATGGTCGTTGACGTAAGCAAGATACCCTTACCTGCGAAGGCCGCCATGGTGTCTTCTTGAATATTTCAAGTTATGATTTATCCATTAAAAAAATTTTTTAATAATTGTATAATTATAATTATCATTGATAATAAAAAGACACGAATAATAATTTTATTAATTCAATCTTTTTATAAAGTATCTTCTAACAAGTCCCTGACATCCAAATGCCCACAGTATATTAATTTTTATCCATTTATTTCCTTTTAAAAAATGTTAATTATTCTATTTATTTACGATTTATTTACACGATTTATTTACGTTATACCAATTACTATTCAGAATTTTTGAATTTTACACAAAGTCCAAGTTGCATTGATGTTACAACATATCATGACAATATCGATATATGTTTAAATATGTTTACTAGATGCTCACGTAAGATTTCCATTCGTCGGATTGATTATGTTTATTATTAGTTGGCACAATACCGACTGTCAATGTGCAAGCTGGCGGATTCCGTCGCCGAAATTAATCAACACGCCGGTAAATCGAGATATTGTATTGATCGCGATAAACGCATGCGCCTTTATTAATCCGATCGCGTATTGCGGGAGGGGGACATGCAATGCTACGTACGAATAGTTCCCGAGGCAGCTGCAAGACATTGCAGATTCATAGTAGTATGACAAGAGCAGTGTCGCACGTGTTTACGAAGATTTGACAAGAGTGACAGTGATCATTTTCGATTCCGGGCTTCATCCCTGCATGGTACTTGATTTTAAGGGATATATCAGAGCTCGATCATTAACTCGCGAGCGGAGCGCGAGCGCGTTTCGGTAAAGCGTGTCTTTGGATTTATTTCACTCGTAATGTTTCGTTTTCTAATCGTTCATTTCCTCTTTTCCTCGAGAAAATACGTGGATACCTATCGGCGAATAGCCTGTATTGCGAATTAGGAAATTCGTGGTTTAATAGAGACGGTAAGCGCCGTCTGTTTTGACAGCTGTGTTACATGACTACGATCTGTTTATGGTTTTTGAATAGGTTGGTCTGTCTCTAACATCATTCGTTCAATAGTATTCAAAATACTTCGAAATGGGTAAACGTGAGATCTGAGTTTTTTTATCCTTATTATTATTAGCGTTATTATTTTAGCCATTTCGTTTACTTTCGCGTTCTCCAGTTGAGGAACGAAATCTGCGATTGTATAATTGGCATTTTTATTCATTTAAATACAAGAAATATCAATCAATCTACGTTTCGTGACTCGTGTATTAAATCATGTGTGTATGTGATTAATATCTTTCCTCGATAACGGGATCGATTAAGAATTCCATAATTCTGACAATGAATTGCGATTAAATCGGATAAGATATCTCCCAGTTACATTATACAAGAATTATCGCAATAAAGCAGCGATTTAATTCCGATTATCTGGATACATACATGTATGGAAAAACAATTCTCTTTCGATTTTACATAATTTTTAAAACACTCACCGAGCACATCAACATCGCGCGTAGTATATTTTTCTCAAAAGGCTGCAACAAGCGTTAAACGTACTCGTTGCACTTGTGCAAAGAGCGCTCGTTGCGAGACGCAAATTTTGTGTTCTGGCAAACGGCATTCGCATGTTCGGCATTCGGAAATTTATCATTGCATCGACATTTATCAAGCGTGATGATCCAGTCGAGTTTAATTATTCGCTTTTGCGACGTTGGCTCGGAATATATTAAATCGTCATCGGGCTTTGCGCTGATAATGAGAGCCTCGCCAGACAACGTCGTTTATTACGACGAGCGTAGTTATGTCACAGCACGCTCCGGCTTCGACGCAATTGTCGTTTCGCGACGCTCTTAAATAACAGAGATCGCATTTCGCGACATTCGCGTCTCGGATTTGTCCAGCGTGTTCGTACACCAGCCTCGAAACACACACACACCTCTTTCTCTCTCCCTCTCTCTTTCTTTCTTCTTTTTCTCGTCGCCCACTCGTCTGATACACTCGGGGTATTCGCGCGCGGGTAAACACATCCCGCATAGCGCGGAACTGCATAATATAGATAATGCTGCATTGCAGTTGCGTGCCAATGCGAAATGCACCCACTCGTATGGTGCGCGACATCGTTCGCTCCCGCATAATCTAATCCGCATGTTTCACATAATGAATTCCTCATTGGCGTTTGTTGTCCGCTGTTGGTTCGTCTCCGGTCATTCAACTCCGTAATATTCCGCAATATCCCTGCTTCCATCGCGGGCCTCGTGTCGCTGATACGAACTTTTCTATCGCTATGTATCACATCTCCGCAACGTATACTTAATCTCGTTCTCTCACCGTCGAGGAGGCATGCAACGAATACGGGCACGTAACGCTTCCTGTTACTACAAGGAACAGAGCTATGCTAAATGTATACATTCGTTGCAACAAGTTGCGCGAATGGGATTATTAGTGAATTAACGCGGTCTCGCAGTATCGAAACCTTTCTCTTCGAAGATAGCTCGCGTGATGGGGACACCTTGAATTGTAATTATCTCGTATGAACGCGTGATGTGATTAAACGATACTTTGATTTCATGGTCGCGCAACGTCGATTAAAATAATTGTATTTTGGATAAGCCGTATCCTTGACACATTTCCGATATTATGCTTCCGCCCTCGCTACCGTTCGCATTAATTGGAAATGCCTGTGACGTCGAACTTGCCACAGTTATGTGGACGCAATCAATGATCTATTTTTAGACATAGCGAACGAAGCTCCATTTGCAATTCTGTACAGCAATGTGCGGCGGCATGACATGTTTTTTTCGCTCTTGTGATTGATATCTCCAATCCTCTGATATTCGTGACAATTACATCCTAGTTTTAGTATTTTCATCAAGCGAATGCAGTGTGCGAGTATCATATCGCGTATCGATAATGGAAGCTCGCACTCGATTATATAATTTCGAATATTATTATTATTCATAATAATGTATTTGTATCCGAATGTATTTTGAGTGGAGTATATTTTGAATACTTTGCTACAGTATTACAAATTACAATCACGTGACGAGAAATCTACAAAACGATCAGAATTTGCGAATATTGGAGGTTGAAGCAACTAAAACTAGAACAAAATAGATTTTAACCGAAGGCTTATATACAGTGATCGAGATTAGTCGTCATAAAGGATATCCGCGTCGATTTTATATCTTCTGCGGTCACGGACGTATGGCAGACCAATTATAAAAGTTAGTTCAGTTCGATGCACATATCCAGTTGGCAGCGAATGATTGCCGGGATTATATCGTATCGGCAATCTGATCTCCGCGAATCATTGTCATTTGGTTCCATCCATTACGTCGTCCTTTTTGCGATAATTAAACGGAGATACATTTTGTTGTACATTTTGTCGGAGCAATCGCAAAATCCGAGCGCGCGTAACAATAACGCGTCTAGCAATGTGTGCGCGCGTGTCTATGCATTCGCGATATCGTTCTGCTTATCCGGAGGTGGAGACATTTCAGTTGAACATTTCAAAGGCTTTTGGTCAGCGAAAATAAAAGAAGTGGAACGTGACATAAGCGGAATGCCTTTTCTTGGCGCGACACATCGTGCGCGGCGTTTCTTCTTTTTGACGCGAAACGCGAAACGGTGTAGCGCGATACATGCGGTCGGATAAACGAGTGCGAAATGCATTTAAATGTTATTGTGCTTGTGTCGTCGATGGATCGATTGTTGGTTTACATGTATTGATCAACATATCAACGTATATTCTAGAGTGCATCATGAATGTTCGACGGGTACGTTCGATTTCCAGATAAATATATACGATCAATCGAAGTCCAGATCTTTGATCATCTTGAAATGGTGCTGCTATTTTTCTTTTCTTTTTTTTCACGGATGACACAATTAATGTAAAAAAAAGAAATTGCAGGATAAGTTAAGCTAAGTTAATTAATTTTTTACGGATCAGGTACGTGGTAGAAGACCTCTTCAGTTAGCTGTTCACGTTAATGCAGATTACCGTCCGTCTTTTATTTTGCTTTTGCAGTTTTTTCTTGTCCTTTTATTTAAATTCTTTTTATTCCTTTCTTCTTTCATTTTTTCCTTTTTCTTGTTAAATGATTGCGAAATTATGCGATTCCTCTCAAATGGTCTCAAGACTTTGATATCGCTTTTAATGAAGCTCTCTTTTTTCAATCTTCTTCCACCTTCTCATCATTACAATGCGTACGATGCGCATATATGTGCGTAGATGGTACGTAATCGCGGTGACCTATATACATCAGAAATGAAGCTTATACCTCTTATCTGAGATTACTTTTAGCGTTACTCGTGTCACAGGGAGCATATTAAACCTTTAGACAACGAGGTGAGTCACGAGCCTTACAAATTGTTTTACTGAAACGGCGTGAACTGAAACGTGCGATCGTTACCAATACAAATGCGGGCACGAACTGTTTCAGAACCCTTTCACGGAGAGCATAATCGAATGAAGTCTGATCGGAATAAAATCCGACTGTCTGAGCTTCTCCTCCTTTACATGTGAAATAAATTCTTGCTTATGCAACTTTGATACCGATTTAGTACCGGAAAATATTACGTGAGAGTAATGAAGCGTCATTTCATTCTAAAATAATAAATTTGGAAAGCTTTAGCATAATATCGGAAGAGTTTTATATAAATCGGAAAAGTCTTTGGAATAATTGATGTGATATTATCTTACTCTGAAAAGATCTTCGTTACCAAGATTTCATTTTCTTTGATTGCTCTGTGCAATTGGGGAAAAATAAAAATTGTTTCTGTAAATATTTTAATTTATCAAATTCGCACATTTAAAACAATCTCTGTGTCACAGGAGCGTCCATTTTCTATATCTGGACATATCAATCTGGACATTATATCTTATAACGAGATATCTTTGTCGCTTGGGCTTTCGAAGAAAAATAGATTGAGTCAGATATAATACTCGATCCGTATTAATTTGAAATCCATTCCGTGTTATTGTTCTAGACTTAACCCGCAAGTATTTGCGTCACAAAGCACTCTGCTGCTTTAATTAAAATTGCAGATATACACGATAGATATACACACGTGTTTCGAAACACGCGTAACACGCATTAATCCCTGTCATCTGTTACGTACAGCTAACGCTGGAACTTTTAATCCTTAATTTAAACATTCTCGCACGCGATATCACCATTCCTATACAAGACATTCCAACATTCTATTTCCATATACAATTGGCGATCGGTTGAACAGTTTGTCGCCCAGAAAAGACACAGGTGTGCGCTTCACGTAGCATTGATTCTCCCGTGATTCTTGAAAATACAATTATGAGTTAATTGTGCGACTAATAGTGCGTCTGTTACAGAACATGATGGACGTTACGACAGCCTTGCCATCCAACGGAGGTGATTCACTAATTGGACGCACCAGAGGTGCTCTGAGGTCCATGCGATCCGCTTTGGGAGGAAGCGGGGAGTATCTTCAGGGTCTAGGAAACAGAATAGGATCCGCGCTTAGTAGCAGCTTAGAGGAGAGTGAACTGACCACAACCCCCTCTTCGACACCGTCATCGTCGCGGGCACCACTGCAGGTCATTAAGTCAGAGGAACAATTAGGACGACGGAAACTCAGGCTACCAAGGTAAGAGCATAGTGTTTTGTTATTCAAAGTATTTATAACAGTTAGCGCAATATGTACATATGTATGCCAAAAATACACATCGCATGATATCTTGGATAACGATAAATTATTCTATGAAATCTCTGGAATTTTCAAGATTTTCATCGCAAAAGTAGTTCTATCTATGCGCATATCTCTTTTGCAATTCAATCTCGCGAATACTTTTTATCTCTTCGATAAATTATTATACAAGATTTTAAAAAAAAGAGAGAGAGAAAGAGAGAGAGCTCGGAACATCGGAATCGGAAGATCCGTAATTTTTATCATATTTACGACAGGATTTATATTATTTTATATTTATTATATATTTATATTTATATTCATGCTGCAATTTTAGGAACTTAATCCATAGAATAGCAAAACGGATTAGCCAATACAAAGTATATAACATAACCGTAACTTTCTCATATAAATTACAAATTATATTCACACGACATTATTAGCTCAGCTATTAACATGTCAGACATGGATTTTATGCTTGTCAGAAATAATATAGCGCAACACGCGATATTCGTGAACATTCCAATCTCTGTGCAATCTTTCATTTGCAGATTCGGTGCGGGATTATCTTACGAAGACTACGAGGCGATCGCGCGGCACAAGTTGGAACGCCAAGGGAGTGCCAATCTTTCCAGAACGCGAAAGTACCCGGCTGGGATGACTTATGAGGAGATCGCGTCTTCGAGATCGGTTTCGAGCAAGAAGCAGGAGGGCCGCACGGAGCAGGATGACATCAGTCCCGATCGGAACAGCCAGGAAAGTATAGAGCCCCTCCAGGAGCAGGACATCAAAGCGACCGGACCCGATCCTTACGAGAAGTTGAATTATAAAGCAGGTGATTAGCGCTCGCCTTCAATTACCGGCCAAAGACGTTGAGCGAGCACAAGTCGATGATTCCTCTTTTGGTCTTTGACGTCAGTCGCTGGCTTTCCCTCTTCCTTTCTCTCTTTATCTCGTTTCTCCTTCTCTCTCTCTCTCTCTCTCTCTCTCTCTCTCTCTCTCTCTCTCTCTCTCTCTCTTCTCCTTCTTCATATCTCTCTTTCTCTTTCTCCCTTTCTCTATCTCTTTGTCTGTCTATCTCTTTCTCGCTCAATTGTTGCGATCATGCAATTATCGAGAGACGAATGGAAATAATGTGCTGTGTTCTTCTTTCTTTTCACGAAGCGAGAGCGCCGACCCGCTATCAGACAGTCGTTTTCCGTTTAGGTAAATGTAACAGTCAGTCAATGTGGACTGTCCCTATGATCTCATTCGCGTGATCTCTTCCTTAATGTACTTCGTATATAGGAGTGTTTCGATGAAAAGTATCGATACTTTCACGTGTTGATAGCCAACGCGAAGTTAAACAACATCGAAGGAAAATATTACATTGCTGAAGTAACGATACTTTATTACTATCGCAAGCATTCCTTGTCACATGCCCGAGTATCCGAGCTGAACCACTTCTCTGCTAGATGTGATTAGCGAATATTAGAGCGATCGATATGTCCGTGTAAGCCGGTGTTCGAATATCCGTGAGTCGATTCCGATACTCCAATAATTTCGCGGTGATTATCGATTTCCATTTCGAGTAACACGTATTGGAAGTATTTAAATCAAGATTTAACAGTGTTTCGTTTAAATTAGGAAAAGCGTATTAAAAAGCGTATTATAAAGGAATTCTTAATTTTTTAATTAGGACGTGAGGAACATCGCATACGGTGAATAGTATACATCATGCCGCGTAATGTTTCGATAGAAATTGAAGAAGAGAAATTGAAGTTATGTTATGAAATTATGCTATGATGACTTAAATCTCTCTTATGATCTTAAAATCATATGAAGTAGCACTATGATCTACATAGAACATGTACAAGAGTTCGCGCATTATTTCTCGATCGATCTTCGTAAATCCTCATAAATTGAATTCTGTTATCTGATTCCTTCAAGGACAGTCGCGTTTCTTTTTTATTTCTTAGGTACACGTAAAATCCAATTCGGCACTTGTATATTCGAACACAACACAAGAATACTCGCGTAGTTCCTTGCCAGATTGCATTGATTAAAAATGTTGTTATTTGTGTATATATATATGTGTGTGTGTGTGTACCTTTTCACGCCATCTGTCTGTGCATCCCGATTGCAACCAAGCGTATCCCTGACGAAAAATCGCTCATTGTTGCTTGAGTGCTCCATTATGCGATAGTAGTTGTTTACCGCGATAAAAAGCCATTATTTATCATCAGTTGGACGGCCAACGTGTCCATTATTTCCGCAATAGTTGCGCAATGTATGCCGTGTAGATAAAAGGTAGTTAAATAATGTGATAACATTTAATATTCAGTATCGGTCCGCAATAGCGACGGATACTTGTACTTGTACGTGCGTTTTGTTATTCTCTTCATCTGAACAACTCTACTTAGAAATTTACAAATTTTCTCCCGCGAGATCAATAGCAAGTGATTATGGAAGTCTTATATCGTGACGGTGAATCAATGACACCAAACAATGGCACGTAATCTTAGAAATGTAAAATTCATAGTTGCATAATTTTCGTGCGTAACACGTCAACAATAATCACATAACAATTGGGTTATTTCTATATTGATTTCAGCGTGTACAAAGCAGAATATTATTTCGATAAAGAATACAAAATTTGTTTTATATATCCGGGATTATTATCTCTAAAACGTGACTCTCTTTCGCAGCCGATATTAATTTCTGATTGTAGAGTTACGCGAGTGATCAAGAATATATCTCGTTTCGTTAAGCAAATTAATTTTTGCTTATATTTCTTATATTTCTGCCCGGCGGATCATTAGATTAGACTCAATTGCAAGTTTGGATGTCACCCTTTTAAGCGTGACGTACCATTGCTTGATGTTAATTATGATCCTTAGTTACAATTGCACAATATCGCGATGAATGTTCGACATAAAAATGTGCTTTATTGTAGACATGCCTTGTAGTAGCGATTCGACGAGCGATCAGGACGGATATGGACCGAGTACCAGTCTGGATTCCAACATGGACGGTCGCAGAATGTGGCAGAGATCAGGTGCCAATCTCGATTGTAATTTATGTTTACATTCACGATTCGAGAAGAACATAAATCAGATAAGAATTTAAATGGGATAAGAAGACGAGAAATCCAGTGAAATTAAATCACTATGAAACTATTACATGATACGATCGATGTAATTCTTGTTATTCAGGATCATCGGGCTCTGTGCAATCCTGGGCTTCGAGCTTGTCGGCTGATAGCCAGTCGGAGGAAGCAGCTGCGGATTTCATGAAAACCTTCGTACCTCTACTGTTCGATGCGCCTAATAGTATTGACCAGGAACAAAAGGCTAATTTCGGGCAGATGGTCCTGGTATGTGTCCGAAAAATATATTTAAGATAATGATCGACTTACATGACATTGTTCTACAGTAAAATATGTATTCGAAATACTAGCTGTAAGATGAACGCGAAATTATCATTCAATTGGCGATATAATAGACGGAAATCGATAATAAAAGAACGTAACATTCAAATAATGATGAAATTGCAGACAGAATCGGGAAGAATATGGTTCTCCAGGGTGGTGAACGCGAGGAGAGCCCGCGCTTGTGTCACGGAAGCCTCATTTTATTCCTTGGCTCAGCATTTTGCGGTCGCATTGTTCGAGTGCCATGAGGCGGACGACTTTGCACCTGCCAAAAGTCTCATGAACATGTGCTTTACTTTCTATCACGAAGGTAAAAGCTTAAATAGAATCTTCTGCGATATTCGAGAAACTGTAGAATATACATGGATCATGCAATAAATGCTTTACGACTGCTCATTGTGATATCTAACACACATTAAGTATTTCGTATAGATTTTCGGCTGACGACTGCATATTTATTTGCATAATGTATATTTAGTGGAAGTTCCGGGATTGGAGCCTTATCGCGAATATCTGTACACGCATCTGCGCGTCCAACCGATATGGACATCCATGAGGTTTTGGACGGCCGCTTTCTTCGATGCGGTTCAATGCGAGCGAGCATCAAGACCCGTACCACCTCGACCGAAATCCTTAGATCAGGAAAGCATCGCTGCCGAAGACCGAAGATTTCAAGCAAATATAGTCTTTGGACAGTTAGGGTAAATATTAGTACTATAATATGACAACGTTTGATTTAAAACTCGATATAATCGAATTTACTTGTACTTTTTGCTCATTTCATCAACGCTATCAGGACTTTCACTTGCAATATGCATGCTTTCGGCCTATCGCGTGTTCTATGCACCGAGTTCCTGCGAAAACAATGTATCATCGCCAATTTAACGAAAGGTAATCATCCTTCAGTTTCGATAGAATTAGAATCTTTTAATCTGGGAATACATGTGTATTTTTCGTTGCACATCTTTCAGAGCAAGAGAAGATGTTGCGGGACAATATAGATCGGATGTTTGATGAGACCGAGCCGTGGCGGTAGTTCAGTTTGGAGAAAGACACAAGATCGATCTCGCGAATTATTGGAAAGGGGACTTGATGATTTTTCTTGAAGAAGGCTTTGGTCGCCTAGGAAGACCAGATCATAAGCGAGAGTTACTATAAGCGAAATCATGTTAATATTATTAATATAAATCGGCCTTTGTTGAATCTTTCCTCATATTCGGCATTGGATACGTCAATTCCTCAGAGTAAAACACTGCACAAGATTCGCGCCTTAAATCATGCGTGAAGTCTCTTCCTAACGATCTTAAAGCTTTTACATACATTTCTGATATAAAATATTTCTACAAATTCGCGTTAAGAAATTAAATATATAATGCTAGTAAGGAAAAATGTTAAAACCTGAAGTTTGTCTCGGAATGGTTTCAAATTGATAAATAAGATGAACTATTGAAATTTACACTGCGATAAAGTTAAGTATAGACATGACAATAAAAGAAAGAGAGAGAGAGAGAGAGAGAGAGAGAGAGAGAGAGAGAGAGAGAGAGAGAGAGAGAAAGAAAGGGAGAGAGAGAGAGAGAGAGAGAGAGAGAGAGAGAGAAATGTGAGAATGAAACTGCATTATTCGCAGTTACAGCAAAATACGTTGAGTGCAATTTATTATAAAGCGGAATGAGTAAAGAAATATTGTTATTAGTAGAAAGCATGTAATTCGGAATGCGAACAATTGATTCTTTATATATAAAAATCGTTTATTTTATGGGATTTTCAAATAAGACTCCCAAATTTTGTTAGTTTTTTTAAACTTTCTTAGTGATTTACTTATTCTCGTTTTTACTTTACTCTATTTCACTTATTTTCTTAGTAATACTTATTTTTCACTTTGCGCATTTATCCGATAATATTATTTTCCTTTCCAGTTTAGTACTTTACTACAATATAACAAGATAATTTTAGTATTTAGAATTAATTGTGCTATAAACGTGAAGTCTATGGTATTCCTTATCGGTAAATTCATTGTTTTTACATTTTAAAATTAACGATGCAAGATAGTTCATGATAAAAGCACAGATTGTAGACAGCTGCATTATACTTTCAATAGCAAATACATACAAATCTTGATGCATTTTTATAAGTATAAAACATCGCGCTGATTTAAAAATCTCTAATTTTGGATATCATGATGCATCTCTAAATGAAACAAAAATATAAAACTCATTGATTATTACATTACTTCAGTTGATTACTACATAAGAATATCGACGTTTCATCTTCTAATAATAATAACGAATGTGCCAGTGATTGCAAATAATTTACGCATTCCAACGCCTTGTTATCACACACATCATGCAGCGTAAGCAATTTGAAAGGAGATGCTTGTACCTAACACATATCATTAAATGCAAATCTTGATGCTGTACTTTATTTTATATATGTCCATCTACGGTATCGGCAAATACGGAACGATACAGTTGGCAAATAAATTTCATCATCAAATTTCAGAGTTTTTATTGAATAACTTATCAGTAATCTCTTTTTCTTATACATCACAGTAAAACATTAATCGAATTGTTCAACGTTTTTATTTAATGACAAAAGCATGATATTATTATTTCATATATCTGTAATTTACATTTCATTTTCGGTAGCAATTCTAATATCATTTTTTAACTTCATCGACATCGAGACGTGCAGGAATTTTCTTAAAAATATATGAATAAACCCCCGACGATTATTTCATTAATCGATTTCTTTCAACTTCCTTGATAACTTTTGTGGATTCTGTTCGATTTTTTACAAGAGTCTCGGTGCTCTTTGCAATGACATCCTTTCTGCTCTCCAAGTTCTTCGTACCGTATTTTTTCATTAGGAAAGAACTTTTCACTGGTCCCCTAGCAATGGGCAGCTTGTCGTTGCTATTTTCGATTTTCCTCGGGCTTTGAACTTTATTCCGGAAGTTTGCAGCTGAATTCCATCGATCTTCGAAGGATATTGGATCGCTGCGGATCATTTCGGGTTTCCAGTCTAAAGTTTTTTGCAATTCTGCCCGCGCTTTTATATATTTCTCGGACAATGATAGAGTCCCATTGTCTCCTGCTGGTAAGACTCTTTTGTCATTCAAAGACTCGCAGGATGTTCCACTGAATGGCTCGGATTTCTCCGAAAGCTTCTCGAGGATTTCATTACCACGATTCATTCTGTTGGATAAATAATTCGAGATAACGCTGCTTCGCATAGGCCTCATCTGTTTCAATCTGTCGATATCGTGAATTTCGTTTTTGTTCTTTAAGCTGTTCCTCCTTGCATCCGATTGCTCTATAGAACTAAAATCATAATCAAATATACTTCGTGGACTTCGGATGTTTTTTAAGCTCGCTTCGATCAGATCAGCCAGATCGAGATCGCCATCTCTGATCATAAAAGGATTGTCGGGTAACTCATTGTGAGTGGCAAATATTTCGGATTTGGTTGTAGTTAGCTTTTTGGATTTATTTTTAGTCTTTGATCGAGTCTTGTTGTGTGATTTTTGCGCTATGCTTGAGGAGGACTTAACGTTCTCTACGGCGTTTTTAGAAAGAGATGATTGTTTAGGAACCACCAGCTCTCTTTTACTCTCTTGCAATTTTGCGTTGATCTTGTTAACAGATTTCTCTGATCTATTCTGATGATTGCCAATTTCTCTGCCATACTTTAAGGCACCCTTGATCTCTCGATTCGTTGTTGAAGTTTTTGATGCGGTGAAGTTTTCTCTTTTAAAATTCTTCTCATTCATGTTGAGCTTAGAAGCCGAATTTTTCTTTTGATGAATGGATTTCTCGTTTTCTGCGATCATATTTGCACCGCGAAGTCGTGTGTCGAGTGTTGTCTTAGAAAGTGAATTAGTTACGAGATTCATATTGGATTCAGTTCGTTTTGAGGCGACGTTCATGGTCGACGATGTCTTCGGGATTGATGTGTCACTGATCGGTTTCAATGATGATTTGTTAACTTTTGCATCGCTTGCATAGTTAGTCAACGGCTGAGTGCGTAAATTCTATAAAAATAAAAGTTATTTTTATATTTATATTTTAAAGAAATCGTATATATTTCGTTGCATATCGCGTTATCCGGCCTTTTCTTTCTTCTTCTGCATTCTTGTCGACTTTAACCTACCTTACGGTTTTTGATTGACGTCTGCATTTGTCTGCCTTTGTATAGATGCTTCCAACCATAAATCCTAATCTTCTCGTTTTCCTCTAAGGTAATTCTAACCCTTTTATCTCTTTTGAAGAGTATTTGCCAGAGTGAATCAGCATTAAACACCTAACAAGAAGGAAACAGTTCATTATCACATAAACTTATGATATCGAATCTCCGCAGTGTTTGTATCGAAGGAAACAGAAATAGAGCAAAAATATTAAGCCATCACTAAATTTTATTAATACTTCTTGAGCAACGTGCGATAACGAGGCTAACTTGATGACGTCTGTGAACTTCAGATATCTCGATATTCTTTCAATTAGAGATTTTGGCAAAGTCAAAAGAGTATTCCTATTTCCCTCAGCAATGTTCTTCACGTGTTGTAACAAGTGTTCTCCTGCAGTGTTTAAAACTGCGGCTTTGTAAATGGTATCAGACAAGATAAATTTAAAGAGAATCTAAGCGCCAGCTGATATTACACGTACATAATTCAGTAATTATTTGCAATGTCCAGAAAAATTCGTACAATACTAAGAATCCTTTTCAAGAATGAAATGTCGTACCAAAGCCGCGATGTATCTCGTCCTGCAAGGATCTGTCTTGATCAAAGTCGATGAACTTGGCGCGATGTAGAATCGGTGATTTATGAGGTCCGTGGGAAATCTTCCACAAGTGCAGAATTATCTGAAGAGCGGTTACTAGTTAAGAACTGGCTGCTGAAGGAAAGCGAATAATAATGATCGGCACCTCGTTTTGGACAACTTTGAGACCGTAATAATCTCTGCTGGGTGGAGGTGCAACGGAATACTTCACCAAGTATTCGAGCTTGTCGCTCATGCTCGGTATGGCCACGTCGAGGAAGTTCGATATGAATAGCGCGGTTGGTTGATTTCGATAAAGAAATTGTCGTTTATCAAATCGAAACGTACTGGGTGTGTAAAACGCATAATCGACATCTATTTTTGTCGTCAACATTTGCACATACATTAGAGAGATAATGTAAGAGATGCAGAAAAATGCAGCATTCATTTTCTTGGTTCGATGCAAGTCGTAATTAAGGAAAAGAACGCGGATCAAAAGAGGAAAGTTTCTCTGTTGTGTAAAAGATTTCGACAGGTACACAGAGATTTGGCTTCGTGATATTTTATTACAATAGTTTCCATATGAAGAGATGAAGATAAATATAGAAACGTTGAAGTAAAAATGGAAAGTCGTGTGGCATTACGTATAGTTGTAACGTAGCAATAACAGTATATAAGATAGGCTATATATAGTAATATCACAATGCATGATTCACAATTTCATAAAAGTCTAGAGAATAGAATATAAATCTAGAGATAGAGGATGCTTTTCTCATTGAATTGCCGCAGAAACGAACGGAGTTCAATGTTATGTACGCGATATATCACGATAGATTAAAAAACTCGTACTTTATACTTTCTCGATACATACTCAAGGTACATCGAATCATAGTAATCGTCGTCATTATTATCACGCGAAATTATTTGGACGTAATAATCATGCTAATTATGACAGCAATTTTTTAACAGCAGGCATGAACGACCATTAAAATAACGGAACGAATTTTTCTTCGACTATCGTTTTCGGATTGATCTCTCTTTAAATGCACAGAAATTATATATTTAAAACACCGAAATATATCAAATTAATGACAATAATAACGACAATTGTACTACTTATGTTTCTCGCAAGTATTTGCACGATTGATATGACGTTTCTAGCTCCTCAGGCGATCGCTGTGTCTCGACGGCAGCCGAGAAGCCGCGTTGAAAATAAATTATTATACGCTAAACGCGCTCGAGAAGTCTCACGAGTGACGGAATAAATCTAAGCGATAGAAAAAAAATTCAGAATTCCTCTGGACTACGGGATGCACAGATCGATCACCGCTGCGCAAATTCCGCTGATCGATCTCGGTCTAATCCGATCGAAATTCCGGCGTGCACTGAGGTCGAAGGGTGAAAGAGATCTCGTCCGAGATAAACTCTCAAATAAACTCATTTCGGTTATCAAATCTCTTTTTACAATCGCATTGCATTGTGTATGATTGTGCCGGCAAATTCGTGGAGTTTTTTGATAGAGCGAATGCATTAGTGAGTACACGAATATTATTGCCATAAGTTAATCGCGTTATGAATTAGTGACCAAGGAGCCAATCGACGCATTTAAATAATTCATATTTTCTATTGATTATAATTTTTAATATAGTGAAATTCTATTTGTTTGATGATATGCAAATTATAGATATATAGATATATTTGCACATAATTCCCCCTTTGCTTCTTGTTTTCTTTATCCTTTCAAAAAGATGACGAAAGATAGCTATTATTTTAACGTAAACGGAAAATGATGAATATTATAATTCTGAAAACGTTAATTTCGATTACGTGATAGCGAATGCGTGACTTTAGTTATAGCGAAACAAAGATATAGTTTTTTTTAATATGCACAAATATTTACTTCGTGAGTTCAATTTTACTAAGAAAAGTTCCTATCTGATGCATTCGCTCGTTGAGTTTTCGTAAGAAATTCATGAGATTTTGATGCATCTACGTGAAAGGGAAGCGATGCTCTCTTAAGATGCTCATGATGTGTCATATATCATCAAGATAGCAAATGATGTCTCTGTTGCTCATGTTTACCATTAATCTTTATTAGTGATTTAATTTTTTTCGCAAAATGTAAAAGCGCTTCGTTAAGACGTCTTATATGTAACAAAACCTATAATTCTCAAATGTTATTTGTACAATATGACACAACTAAATATTTAAAGCCTGCTTCCGATTGTCACGTGTACGCATTCGTAGGTGTATATATAAATATGTGTGTATACTTATATATATATATGTAGATATACATAATATATATATATATATATATGTATATTTTTATATAATATTTTGGAAGAACAGATTTGCATATTGCGATAGCACGAACGGAATTTAAAGCACCTTACCGAAGAAACGTGATGTTCCATTTTTTCAGAAAGATATATTTGAAAGTGTTTCTTCTGATGAATTTTGAATATGTTGCGATACAGATTAAAATAAAAATACACGTATTACATGTATTTTATGCAATACGTACTCTATCAGTCGTTGAGGTAAATATACTTCGATATAAAATCGACTTACATGTAATATATACATTTGCATGTCCATATTCAAAATTCATTAATATCACAGAGAAACACCTTCAAACATTTTTTTTCCCCAGATATATCACTCGACTATCAATAATCGAAATTCTTCAAGTTTCGCTTTGATGCTCTTTGTTTCGTATCACGTTTAACTTAAAAATTAATAGAAAATATTAATAGAAAATTATCACGCAATAATATTAAACATAATTTTGTTTAACAAAAGGTAATGGTATACGCTATAATAAATATCATTTATATCTTAAATTTGTCTTTAAATCAGCCAACAATTGTAATTATATTTCTATAATTATATTCTCCAATATTTTCAAAGGAATTATTTTATTCTTTTTTTCATTAATCATTTATCGATCGCTCGATCGGTAAGGTGCTCTGCGGAAAATTTAACGAGCAGGAGATGCAAAGTGCTCGAATTGGAATTTAAATTTAAGAAGAGTGAGAAAGACCTGCTCGAAATTCTCCGTCGAATGAAATCAAGAAATACATTGCGTTCGCTGATCGATCGATCCAATTTTCTTACGAGACATTCCGAGAATTTATGCATCCTACAGATATTTTGTACGTCGAGTGGAGTACAAAAGATCAATCGAGGAATCACGCCATGAGAGCGACGAAAGATCGATGTAGAAAAAAGATTCGACCGACTTAACCAATAGCTTAGAACTTATAAAACAGAATGTCCTCCTATGACTTAGGAGACATCATGTCCTGCGCTGTAATTCGATAAGACCAGAAATGTGAGCTTACTAAATGCAGTTTTTCCAAGTTTGTGGTCGGCAGAAAAATCGATAGAACTGGTGATTGTGTCTCGATAAATCTCACAGAGTGACACGTCGAAGCTTGTTCTTAACTCGGTAACTCGGAGAATTAATTCAGAATAAATCTGCAATTTTCAAAGAACTCGTCCCGTTTCAGATTACACTATCTTTCTTATGACCGAATCCAAAAGTCAAAAACTAACACGTCGCGTTTTCGGCACACAATTCTCGTGACAACTAGGATTAAATAATAAATAATATTTGTATAAAAAAAGAGAAGAATTTTAGAATCTAACGATGCGTGCCGAATAAGATCCGTAATAATAAAAAATAATCTTGTATCGTTCGTACAAAAGTAAAAGAGATAAAGCTAATCGGCTTTTGCAAGAAATCCTTGCGCAACATAATTATGGCCTTTAATAGGTTTCGAAGTTTCTCCGTGGAACGTGACATACAAGATTCGCGGTTCTCCAGGCCACAGAACGACAATCGGGCTTGCTCCAGAGACTGTGGACGCTTCGTTGTCCTCTACGATTGCTGAACGACCGACATTGCTGTCTCCGTGATCGCCCGGCCATCGCTGCAGATGCTCGATGATGTCGTCGTCTGTTCGGACGGTGCGGCTGCAACGGTCGGCTGTCTTTGCTCCATGTGATCGAGAGTCTTCTCGATGGCTCGCAATCGCTTTTCCAGGCTGGTAGTGCCCAGGATGCCCACCTGTAGCTGCGGACCCAATGGCAGAATCGCGATCAGCCACCATGCCCAGGACGGACCGTCTGGCAAACGCGGCCAGTCCTCTTCTGTATCCGGCATGCGTCCAAACACCCGCTGGATCTCAAACTTTTGTGACGTCGACACGGTGTCCCACCATCGTCGGCCTTTCGCTCGTACCTGTAACATTGCAGTAATGCGATAATGACGATTTCGAAGACGCATGATGTAATGGCGTTCTGTCTCGAATGAAAAGATTGAGCTTCTCTCCCACCGTTCCTTTTGAATAATTAAGATAATGCGGTGTTGTTACTATACGGATTTGAGATGTGTAAAATCACGGGATCAGTGTGTTTTCGTATTTTAATATAATAAGAATTGAAATATAACTTATGCGCATGAAGTAATCAATATTTGACAAAGTTAATGCGCTTAAATCCTCTCACGCGGTTTCGCTCACCTTATCATGAAGCTCCAGGAGATTTAATAATTGATCCTCTTGTACAACAGTGTCCCTGAGAAATTCTATCTGTGCCGTGTCGTAACCATCTTTCTCACCACCAGAAAGTACCCTAAATCTTCTACCACCGATCGTGCTGAGAATACTGCAGCCATCTTTGAGCAATACTCGATCCCGAATGTCCAAAATGGTGCCATATTCCGCGTATCTAAAATAGTTGCATCATCAGCAAGGATAGCTGCATACGTTGCATAAACACAGTAAAAACTATGGAAATATAAAAATTATGTTCAGATTATAAACGCTCGGATTCTCTTTCATTCACGTCGTTTTATTATCGTTATTTATATTATCGTTTAGAAAACTCGCTTTGAATTTATCACGAGACAAGGTCAACGCACCTTTTGGTGCCGGTCGCCTCCTTATTGAGGCACGCGGCGATGCCGAATTGGCGCATTCCGCTTTCCACGCATCTCCTGACCATTAGCCTGTATCTAGGCTCGTAAACGAAAAGAGGACAAGCGACGCACGGGAAGGCGGTCGTACAGATGAAGACGGCGATTTGTTCGTTACCCAAAAGATCGAGTCCCTGGACCAGTTCGAGTTGATGACTCACCGCTCTGGAAGTGTATTCCGCGGGCGCCACCGTTTTAAGCGCTCTCTCCACGAAATCCGTCACGGTTTTCTGGCTGCTGGCTAAATACTGGAAGCAAAAGAGGACAATTGGCCAATTGCTGTTTGCGTTATCGCGTCGTTAATAAAATCATGAAACGGATGGGACAGATTAATGGTTTCTGAACAGAGTTTCTATGAGAGAAACGACTTGTCTCTTACGTAACAGTTGCTTCTCCAGATTTATATAATAAGAATTTGCTCATGCTCTTTGTTTCATCATTAAGAGATGTTTTACATTAAGATATCCTTTTTCTCTATTCGCGCATCTGAATTCAATATTTCGGAATTTAATAGATCCAGTATCAATGACACAATAATGTTATTTATTTAGTATTCTTGATCAGATCTGTTGTGAGACGAAGAGAGTCAAGATCCAGACGATCAAGTACGATTATCGGTATTAGCGAAGATGGTAGGAGGAAACAAGGAGCGGTGCACCGCAGACTTGCGTTCCCGTTGTCATTAAATGTAATACACGTACAGGCAATCGGTAATGACGCGGAAGCTAGCGATGATCGTTTCAAGAGACCACAAACAATAATCGTTTCAATCTGCGGAATCATCGTTAACCGCTAGGAAGCGTTATGTCTCATTTGCGCAGAGGTGTTGTCGCGAGGCATCACGTTTATGTGTTTCGAAATCGGTGCTTCGTGAGCGATCTCTAAGATATGAGAAACAAAAATATGCAAATGCGTCGCACTTGTGCTTTATTTAAGTTCACTGCGCACCATCTAAATTATTTCTCATACACAGGAGAATTACGACGCATTCTGAATTTCACCATTACCGCAATTATTATGACATAAATTATTTCACAGCGTCAGATCAACGCGGTTCTCCTCAATGAACGTTTATAAGTAGAACGAAAATTTATTTGAAAAATTAACCGCTTACGTCAGCCAACGATGTGACGCACAAAGGGCAGGCCGAGGAATAATCCAGACAGCGGTCCAAGCACATCCAGCAATACGTGTGACCGCATGGCGTGGTGACGGGTTTCCAGAGCAGGCGGCAACACAAGATGCAATCCAATTCTCCAGCGGCGCCGCCCGAAAGAGGTGGCAGAAGGATCTCGGCGGGCCTCGGTTCGACTCCTGCAAATGATATCGTCTCAAGACATTTTTCCAGGAACGTAAACAAACGCTTCGTGTGAGCACCACGGGGAACTTACTCTTCAACTTCTCCGCGTCTTGGTAAACGCGATCCAGATTCGCCTGCAACTTCGTATTGAATTGTGGCACGATGGACGATCGAAGTCTCTTATTTATCCTCTGCGGAAAGTGGAAAAGTGGTAAGGTGGTAAGTGGTAATAAGCAAAGAGGTAACAAACGTTGAATAATAGCAGGGAATTAGATCGGGCAAGATATACAAGAGATACAAGTGAACAAAATGGCTACGAAAGATTGGACTGAAAATATGAGAAAGCAGATTTGGATGATCTGTCCCTGGCGCACCTGAGTGAATTCCTCCTCGTCGCTGCTGTTATCCTCGCAATCGGACCTGTTCAAGGCAGCTCGTCGGCAGCGCTTGGGATTTATCAGCTGATGACGGTTTCTCGTCCGTGACGTGATCTTCGTCAGATTATACGGCGTGCGTGATGACAGAACGTTCTGTCGACGTACTCCGGGTGACAGCACTCGGTGCAGGACCTGCAGCACCTCCACGAACTTGGTAACTATACCCCGAGTAAATTTGCACGCGGACTGACAAACAGCAAGATGAATTACTTATGCTCCAAAACAATTAATACTCAAGAAATACTCTGCGTGCGTGTATAAATTTGGATTTACATAGTTGAACTTTAGACATGTTGTTTATTAATTCAGATTCAGTCTATTAATTCAGTTAATTAACTTTATTATATATATATATATCTTCTTTTTGTTGAATGTCTGAATTAAAAAATGTAATTATTTTAATTACTCAGTTATTTACGCCAAAAGATGAACAATTTTATATATTTCTACGATGTTTCCGTGATCTAAATCATTTACGTGTGAATTAATCGTGCATATATTGAAATTTTATTTTAAAAAGTATACATAAAAATCATGTGTACGTATAGTGTAGACAAACAAACGAATACATGTTAAAGTAATCTTAATGTTATATCAAGAATGCAAATGTGGACACTGAAGCATGCTCACGCTATTGTGGAATACATGCCGCTTGTCGTTTCAATGCAAAGAATTAACATTGAGAATTAATAAGTACCCTTCTGCTCCCCCTTGATAAATCGGGATTTTGGATCGGAACTTTCGCCGATGGCAGCTCCATCGTTCGTTCAAGAATAATCTCTAGCCTATCATATCACCTTTTTGACGCGCGTTCCTTCGTCGCATACGAAATTCTTCTAAGATCCGCGCCGGCCGCTAAATTGGCGTGATTAACGTGAGAAATAACGCAGTTGAGCAATCCGGAATGTTTTCGGGCGCGAGAAAAGTAAAAGTGCGCCTTCTGCCGAGGCGCACTCGATAGCTTCAGCGGTACGAGAAAGAATGATTCCCCGATCTTACATAAGTGGCAGTGCAGCTTGCGTCAATGATTCCGCCATCGGTCGCTCGCTTACATAATGACCGAGCGCGCTCGAAATTAAACGTGTCGCTTTTTTTTTAATTCTTTAACACCGACGCGCGCGGCCACGTCGCGCGTTATATTATTTAACATTCATTGGCACACGCGCATAGGCAAGCGCGAGGCAAGGCGCAAGATCGCCTCGCGAATTCTCACGTGTGACGCAATATTACGAAAATCAACGAGTCGAGCGAGCAGTCTCGATGTAACACGGATGTAAAGCGCGATGCTTATAGGTCGGCTATAGGATTCGGTGGATTGGCATCTCATATCCCATTCGTATGTCTATATCTCGCGGCTTAATATCGGTTTAATAGCGACAGAGATTACTCATAGTAAAGTTCGACGCGATTACTGCAGGAGTCAAATCGATCAACTTTAGTCGCGTTTGCGGCGTTCAGATATTCTGAAACCGACTGATCTGAAACATCATCGAAATCATCGCGCAAGAAAGAATCCTCGAGATTGAAGGAGCAGCGACGCGCTCGCGAATGCACTAATGCTGAAGAATTGAACGAATCGATCGATATAGCTGAACGAGATTCTCTAGAGAGGAGATAAATAAGGAATTTATGACGATTAAGAATTTAACGAAGGGAAGGTGTTTCTTCGGTAGCATTACGTACAGAAGGGTGGAAAAACGCGGGGTGACGCGGGTCAACTTGCGGTGTGCATCACACGGTAGATGATCGATATATCGACGCCGTCGCCGAGTCGAGTGGAACACGTGGAAACGGCGCATTCGCTCGCGAGAGCGTCATCAGTCCGCTCGCTCTCTCGTTCGTTCATTCGTTCGTTCGTTCGTTCGTTCATTCGCTCGCTCGCTCGCTCGCTTGCTCGTTCACTCGCTCGTGGCTATCGTTGCCCCCGGCACATGGGTCACTCACCTGACGACTATCGTACCGAGTCATTAAGCTCTGCACGGCCGCTGGCAACGGTCGTGCCGGAAACGCCGCGGCGGCTTGCGTTTCTTTTGTGTCGGCGAGATGCTCTCCGGACCGGGAGAAAAGATACAACCGCGGCGCGGCGCGGCGCGGCGCATGTTGCATCGCGATCGTGATCGCATTGCGCGAGAGGAAACACGCGCAAATTCTTCAGCCATGATCTGACGATTAACGGTGCCCCTTATTCTTCCGATCGCGCGCTCTTGTTAACGCGATGCTCGTGCGGAATAATTAAACGTCGCTCTTTCGGAATCCGCGTATCATCTCGAATATCCTGGGATTTTTGGGAGAGGTAGATCTTGATCATTTGCAGTTGTTAATTTTCTTTGTTGCTTTGTTGATTCCCGATACGCTTTTCTTAGATTTTATGGTACCATTTATGGTAATAAGAATATATACGGAAACGTACCTTGGTCAACTCGTGGCGCACAGCTTGAGGATTTTTGTCGATGGCGACACTGATACAGAATGCATGGAGCGCTTCTTCATGTTTCCCAAGCGCCGATAAAGCAATCCCTCTTCTGTAATGCCCCTGAAGACACGAGAGAATATCATCATGAAACATAATGTGCTGTAGAAGGAATTTGATAAAACTGCTTTACAAAGCAAATACCTCGCGACCATTCGCAACAAGAATTTTTTTTATTTTTTTACAAACTCAAATAATAAAATCAATTGAATCACGTGTTCTCTCAATGATCACGGTAAGACAAATAGACTGACTGAAACGAATATCAAATAATCGATTGATTATTTTATCCAATATTTCTAATCGACAGATTAAAATCATTATTCGAGACATTCTGAGTAAAGTAGAAATAAATTGTCTCATTATCAGTCTCTCATATGAAAACATTGGTCCTACGTTTCCTCACCTTGCCCCAGTCTGGCCGTAATCTAACTGCATGATCAGCGTCCGTGAGAGCGGCTAAAGGTCTATTCAACAAGAGCAAGACGTGAGCCCTGTTGCTAAGGTGGAGCGGACTATTCGGTGCTGAAACACGAGAGAAAACAAGCTCATAAAGCGTCAGTCGAAGCGAACGAGTTCGCTACTCGGAATGTTTGAACATTTCTTCCGTAAAAATCGATAGAGTCGTCGATGTTTGACGACTTTGTCCCGTATTATCCCGAACATCGAATAAACTTGAAGGAATATCGTTTTATAATGACTACTGTCACTACGATTCTTCACCGGTGCATCTTACGAGAGGAAAGAAGATGCAACACGACCGTTCCATGAAGGGACGATTCGCTAGCGCGCGTTTCGCGATAAAAGATTCCCTCGCAATCGCGAATTTGCACGTTTACGATAGACCGGCGCGATCGTTGCGCGCGCTCGTTATATGATATTTGAATGGATTGCGGCATTCACGGGGGAGCATTGCGCCATTGACGCATATCACATGCGCGTTCTGCATAAGAATGTACTCGCGAGCACGGCAGCGTATCGGCGCTGAGCGATCTCGGTCTCTTTTTCGCGATTAACAATCCGAGCCCGTTTAATTCCCCGGACTCGGAGAACTCGCAGAAAAATGCCTCGCCGTGCATTTACAAGCGAGGCCGCGAGGCGCGTTTCATGGAAGCGACTACGGACGATGCCATCGTCCGATGCAGCCGGTGGCGGCGGCGGTGCATCCTGGCATTGTAGGCAATGTCATTGCCTCCATCGCGGCCAGAGTCCCTTACTTGATCGTGGATGAATTTCCGGTACGCTAGCCGGCGTCACAACGCCAGTAGCGAGACGCCTCGTCGAGTCCCATCGCGCTCCAGATACTCGCGAGATACTCGCTCCGAGGATAGGCGAGGATTCGAGCGGCCTGTTCGCTTCGTTGAATTCTCTGCCTCGACGCATACAGAGAGTCGAAGAGAGAGAAAGAGAGAGAGAGAGAGAGAGAGAGAGAGAGAGAGAGAGAGAATACTGTATGCGCGCCCGATGTTAATGTAACGATGATCGTATTATCTACCGTGCGTTTTCCCATGGATATAAATAAATATGACGAGCAAAAAGCCGAATACGCAGGTCATCGTTAAGCGCTCGTTAATTGTATAATAAGTGATCTTACGATCGTAACGGGATCCTGATAATCCTGCGGATTCCTGTTCGATGGAGATATCGAGCGCCGCGCATAGCAGATCAGGGACGACTTATGTAACTCGAATATTACGATGACATTCAATGTCAATCCAAAAGAGCGATGCACGAAGAAACTTAATCGCTGCACAGATGTTGTTGCATACTTAGAAAGCGACTTAAATCACATTTCAGGAATTCCGTGAAATGAATGGAGTAACTAATTCAAAGCCTCTAGTCGCGCCGTTTAATGCGATTATGAAATCACAATGGTATTAAATATGATTTCTAGAAAAAAGAGAGATGCTTCAGATTGACATTTCAATATCGCATGTAGCGTACGTAGCATGTAGCATTAAATCAAAATTAAATGTTACTTGTTGATACGCAATCGAAGCGATAAACTCTCAAACTGCGGATTCATCCCTCGATTTCTGTTAATTGGCAGAATTAATCCTGTTTACGTTGTAGATTGTACATTAAAAATTGATTAACGGTGATACGAGCTTTTACAAGTAGCATGCATAATTTGCCGAACGAGGAATCGAATTTTGCTTTCGATCGTGCAAGCCAGTGTGCGCGATTGTACTGCATCTCAAAAGAATGTAATTTTCCGCGTGAATTGTCAAGTTGTAGGAAATGTGTACGGGATAACGAACAAGTTCATGCATGAAATTATTTTTCGAGTATATCGTAAAAAGCGCTCTTCCTGCCTACGCGATCGAATGCCAAGATCTGCGTTGGATCATCGATGGCTCGCTCGCCAAAGGCGATCGACTTGATCGACTTTAAAACGCATGTTTTCTAGTCATTCTTTTCTTAGATGATCCAATTTAAATTAATTTCAGTGTTGATTGATCACAAGCTAATCAATCACTCTTTCGCCTCTTTCGCCAGAGATGCGACCGAGATGTTTTCATGTCTCTCGGGCATCTGAAATTTCTGATTCTTCAAGTTGTTTTTGAAGTCCCTTGTCTGGATTCCTCAGATCCTTATCCTGTTCCTTGTCTTGTCCCTCGTCAAGTAGCATCTTGCTTGCTAAAATTCGTAGATCTTGGATACGCTTGAAGTCCCTTGTCTGGATCCCTCAGATCGTTATCTTGATTTTATACGTGAATTCGTACTTCAAGTAGTTACGAATGCTCGCAAAGCGAATTTTACAATGATACAATTTTGGAGATTTATTGTATCCGAACATCGTTAAATCCTCGAGATCGACAAATCTCGATATTTCATAATCGCTGCGAATTCGCATTACGATAGAACGCGTGAGACTGTATTTTCCACATATTTTCCACTTTTCTTGAATAAGACGTTCTTTCCATCGAAGAGAATAACGTTTCGGATCTATAAATAAAATTCTGTGCTATGTGAATAGCTGGTACAGAAAGTTTAAAGATAAACCGGCTTTCGATTTATAGACACGATTATTGGTAATAATAAACCTAGTTCGCGTTTGGGATTCTCTTGGCTGTTGCTTCGAATCGCTCTCTATAAGCGATAATCTTTATGTCGCTGCAATCTCATGAGATGCAACAATGCATGACTAATCGTGTACACTTTATTAAAAATATATATCATTTTTAGCGAGTTACAAGAAGCCGATCTAATTAGATAATAGCAACAGTATAATCCCTTATATCTTCACATTGTGCTCTAATTGATCGAAGAAGATTATATCTTCCAGGTGATTTCGCGAGAGGAGGCTTCTTATTTGAACTATTTCTAACTAAAAAAAACTGTATTCGAAAGAGACTAGTTTTCTCATCATTTGCGGGGGGCAACCAAAACGAATCGCGAGGATTAATATTAAAAGCGGGTCGATAATTTCCGCGATTCTGAGTCCCTCGATTCTCTCTATCGCAACGTCGAGATTCGCGAATCGCACAAAAGTGCATTGGTACACGCCGAGAGACTCGATGCCGTGAGCGCAACCAGGCGCGGCAGACGGCTGCTGACCTTCGTCGGAGAGAAGATGAGCGGTACGGTGCGCGGGAAAAAGAGAGACAGAAAGAAAGAGAAGGACGACCGGTGCCGAGTTCGAGAACCGAGTTAACGGAGCGTCTGAAGGAGGTACACTATTGTTGAGCGCTCACGTGAGAAGCAAAGAGCAAGAATCGCTGCTACAGCCGCGCCTGCTCGTTGCACATGCGAGAATCCGCATCTGCAACGATCGAAGTTGCTCAGCCTCCACCGATGAACGATCAATTGAATTCCTCGCTGTCGGCGAACCGCACGAAGCACGCAGCTTTCATAAAAATGCGACGAATCCGAACTTCCAGAGTTGAACAGAGATTTTGGAAATAGATCAGGATAAGTGTAGCAGGTAGTAGACGAATCAAGTCTCGTGAAAAGATATAATTAAGCTAGTTCAAATATGTCGAATATGTTCAAATATGTTCGCTTCCAGAAGAACTTGTATCAAGCATGTTAGCGGAAATGAGATCAACGTCTGATGAGACGCTAATCTGCACGCGTACGAGAAACAAACGATTTCGAGTCCATATTCCGCAAACGCGATATTAATATTTATCCGATTAACATCAAATATAGTAGAAATACGTATTCAATCGTGGGATATCTTCCCGTCACCTTCACCCTAAAGGAAAATGGAGAAAGTCCCTGAGTCTCCTTGAGACCTGAGAAACGCTTTCTTCCCAATCTTATCGCGATGATTTCCGATCTTTCCAAGAGAGATAGAGAGTCATCCGAGGGAATAAGACTGAGACTACAATCGCTCGATCATCGTATTAATCCGCGGCCGGATCTGTACCTCTCCGCCAACATCGTCTAATTTACGAGCGACAGTAACGGAAACGTTGCAACGGTCCTCCCGAGTTGCAAGCGCAGAGCGCGTTGCAACTGCATCCGGCCGGTCGCTGGCCGACCGCGAAGAACGGAGCGGAAGGCGGGAAGGGAAAGAAGCGGCTCGCTGAGCGGGCTAAGTCGCTGCAGCTGCAACGGCCAGCGTGTCATCCTCATCGGCGTCCTCATCGCCGTCGTCGTCGCCGTCGTCACAGCGGAATAAACGTCAGCCGTGCCGACGCGGCGCGAGGCGGCGCGAAGGGGCGCGACGCGGCGCGGCGCGGCACGGCGCAACAGCCACGCGTTACGTAAAGGTCGGTCACCCGGCGCGTACTACACCATGCCGCGCCGCGCCGTCATTGTTGCTGGCATCGCGGCATCGCTGATGTTGCTGCTTACCGCGCGATCACCATCTTCGTTTACGGGAATGCGATGATTATCCGAGGCTTGGCCTCGCGCGTTAGTCGCTAATAATGAAATTTAAGAGCGTTGCTCTTGCTCTTGCGCTCCTCCTGGGCGCATTATTTTTCCTCGCTTTCTTCGATAACGCGAGAGAGAGAGAGAGGGAGAGAGAGAGAGCTTGCTTTTGAATGCTTGTGGTAGAGCGTGACGGACTAACCGTGGCGGATAATCAGATTTTAGAGCTATTTATAGGCGCTCGGCGCGACCATTTATATATATTTAGTAAAAGGAGTTCTCTCTCTCTCTCTCTCTCTCTCTCTCGCGTTATCGAAGAAAGCGAGGAAAAATAATGCGCCCAAGAGGAGATGCAATAAAATAAAATTGTAAGAAATATGTAATTATGTACATCCATCTTTCTGCACGATGAAAAGATCGCAATGATACATTTTAATCTCCCTTCACGGAATCGAATCTCTCCTTTTACTATTCGAATCAGTGGACTTGGTGTCGCGTCATGAACGCTGCACACAATAACTAAGGAGTGCGATATATAACGCTCGCGTAAGTTATAACTTTATTTACAAAGCTGATCCACGGAGCTACCTGCGGTCAAAATAACGAGGTATTTATAAAACAATTTTTGGAGAATGCCATATATCAGGGGTCCGAAGCTGCGAGAGTAGCGAGGCAAGGCGAGACGAGGCGAGATCCAAACTCGAAAAATGTATTTATTAAATAGAATGGGAGCGAGCCATTAGATTAGTAGACACCGAGACGCTGTGTTTAAATCATCCAGTGGACACTAATGATGATTCATCGGCGAACGAGATGCACAATGTATCAGCGATGTGTGACACCTTGTTATCTATGTGTTGCGGGGGTCATAGACTTAGGTATATCTCGCCTTTCTATTCTGGCAACGATCAATAATGCTCCACGTGTCCTATGTGAAGCAAACGAATGTACGTCGTGACTCCCGCTCGTCATCTGCCAAATTACACGCGGGTATTTCTCTTGGATGGCTCCTCTTGCATCATTCGCGTTTGATCGATTCGCGTTAATCGACACAGAAATCCATATCGTCAGTGACGACAGAACGATAAATGCTAATTCTATCACTTATTTGTAAAAATTTTATTTAGCTCTTTTTTTCTGTTGAAATTCGATCTCTTTTGTCGTAATTTATTATCGTAGTTTGTTATCTGTCATCGAATCGATATATCGTCGCGATGCATATTAAAACAATTAAGAACGCTAAAGTAAATTCATTGAATGAACCTGTCGGGCGAAATTTTAGTAAACACGCTTGTGTATATTCGATTAATCATATGATGAATTTGAATTACGAAAATAAAGACGCTGTTCCACTGCCAACGTTTGCTGCAAGCAAAAGAGATCTTCCTTATAGCTTTGTCTACACGCAAACATCATCCGCGAGGAATTTACGGAGTTTGTATTTATGACAGTATTATCACAATGATGAATGGTTGATTGAGATTCCTCTAACACTATCGAAATTTTTTAAGTTTCAAAACTTTTATAGGCTTGATCCATATTCGTATCGTAAGAGAGATATAATAAGAATAACAATAATTTTACGAAACTTGCCTACCCGAAATAACTCGATCCAGTGAACAGCCGAGTTCCAGTTGAGTTATGTAAGAACGAAATGACTCCTGGCGGTATCACGGCGGGTCGCCAAACTTAATTTAATATATAGAGTGTTCGAGGAAACTCTGTTAAACTCCGGAAGGGAGTTATTCGAACAACTCAAGCGAGAAAAATCTCCTTTGTTTGTTGTATAATTATTAAAGTCCAAATCGGACTCAATTTCGAACCGTTGTAACTTTATTGTATCGCTAGTCACGTAAACAAGATTTTATTAAATTTTGTTATATATTACAAGTGGATTCGTAGTAAAAAATTCAACAATTCGACAAATAAATGGAATTTGATCTAGAAAACAAAGAGAGCGAGAAAGCGAGAAAGAGAGAGAGAGAGAGAGAGAGAGAGAGAGAAAGAGAGAAAGAGTTAATTATAAGAAAAAGAAAAATACCGGGAAATTATAATCATTTTGATCACGTAATGCCTTGAACGAGAGCGCGGAAATCATTGTTTATCGCTAACACGTTTCGCCAGCGTGTCGAGCTCATTGTAAACGGTAATATTATGTAACAGCGCTTACATATATCTATAATAGACGTCGACGTGCATATAATAGACGTAGACTCGTCCTCGTCGTACGCCTACCGTTTCCTCGATAAATTCGATATCCGTTTTCGTTACGAACGATGATTACAGTTTGCAATCATTTTACAATGATCTAATCGATCAGAAGTAGAAATATTGCTTGA
Source organism: Eciton burchellii (assembly GCA_020341155.1). Taxonomy (NCBI): domain Eukaryota; kingdom Metazoa; phylum Arthropoda; class Insecta; order Hymenoptera; family Formicidae; genus Eciton; species Eciton burchellii. The sequence goes on from JAHMML010000002.1 coordinate 865,836, forward strand.
AAAAATCTAATTAACAAAACCATGTATCATGCATGTAATATATTTCTCTAGAAATATTAAAATCTCTGTTTTTTTAATTACCATATTTTTGTTTTAATTATATCGCAGTTGTAACATATTCAAGATTCCTCCATATACTTTCCTCACATTACGGCTCTGTCGTATCTATCTGCTCCGATAAACATTTCGCCCGAAAATTATTGTAAATTTACGCGATAGCAGCTCGTATCCTTCGCATCGCGCGAGAGTTTCTCTGTTCTACATGTGCTCTATGTAATTACTATCCCTGGAAAGTATCTCGACTTTCTCTCGCAGAAAGCGCCTCTCGTTCTTCGACATGCGATAGTAATGGCAACCTTCATCCGTGGCTTCGCGCATAGTCAAGGTGCTTTTTCATGGTCAAGTACTACCGGTGATACTTCCGCTCGATCGAGTTTCCCCGACTGTCTCCGCGACCTAGTCTCTCTCTTAGTCTTCGCGACGCACTTTTCCATTTTCTCTTATCTTCGATTCGATGTCTGTGGCTCGCAATAATTTCCATCGATAATGAACGTTGATTCGGCAGAAAAAAACTCCGCAAGAAAGAAGAGATCTTCGATTAATTGTCAGCGCGACGTGGTAATGGCATTAAGAACGACACATGCATGCGAAACGTCTCGAATCATTACGCGACAGCGCAGCTGAAAGCGTGAAGAACATAATTAGATGTTCCTGTTAGGTCACTCGCTTTCTGATGTAACTCGTTGAAAATGCAGCGACGCGTCATGTGCGTGCATAGATAAGATTTCGATATAATCGACGGATGGAGATTAGAACTCGTTACGTGACAGTTGCGATACGATGTAATGAGCTCGTGAAGTTAGACGTCGACGATAAGATTTTGGGAAAATGCGGCGAGATGGACAATGTATTATTCTACCGAGGCGAAAGCAAAATAAGACATAGAAAGGAACGTATCTTCCGAGTCTTCTAACATGTAACGAATGTGAATTTTTGCAGATACTTTGCAGAAAAGCGTATCCCACGTTATTTGAGAAAAAGGAAGAAAAAGAGTTTATGGAATGGAATCTAAATTATTTGATCGCCGATCGACGCACCTGGTACTCTGCAATTTACATAATCTTCAATACCTTTTATCACCCGAGAATACATAAATATATACACTTCTTTCATAACATTCGGACGTTAACACTCGGATAATTGGCCAAATCGTTCCCGCCTCAGGATTGCCTTTTCTTTTTATAATTACGGGACCTCGCATAATTCTGCGATATCCGATGATTTTATGGCCTCGATATTGACGTTGCCCCTAATTATCGACTCCTAGCCAGAAAATCGTTATACCTGCGTAGCACGCGGCATCGGCGTCTCGACACTCGAGATCGATCAATCAATTTCGTTCGGACGGGCAAGAGCCGGGAGCGCTGCCTACGATTATGCCTAGCGCGCTGGGCCTTACATAACGTCTTTTATTATGTAATTGACAGAAACGACCCTGCGCGTACACACGCACGTATCGCGCCGGCGAAAGTCCCACATCGAGAGAACCTTCCGAAACGCGCGGATTTTCGACAAACTTTGAGCAACCGAAACCGCGCGACGCGGAATCGTAATGGGCATTCATCGAATGTAATTTCGAGGAAGGGAATGAAGCATCGGCGTTAACGAAACTCCTCTCTCTTTTCATCATTTCGTCGCTTCGGAGCTTTAGCGTCCGGAAGAACGACGGCACCGTCGTAAATACAACATTGACACGAAGAATTACATCATATGCGTTACATAATATATAGATAAGTGCCATCACTAAATTGATACATCCGCAAGACTATTCTTGTTCCATCGAGCTGCCATTGTTTCAGCGTGTTTGCCGAGACTCTCCCCGGCAACTCAAAGAGCAAATAGTATCGTACTTGCCGTATCTACCTACGTGCTCCTCGTTAGATAATGTAACGATGGCCGAGACGGCCGGAGCTTCGCGCTCCCGCGCGGTGTCAACGTAACCATTTATATAAATCTATCGTTACGCAATCGGTCGGCCGATCTCCGCGAGTAGATAGATTCGGCCGGCTTGCGACTCGTTACGATGCGCGACTCGATCGCGGTACTGGCGTTAATAATATCATGTTATTTTTGATGCGCCTCGTGCAGACGGTGTAATGAGCAATCGATATCTGACAGGTGTCGGCGCTCGGACTGTTGCAGCTTCTTCATTTCGAATATTCTATATCCGTCGTATTTCTCTCTCTCTCTCTCTCTCTCTCTTCCCCTACAATGTTGCAATATCCGTATCAACATATTATTGCAATCCTCAATAGAAACAACATATTTGCTATCCATCGAGACAAAATATTTATCGGAGATTAACGTTTGAGTTGAGTTTTGTGCAAAAGTCATATTGCGTACCAAAATGCCGCGAATCTATTTCGAGAGTAGCGATTTGAGAACTATGATAAGAAATTTTTAATTCGGGGACGTCAGAGATATCAGAAAAGAAACATTAAGGTCTTTTTAAGACGGACGCGGCCCGTCCTGGGACTCATCTTGATGCTCCGCGTTGTTTTCCGTGCAAATGTGCCGATGTTCGCGCACGTTCCGATTCAAGGCGCGGATAACGAGACGTTCGAAAGCGTATGGGTGACATATTATGGCCATATCGGCGTAGTAATCATGTGTGTATACATGTGCTACAGTAGATTGGCTTTATCGTGCGTGTGAAATCATCACCTTCGCTACATACCTCGCTCTCGCGACGCGGGATACTTCATTGGATACTTCATTGCGTGCACGAAATACAATCACGAATATTATATATAGTTATTTATAATAATATATAATTGATAATTAAATACACCACATAATCTACATAAACAAGATTAAATACAAGGAAAAATCTCTTCGTCATTGTACGTTATACTTCGGACATGAAATATATGTTACATATTTGCGTATAATATTACACACATATATATATATATATATATATATATATATGTGTGTGTGTAATATTATATATATATATGAAACTAACAGATTGGCTAACAGTCTTTCCGGCGAAGCCGACGGTTAGCAATCCGAATTCCGATAACGCGGAAGGAAATGGCTAATTATAACAGCGCCGCGTGTATTTTTGGCGCGCACACGTGCAGCCGCGTCCGCCCGATCGGTATCGACTATGCCCTCGAACCCTCTTCGAGGCGAGACGATCCCATTCTCTCTCATTTTTCGGGCTGCAACAGCAAGGAGGAAACGACAGCGCTTGTATCCGCGGGCGGCTCCGGAGCATGCACCACCGAAAATAAATCGGGCCCCCCGATGGAGCCGGCTCGATGAGGGGTGCCGCGACCCGACCGGCGCATGGCGAATCGCCAGGAGAGCGCAAAGTTTACATAACAGAGGAGTTTGACAGTGCGCCGGGCACGTGACCGCCGGCCTCCTTTATCTTATCTCGGCAAATACGCTCGGCCCGCCACGCCGTGTCGTGTCGTGTGTGCACGTCGCTCTTATTATTCCCTTTTACGTAACCGGCGGTCGCGCGGTATCGACCGGCCATCCCCGGGCTCTGGGCGTTTCCCGCCAACTTGCTACGCGGTTTCCGCCCCCGATAACCCCGGCGAGCTTCCGGCGTTCTGCGCCGCGCGCCAGATAAGATAATTAAATCGTCCCCGTACCGGATGAATGCTTTTCCATATTCTGCGAGTGCCGCTGGCTAAATCGCGTGCACACGTGCGCACTGCTCGTCGCTTTGGGTTCACCGAGAGTGAACCTCGGTTTCGCCAATTGTTCGCGAATTGTTCGCGGGGAATCTTCGCTCACGCGGGAGAATACGGTATTCCCGCGAAGCTCACGCGCTATTGGCCGAAGAGCTTGGTTCGCTCAACACGCACGTGTGATGTTCTAGAAAAAAGCTGCGTACCTTGTCCGAGAAATTATCGTTTAGAATAATTCTCCTCTCCAGTTTCCCAAATATCGCTGTATGACAGACGGACCGCGCTTCCGTTTTTCCAGAGAACGGCTGCAATTTTCAAAGGCGGTGAGCCTTTGGACGTAGGATCCTCTCGCTGACGGAAAGCGGTATTGGGAACGGAACGCACGCGTTACGTAAACGCTTGATAAGAACCGCGGTCGTAATTTCGCACGTGCGGGATAGAGCCATTACGACGTGAAGCACGCTGTTTCGCGCGGCACGCGTTACACAACGAGCTTACGTGGAGGAATCACGTGTACGGCAGCGAATGTGTCATTCGTCAGAGATACTTGCTGTGCGCGATTAGCCGCAGAATGATCATCATCGGCGGCTATCGGTCCGTATTGTGCATTCGCTGCTGATTAACGTATCCGAGATCGCGCAGCGTCATCCATCGCGCGCTCCTGTGATCTGAGCTGATCTCGTTGGACGCGCGCGAATTTTCGGTGGCTTTTCGCGGATATAATTATATTATCGCGGAAAATCACCCGTTAAATGACTGCGTATCCGAATTTTTGACGAGCGCATAATATGCGATGATTGTCCCGTTGGAGTTTTACGTGCACCGGTTACCGTTGCCCATCGTATAATTGCTTCAAATGAGGATATTTTTCGCTGTGTTTTATCGATACTCAAATCTTATCTGATTCTGGATCTTAAATCGCTTAAACTAGTTTATATTCACTAGCGTGGATCGAATAATACAGATCAAGCCTTCTCAGATTTGCAAATTTTACGTAACGCAACATATTCTGCATTGTTACGTAACATCGATAAAAGATAGAAAAAGATTGATCTATCTTAAAGTCTTTATATATTGTACAAGTATTATACATCTGGAAAATAAAAGAAAGAAGAAAGAAGACTCTGTCTTCAATACGACGATATGAGGCATTAAATATAGACGAATGCCCTAAATGCACATATAAAGAAAAGGATTCGAATCGGTGGAGGAAAAAGGTAAACAAGTAAGCCCCGATACCGCTGCGACCCGGTTTCCATTTAAGTTTTTCAAACTCTTCAAATGTTGAGAATACTCCGGTATACTCGATATTTCCTTTATATTTCCTTTATAATGTCTTTTCGAAGCAGAATTTTGCATCGCGTTGATGTTCGATACAGAAACTGCCCATAGATTCCTAGTAATATTTCGCTTTCTCTCTCTCTCTCTCTCTCTCTCTCTCTCTCTCTCTGTCTTTCTCTCTCTTTTTTGTTAAACAAGAAGATAATATTAATCTATCGCGTTTAAGCCAATTATCGGTGTTATTCGCGAGGTTCATTCAGGTCCTCGAAGGGCCGAAAGGAGAGTGGCTTTTTCAGCGTCTTTCAAACGTTCTCTTCGAGAACGCGTACCCTCTCGCGCTCGAAAGCTTCCGCCGGATTAAACAGTGAATCATTGGCGTGCGCGCGCGTGCAAGCAAATCTGCTGTGCGAGCGCCTTATATAATTGTCGTCGCAACGCGCGCAGTGTGGGCGCAATACGCGTCGCAGAATCCGGCTTGAGATCCGGATCGATCCGTTCTCTCGCTCCGTTTGCTCGTGCATTTCTCGATTAGGGTCCTGAGATCGCCCGAATTTCCGTCGTTCCATGCCAAGCGTTCGACAGCGATCGCCGGATTGTCTCGCGACGTGACTCACGGTCGGATCGACAATCGACCGATCGTTCATCGCGAAAGTCGAATACGTTCGCGCTTCTGCTCAATGCGTTGTTCTCCGATCGCTTCGTGATCACGATGATCGTGCGCTCGCGTGTCGATAGATCTCGCTCGGCTGCCGGCGATAATGACGCGTGATCAGTTCGTCGCTTTTCGAATAATCAAAAGGATCGTCGAGCCTCGATGGAAAATGAAATTGCAAGTACGAGCGATATCGCTATAACTTGAAGAATATCGATATAATGGGGTCATTATAAGTTTTACGTACGCATCGTTCGAAGCTGATCATGATTCCGTAATTCTTCCGTCTGACTGAACGGGAAAACCAGCTGTTCAGCGTCGTTTCGGTCCAGATTCCCTGACGACGCGCCAAGCGATTTGCCTGATCGATTGATGAGAATGAGCTTCGGGATGGTTCGCGATTATCACGATTCCCGACTGATGTGCACGTAACTTTGTCACGCATAGCAATGAATCTCTAAAGTAACTGAGACCTTGTACCACGAAGCTGAGACAGCGTTATCGATTAGAGACGCGTGTTATCGTAACGCGGCTACAAAACGCCGAAGCATTATCGATATCCCAGATGCTAAATCAAGATGCTCAACGCGAGGAAAGATGCTACTCTGCGACAATTTGTTCGTACATATCATTGTTTTCATCTTCGTCTTCCATCGATTCCCGATCGTTACGTAATTCGCCTAACTGAAACTTATATATAATTTTATTCTGATGACAATTTAACTATAATTTACATCGAACTGTGATTTGTGCGATGTGACACGTAGCAAAAGATACTTTCAATGTATCGCGCAAGCTGATATTACGCCTCTCGCAAAGCGGCCTGTAATCAGACTCAATTAGAAAATACGTAAGAGTTCAAGCAGCTAAATCAATTTAAGCACCCTGCATTGATAGAAGCAACCTCGTGAGACCCTCTGCGTGCTTGTCGGCGGTCATTTCGTTCACGGAACTTTCAGCCGCCTGTCATACGCAAGGACCGGAACTGCGATATCTATTTACGTACTGTGAGTCGGATCCGCTCCGGATGCGTATGTGGTCATTCGATATGTGAGCGTTGGAGTTCCTTCATTAGATAAATGTGAGCATATATATATATATATATATATATATATATATATATACATAACATATTTTTTAAACGTTTATGTTTAACAGTTATCCAAAGATCGAAGCCAGAAGAATTCTTGGATTAAAATTACTTGCATTAAATTTATGCGAGTTTATTACGCTAATTCACTCTGAAACTTAAATAATATGATAAAACAATGACAAACGAAGCTACACACGACAATTCGTGCATTTACGCAAACTAATCAATTTTATTTATTTTTGCTCTCGCCGCGTCTCGCAGGCGACGATTTTTCAGCGGCATGCGAAAACCGCGACGTTCCCAGGCCTTCCGTGCAAATTATACAGAGATTATCAGAATAGCACGAGAATCTGACGAGAATCGCGAGTTACGCGATTCGGTTGTAACGCTCGCTCGTGCTTCGCGTCATCCGCGCCACCCTCGAACGCGAGGAAAGTGGCGCGCGTTGACTGCCGCTCCGTCGTCGCCTTGACACAAATTGGCTGCGCCTGCGACGGATTAATTTCGCTCCGCGGTAATTGCACAACCGAAACGCGCTCGCGGATTTGCAAGAGTCGCGCGAGCTCGCTTGTTCGGGCGTGACGCCGTTATTATGTATCGATCGCGTAACTAACGCGGTCCGCGCGGGCAAAAGTCGTGGGAGAGTCATCGCGAGTCCGCCGTACGCTTTCTTGAAAAAAAGATCGATAATTGCCCGCAAAAAGTGTCGCGGTGCATATGTAAAGATCAAATGTCGTGGGAGAGATTGCAAAGAAATGAGAGGTTGAATATGCATTGAAAAAAAGAGCTCATTAATGTTGCGCTCGTTACATTTGCAAGTCCGTCGAGATGAATAATATTTCAGAGATTCACCGATAAAAAACGCTGATACGTTGGCTATTTCAGGACACAGCTGAACGAGAATAAGCGTGGTCTCTAGATTTGCCTTTTTTTTTTAACATCATTGACGAAGGCCGTCGCGTAGAAAGGAAAAAAAGGAAAGAAAGATAAAAAAGGAAAAGAAAAAGGAAAAGAGGAAGACAGAAGGGAGACAGCTCTATACATGGGCATCCGATTAGCAAATCGGATTACATATTTATCTGTAACGCGGGAAATTAGCGGCGCTTTCAAATCAAGGAATTCATCAAGGAGGCGAATCGATTAAGGAGATTTTTATAGATTAAATTCATAGATTGCTGTAATTTATGACCTGAAAAAAAAGCTGCGCCGGTTACGAAATCATATAGCTGTTATAGCATATAGCTCCATCTCTCTTTCACCGTTTAATTTTCGATCGCGAGAGACGATCGAATGAGATATCGCTTCAAGCTTCTATGTTACAACAAGCCTTCGCTTAAAAACGAAAGAGATACATCTCATTTTGCGTGTTTCTCTCTCGCGCTGATTCTCAACGATTCATTATCGATCGACGTTGTTTACCGAGTCTTCTCGTACGAGAGACTCGTGATATGATTTATGATTTCGACTTGATACGGGCCGGAGTGCAGTGGCATCGAGTATAACAAATCGAGTTTCGATTGATGGACGAGCGCGATCGGAGAAGAATCGAGGTCGCGGCCTACTTTCGTCGTCGGCATCTGCACAATCGTCATAAAAGCCGGGAGATTTCTTTTCTGTAATTAACCATCCACTCCTGAAAATAACTCTTCCCCTCATCTCGCCGCTGAACAATCGACGTTTCGGATATCGATATCTTGGCCGTGCGAGCTTTTGTACCGCGCTAATCTTTTACGGCGTGTTGCATGCGTGTTTCATTTCTGTCAGCATTTCGCGTAGAACTAGAGCTACCTCTTTTATCTGATTCCGTTTGACTCGAGGCGGCTTATTTACAGCGCCGATTTTCATTTTGGCGTACGGGATTCAACTGCCAAGCCCATTTATCTACTACGAAAGAACAACCATTTGTCTACTATGAAATATACTTAAGTGAAATCATCGTGCAAATGTATTTTCACGATATTACTCTTTGATAAGATTAGCTAGTACGTTTGAGTGTACATACTATCGGCGATATGCCCTTAGTGTCTTATGTAATTACAGGGTTACATGCATGCGAATGCCAAAGAGAGACGAAGACGAATAAAAAGAAAATGTTTTTACCCGCGTGCGTATTTTAGATATAATTAGGAAAACAAATTACGCACATAACGATGCATCGTTAACGCATTAGATCGAGTGTAAATGAAGTTTCTCGACGAAGCGGCCAGGGAGACGAGAGTCTCCCTCTTGCTCGCTCTTCAGCATCGTTATTCCTCATGGAGGGTAACGCGAAATGGAAAGAAAACGCGAGAGAGAAGGCTCGCACAAATACAGAAATGGAGTTTCCTTTCGAGCTTTCTTCTCACGAGATCAGAGATCGTCGCGACCCTGACCCGAAAACCGCTGTCGCTGCTCTTTTTGCTCATCGCGGCGATACGGGAGTGCATCCTTGATATGATAGGACCTCCTCGCATGCCTCTTCTGCTTCTCCTGCGAGCCTGAATGCGAGTGCCTCGAATTGACGGTGACATCCACAGATTTGGCACGGTTCCATGCACGTGCCGGGGTCGAGCAGGGACCCGCGAGGTTTCTCGGGACACGCGCCCGCAGCCTGATGTGTTTTCCTGAAGATTCCTCCGCAGGGACACCTCGCTCCGATCTGAGCAGGATTCCTGATGAGTCTTATTCGATTTGTATCTCTGTATAGAACGCCTGCTTCCGAGATCTGCTTCAGGATCGTCGAGAAGAATTTGGGAGAGAATTTCTCGACGCTTTAGCGAAAAATTTGAAAAAGGACGATGTTGTGCATCATGGAATTGAAGAGGCTCTTATATATCAATATTCAATTGAGTTAACAATGATTCATCGAGAAAATTGATGGTACATCAAACGACGCCAAGTCTAAATTATTATTTATTTTGTTGATTGCATATGTATAATCGTTAAAGTTTATGTATAGCGGCATTCAATACATTTAATCAATACAAATGTACGTTTTCAGATAAATCTTTTCAATGAAAGCATCGATATATAGAAATAATATATAGGAAACAATGAAGAAATAAATAGAGCGAAACAATAAATAGAAACAATAATACATGGCGCAAATTGCGCAAATTTGCAAAAGTTCAGCATCGTTGAATGCGCGCATGCGCGTCTATAGATTATTAGCTGTCACCGCAGAATCATGTTCGATTCTGACATCTTGCGCTATCATTATCGAATAAGCATGAATGAAAACTACGAACGACTGAAAGTGTTTCATTTAAAGTAGCTTCTTGCGCATTTTGCCTTATCGCGAATCATCGTAGACGGCAATATCGCGTCTCATCCTGCATAAGCGTCTCGCTCGTTGAAGCGACTTCTGATATCGCATTGTATCGACAAATTTTGCGATGATCAGTAGGAAACGTTAAATATGTTATTGGAAAGCGGGATGGTTTTTAGCAGTTTCGGAAAACAGTTTCATATCGTGTTTTACGTTTTATATAACGTTTTATCGTTATATAAAATCTTTAAATAGAAACACGATTAAGCACGAGCCTCAAAAACATGTGAAACGTTTCATGCGTATCTAATGTGTTTTCACGCAGATAATACTTTCTTATCGAATATAATAAAATTATATAATAGAATTATATAATATCGTTCCTTTTTATCGAGAATTAAAAGGGGAACCAATGGGGAAGCCGAGATCTTCACGGAGATCCGTGCGAGGTCCGGAATGAAAGTCGAAATCAACCGGCAATCCGACGCTTGAGCGATCTGATTTTCTATTGTATTTTTATTAACGGTCGCCAACGCGCCGGCATTCATTGAATCCATCGGCGCAATTTCGCGCCACTATCGGCGGTGATAAACGATGACGGGGAAAGCAAGATGAGAAAAGCGGCAATCATTATATAAGTGTGTCCGACATACGAAGCTTTCGCGTAAAAGCGCGCCTCTTCTCGCGGTCTGTAATCGCTTTTATTTCGTCGAGCGCGTTGCACCGACGCTGCGACGCGACGCTGCACGCGCCGACACACGCTAAATTTGTACTATATAAGCGCAGCGACGCGTCGCATTTAATTATAGCTGCCTTTAGAGAAGCGAAACCCCGCGGATTCGCGGAGAGACGAGACCCGGTCTCGCCGCTCGTGGGTGGCATTCTGTAAACAGCGATCCTCGAGCGATGACGGTCGTCGCGAGTTCCGCAGAGTCAAAAAAAGGGATGGAAGGGAATCCCGGGGAACGGTAGCAAGAGATTTACAGCGGCACAGAAAGGAACGAGGCTCATTAATCTAACATTAATTCCCTGATCGATATGTTTAATTTAAACATTTCGGTAAATATCTCTCTCGTGTCGCGAGTGAAAGAGAGATCCGAGTGATCTTTTAACGCTTGTTTCAAGTGTTGCAAGTTTCTGAGCTTTTTATCCGTTTGATTTATAAATCCGTTATTTATAAATTGATGATAAGGCATCCCGATTCCTTTTTCCGTCCTTTATTCATGCATGTGCACTCTCGGCGTTGCATAATCTTTCTGAAAAGTTGTTTTTGATTTCATTCAATCCCCGATAAGGTAAATGTAATGAGTTATATCAATTTCATCCTGCCAGCACAGTTTAGACCGATTAAAATAGCAAATTAGTCAGACTGAATGGAGTGTCTCTGGCATTCTCGTCAGACGACGATGTTTTCATCAACGCCTACAATATAAATTATTTCCTAGGCGAGAGAAGACTGGGAGCACATTTCCTTTACTCGAATCAGATTCGCTCCGTTCGTCTCTGTTCTTTGTTCATCTGCGTGCATCTTTTATTATAAAACATTTTATGCATCACGTTTATCCAATAAAATCTTTATGCCCTTCTTTATTTTCATTTCTTGATAATCACTAATCGCAATTAGTGAATTGTGAATCACAATTTGAATGCCCCCGAAAGTATTCGATAAAGTTCCGAGATGAGAAACTGCAACAATTTGTTAATTTATTATATAACTCCCGACGAAAGACGACGCGCTTTTCTTTGGCAAATGATTTTGTTATACGGCGTTGCGGCGTTACTGAAACAGCGTTATTAAAATTGCCGTCATCAACCTGAAGGCCAGGTGAACGATGCAGGTGCGAAAGAAGGCAGGCTACCGTGCTCGCAGATGGTTCATCTCGCTAGTTAGCGGAAGCCTCTTTCGATCCTTAAAATTTTATTTCCACGTAAAACACATTACTAAACGTATCGCGCCTGATAACGCTACTTTACGTAACTCTCCCGCTTCGAGTCGATGATTTATCGTATAGTTTAATGTATCTCGATTCGGAAGTCGAATTTTCAACGCGCTGCGCGCAATTGACTCGCGCATCAGCGTAAATAATTATGTCACTCGATCGCATTTATCAAGAATCCTGCAACGATGCACCGTAAACAAATGCAATTGGTTTATCGATTGATAACCGCGCACGCATATGTTTTCTTTGAACTTACAATCTTATGTACAAGAATACGAGAGAAATATATAATAGGAATAATAACAGAGGAATATATTTTATATGTTCTTATCATCTTAATCGCGTATCGATGATGGAGGAATATATTTTATATGTTCCTATCATCTTAATCGCTTGTATCGATAACGGAATTTCCGAGATTGAATTGGAAGCAATTTCCGATTTTATGTACACTATGAAATGTTATTGCGATCGGTTACTCGAGACAATAAATAAGCAGGTACTCTTAAGAGATAGCAAATCTAATCAGCTATGACGATGCACAAGCGTCCCTTAGGAATTTTCTTCGCGAAAAATCTTATCCGAAGTCTTATCCGTAACGAGCGATGACAAAGATACAAGGACGATCTCACTAAGGCCGATTACTCATGAGCGTTTATGCTGTTATCGCGCATATACCGTTGTTTCTCGTAATTCGATGGAGAATCGTTGAACGTTTCCATGATCTGCTTCGAAAATCGATACGAACGAGAGTGGATGACGCGTTGTCATAATTCGCAGCGAGAATAAAAATCGCTTAGCCGTTAGCTCGGAGAGTATTAAAATTCAAGGTAGCGAAGAATATTCAATCGAAAAGCGGAAGATAGATACGACGTGTGTACTTAGACATCTGCAGTTTGACACGTGCAGTTTCACGTTATTTTACATAATATCCAATGAAAAAACAAATCGTTAGGAAAGAAGCCAAGTTAACAATTAACAGCGCACGGCCATTTGCAATAGGATGTGAAACTAGCATAGGGGATTCGTATCTCGAGGTCGAAAGAAGAGTTTAGCAATCCAAAATGCGATTTTGCAAGTTCAAACGCGTAACGGTCGATTCGAAACGAGCAAACATTTATCGGATGTATCTTTGTGGTAGACGTAGCGTGTCTCCGGCTAGGACATCGCCGATTCAGACCGATCTCTCCAAGAGGCGTTATGTAAGAACCACCTCGGATTGGCCGTGAACTTAACGGCGTTGTCGTCGTGGTCGACATAGTCAAACGTGGATACCTCCCTTTCCACGTGCTCAACACACGTTCCATGCATTCGGATGGATTGGAAGAAGCAGAGATTTCGACATTCGATTTGCATGGTGTTCCTCTCAACAAGAATAATTAAAAATTATTGCAGGCGATAATTATCTCAAACAAGAACGATACGAGTTTAAGATGCATGTATTTAAAGGTGACTCATATCTCGTACTTTGCGATTTATCTGGATAATGCATAGAGAGAATATTAAGATGTATTTCATTGTAGGACTGACTGTATTAGAAGTAGCGCGAGTAATTATTTGTTTTGAATTTACACAAAGTGTAATGAAGGATACAGAAATGGATAATCGAAGAGTCAAAACTTGATAGTCCTCGAATGTCACGATGAAGAATAACAGAAAATCCTCACTTCTCAAACGGTCAACACAAGTTTATCTAGAAATACGTCATGTGTCTATCTATCTCGATTGCAAGCAGTAATACGTATCTCGATTGCTCGTTCTTCGTTTCTAAATGCTCTCATCACGTACGCTTGAGTGTAGATCCCGCGTATTTCGCAGTCGGAAATTGAAATGATTGAATAAAAATGATATCTATCCAAAATGATACATCTCGAATTAGTATTTTATAAAAATATTTCATAAAAATTCATCTTCATTTGACAAACAGAGAAGAAAAGTTTCGCAGTTCTTGTATCTTGTGCGAGTTAATCAAAGTTCTTTGATAATGCTGTTTATCCGTTTATCTTAAATTCTTTCGTCCAAAGCAGTTAAGGATTAAGGTATCCGCGGTGTTTTGCTGATCGTATGTGATGCTGATAGGCATTCCTCGAAAAGTAAATCATTCCCACATCGCTCTTTGCAAATACAGTCCCGCAAGAAACATCGTTTATACATAAACGATACCCGGAAATCAACAACTCGGTTCTCGAAATACCGTACATACGTCCCAGATTCTCCGAATGATAACTTGCTTGGCATGGAGCGTGAAACTTTGATAGTTTGATCAAGAACTCTTACTTCTACAATAACGATAATCCAGATTTGATGAAAAGCAAATAAAAATTGAGGAATACAGTGCTAATTACATATTTTTATGAAGAATAATCTAACAAGCATTCTATAGTACAAAAATAATTACATATAATTGGAAGTGCTTGACTTGCTTTATATGAAAGCCATTAAAGATTAATAAGACATTATAACAAATAATCAGAACGTTTAAAAGATACCGGTTTCAGATGTTCAAGAATCCGTGATTAAAATTCAACGAGGTGGATCCAACCGGGGAGAAGATATTTGTGGATTGGCTGCACTGAGGTCGATACTTGCGGTTTATTCAATTTGGAATGACAAAAAATGAACCGCTCAAAAGAATAAGAGGAAAAATGGCTGCATATATGCGCGGGAGTGTGTTAGTTAATGTCATTATCAAAGAAAAAGAGAAGGCAAACATGCTTTCGCGATACCAATGAGCTCTCCTCCTACAATATTTTTGATTAAGTTCGAAGAAAAGAGGGAGGAGAGGCATCATATCACATGTTTTTTCGTGATTCGCGGCACAGCAAATGGGAGAATTTCAAAGGTACCGATACTGTTTTCTGAGGGAGATTATTTCGGCAAAAATAACTTTAATTGGTAAATAATTTCGTGAGCGATTAATTAAGATAGAGAAAAAACAAACGAACAAAATATAAAGATGAATAATTAAATATCTCCGTTAAATATCTTCGTCTTTATTTTTCTTTCTCTTCTTTAATATTTTATTTATGAAACGTTTCTCATGCGCGCAGCTGATACTAAAAATTCGTCGCATTAATATTGCATGAATTTTGAATGGATAATTGTTTATTGTTATAATATGTGATGTATGCGCTAACATCATTAGACATTTCGTTCATAATTTCCTTACTTATAATTATAATACTTCATTTCACGATTCTTCGCTTCAATTAAGTACATAACTGCTAATTGATTCCGACGTGTACAGTTTAACTGTTATAAAAATATCTAGAACATGCACACAGTGCGTTTAAAGTATTTTTTGCAATTAAGATTCCCATTTTTATATGTTTCCCCGGTTTGCTGGATATTCAACATATGAAAAAAGTTCGCGCGATAATAAGCATGTAAGACATAAAATAATCAAAAAGTAATAAAAATTTTACGATACGAATGCTTCTCTCATTTTCTGTTCATTTGTTGTTTAAAACTCTGCTAATTCGAATCCCTATTATAATAAAGTTTTGCTACTATCATTATTTATTTGCGCATCTAACAACATTGCGACATCTCAAACAGATCCGCGAGCGCGTCGCGCACTCTAAGCGATTAATTCATTCGTTAATTTAGATATAATGCGATACTTGTATGAAAAGACGATTTTATTGGCGCCAAACGTTCGTAATTTCGATTGAATCAAGACAGATTGTGAAACGCGAATAATAAACCGGTGCACTTCTAGTTTACCGACTCGCCTGAAACGTTATTCAGATTAGGTGTTTCGTAATAATCTTTATGTAACCATATGTTGTTACCCTTCGCTCGCAAACGAATCGGATAAAAAATGCTACCGCCTGATTGATTTTTCAAAGATCGAGAACCGCCTCTAAACTCTAATGTCAACTTTAGAATTAAGTTTGAGAGCGGATTCGATTAACGCGCCTCGAACCAAATTAAAGCATTTGATGATGCGTTAACGAAATCTTTACAATGCGATACGATGCGTTGACAGCGCGATAACATGATTCAAATGAAAAATATCGAAATTTGATAAGTGGACCTGCTTTATGATTGTCACAGCTGTTACGCAATATCGAGATATTGCACTTTTCTTATGTACTGCATTAATTCTTATTTAGCTTCTATTAGTACATTATAATAAATCTTAATTACACACACACAAACGTTCCTTGTACTATTCCGTTTAATTGCTTTTAATGCTTCCTAAATCTAAATCTGATTTATATTTTCGTTTCTTGTATATTTACATCTATTTTCCAAATAATATAAAAAGATCTGGAGGAGCAGTCGAAAAGAAATTTGAAAAAGGTTTGAGACTTAGCAGTCCTTTATTCTCAAGTTCTCTCTCAACTTCAAGTCTCCGCCACTTGAATGCTCGATATTGTATTTGTTATTAATCGGTTATTAATCTCTTTCGAAATCGAATTTCGCATCGAATTTCAACTACTGAAGATACTCCCGTACGATTATCGGAAAGCCTCGAGCAACTCGAGGAACATCGATTAGCGAAAAAGTGTCTCTAATCCGTAACGCACGTATAGTCAACGAGATCTCCCCTATACCGCACGCAATAATGAGAAGTCTAATCGCTGGTCGCATTACCGATAAAGCGAGTGAGTTGACGCGTCAAATCGGGAAGGTTTGAAACACAACGAAGTCACGTTTATCGCGATGCGCGTACTGACGCGTGCATCGCTGATAACGGAGACACTCACCGAGGTGAACCGCCAGGTTGTACCTCTCGAGTGCTTGTTCCAGATGACCCTTCCTCACGAGGATGTCACCCTCGTGCCTGGCTCGGTTCGCCTCCACTTCTCGCGGCCACCATCTCTCCACGAGTCTCTGCACGAGCACATTCGTCTCACTCACAGGGGCGATCTTCGTTCCGCACACGCGGCAATTCTTCGCCGGGTCAGCGCAGTTCCTGCAGTACGTGTGACCGCAACCGGCGGTCACCGGTTGGCAGAGAGTACCCTCGCACAGCGGACACGCGAAGGACGCGTCGATCCTCCGTCTGGGGGTCGACCCGACCATGTCCTCCAGAAGCGCGGTCGCCAGATGCTTCAGTCTCTCGACCGGCACCGGCGTCGCAGCCAGACACCTGGAGTATATCCCGAGGGATTCCCTGACGCGACCGCACTTGGCCAGGGAGTCACCATAGCCGAGCAGCTCCTCATAGCTGGAGCTTTGCTGCTTCAGGCATCGTTCGTACAGCTCGACTGCCAGATGATAGTTGCGCGAGGTGAACGCCTCCTTGGCGAGCTCTGTCATCGTGCGCTGCGTTTTAACGGGAACGATCGAATGAAAAGAGAAACAAGGAAACGCTCTCTTGCGCTTCAGCCCTCGCGAGTCACTCGCGTACGTGCACTCGGATGTGCGTACGCACGATTCCACGCCGATTTCGGGAGGGTGACGCGCATCTTACGACGAAGTCGACCGTGCTTTCTCTCGTTCTCGAAAATCACACCGAGCCAGCACGGGGAGAGAAGGAGATTTCACGGTTTCTGGTCCACGATTTCCAGCAGCTCGGTGTATTCAACTCGAGAGGAATCGCAATGAAGAAACACCGCAACGGAAACGCGCGAGAAGTTTGACAGCTGGCCGTCCACGCGTTTGCCGCCGCGCTGCTCCGCACGCTGTGACGCGTGCGCGATCCGTTCCACACGGCTCGCTGGCGCACTGAGGACTGACGCCTCGGCGGCTGTCATCGGTCCGCCGAGCCACTGTCAGAGTCGGCCGGTCGGCCGGCCGTCAGCAGGGGATGGTGGTGGCCCCCGATGGTCGCCGGCGCGGTGGTGGTCGCGGTGGAGAAGTGCAGCCGTCGCCGCCTTCTAGACACGAAGCCAGCGCCACGCGGCTTCGGCTGTAGCGTGCCGGGGGTGGGGAGCCGCCGTCGTCGCCGCCGCCGCCGCCGCCGCCGCCGCCGAGGGAATTACGAGTTATATGGCTGCACGCAGCTTTAAGAGAGCGTCGCTGCTTTACTCGTGCCGCGGCGGTGCGTAGGTGTTGCTGCCGGCGCGCTCCCACCCGGCGAGGCGTTGTCGCGCCGTGGAGCGAGGAGACGGTCTCTTTGTCTCTGATCTCGCCATCCGTGCCCCTTGATCTTTCATCAGCGGTTGTCGCGATTGAGCGAGCCGTTATTGTCACGCGTAACGGTGCAATGTGTGCCGCTTTCCAAAGACGGGCTAGCCTTTGCCTTCCCTTCCCGCTGGCCTTTCTCGCGACTCTACTCTTCGTGATCTTCCTCATTCGTCTGGCGCTACCGCTGATAAGAGAATTTTTATTGCTCCGTACCCGACTGTCTGGGATCTTATTGGTCTGATAGTTCTCATTGTGCTACTTGATTGCTTAATTACAAGAAGCAGCGATTGTTGTAGCGATGTTTGTAGCGATTATTCTTTACTTCCGAGCTTCTTTCTACTTTATGATTCATGAGTATCTTGTACGTTTTGTTAGTGTTACAATTTGCAATGTGATTGTCGCGTCGTGGATTTTGGTCTTATCTGTCTATCGTAAGGCATAAGTCCTCGTCTTCATCTTCGTCTTGGTCGAATTGCTTCTCTCTCAGTTTTCAAGTTTGTTTGATATGCTACGCTAGATCCCCCTCCCCCATATTAATGCAAAAACGTTTAATTATTCCAAACAATCTCTAGTTGTCTTTCTTCTGCTTCATTGAGCCTCTCTGTGGACGTTACGCAACAGGCGATTATCGATCTAAATTTCGTACGTAAATTCACGAGACAATGCCACTTTCTGGTATCTTCGGTGCATTTGCCGAATGCTAAGAGTATTATAATCTTGTAGCTAAAAGATGCTTTCTGAGTCAGCGGAAATCTCCGAGGTTCATATAAACCCGCACCACTCTCTTATCACGTGCGATTACGTAAGCATCGATGCCACCTTGGCAGCCAATACCGACAGTCGACGGTTTCGTTATCGACTAGCCCGGCTAGTCGATGCATCAGATCGTTTTGATTCTTCACTCATATCCTTCACGCCTGCACGCTCCTGTGCGAGTCATCATCGGCAAGTCATCAATGTCAAATCGGGTCCCATTTCCGAATGGAAACGCCATCAGCATCGAGTCCCGCGTAAAATGCGCTCTGTTCGAAACACCTCCCGGACACTTGTTGTTGCAACCTTGGCTCGATCGACCGGCTGCCTCCGCGGGAACGAATCTCACCCTGATCGTCGGGATGTCAGCTATCCGCAATCAGTACTACGATGACGTTTCCGTGTCACTTTTCCGACGTGATCGCGAATCGACGCACGAAACGATCAACTGAACTTTGAATCGGATAAAAATCGCTTTTCACTGGTAAACTCCGGCGAGCCCTTCGCGAAGGGAGAGACTCCAGGGCTCTCACTGAGCATGAGCAGTGACTCCGGTTCCGCTCGAGCTATCTCGCTCGAGCCCGAAGAGCGGATATACGCGTGTGCGGACACGCAAGGAGTACGCAGACGCCACGATAGCACGCTTCGAAATGAAGGGAGAGGACTGAGCATGCCGCGAAAGCGGTAAGGGAAAGGGCGACGAAGAATGAGATCAATATATAGCGAATTCGCGGGGTGATTAACCCCGCGCTTGCATTCGCTGTCACCTACGAGGTGTCCTTTTCCTATGAAATTGATATGGAAGCTCGTTAACGAAACGAAACGATCGCTCTTTTTTTCACTGATAACGACGACTTCGGAAAGACTTTAATTTTCGAAGTACAAAAAAAAGTGGAATGATTATTATTATAAACTTGTAGCTACTTACACATCACAGAGTTTCTGAAATAATCTTGTTTTACGAGAAGGGAATTTTGTCCGAAGCGATAAAATTCTTCTATCGTTTAATTGCACAGATGTTTTATATTTCATTAATAACGTTGCAACAAGCAATTGTATTCTTGCTTCTTAAATTATTTCGTTAAAATTGCCATGGATCAAGCGAAAGAAAATCTTTGACGCAATTATAGAGGTATAGAGTTTTCTTGTTTACTCTTTTAATCTAATTACACTTATCCGATTTAATGATACAGTTTTGCCTAAATATAATAATGACGCAAATATAAATAGCATAAAATTAATTGGGCTATGCTTTTGCACGATATAATAAATAAAGAGAATTTCATATGCATATTATATATCTAGATTGACAAATTTATGCATCTAACATGATTGATAGCTAATTGATTTATGAGCTGTTACAATTATAACGATTTATGAGTTTAACGATTTACAGGTCTAGTTTATCGATTTATATCGATTGTACTAAAGCGAAGGCAAATCTACATAAAATATACCAATCGATCGGCATCTTTATTTCGGAAATATGCTCCAACGACGTTTCATTTTCATCAAAGTCTCCTCGAGTGGAAGGACGGAAGCGCCTGCACTGTTTCTGAATTCGAGCAATCATCGTGACAATCATCGCAGAATTTTCGAGATGTCCCGCCGAAATATCTGCGCGATACTTCGTAGCTGTATCGCTTATCGCGCGCGTATTTGCTATTTACATGATGCAATTCATGCGAGCCGCGAAATTATGCTCGCGATCGCGTTACCGTGGCAGGATGTAAGGTGGATGACTGTCGATAAATCGGAATGATGAACGCGCGGCATTGATGCCGCGCATTCTTACGTGATCGCTCGAGATATTTAGATTATACGTTATGTGAGCGTGATGTGCAATGTGCTATCGCAGACGCATTTCATTATCCAACGGTGAAAGGTCGGATCAGAATTTCGCATCTCGCGAATTTCGAGATTCGCGAAGCGCGGCGAGCAGCGGCGAATCGCTGTTAAGCTTCTGTCATTTGCACTTTGATTTGTCGATGCAATGCCTTGACGATCGAGCCGATGCAAATCCGAAATCGTCTGCATTCTCGATCGCGACGATTACGCGATAGTCCGCGCCGCGCCAACGAATTCGTTCTCTAATCACGCGAGATAAGACGATGCCGGGGATGATCCCTGACGATACACGGGGAAGATGCGCTGTATCGTTCTTCTTGCGTACGTGATGTCGCGTACGGTTACGCGACTGGGAATATCAGTGCTATTATGACGCGGGTGATTCTACGAAGTAGTTTATATAAAACCGCGTTTAGCAAGCGCTTCCGATCGCGCTATGAAAATGAAGCAATCGTTTGTAACGCGCGATGTAAGCAGAATGTTTTCAATCGCGATGCTCGCGCTTGCCTGGAAAAAAGAAAAAAAAAAAAAAGAAACGGTTACTTCGGAATCTATACGTAGGATCGAGTGATGTTATCATTGACGTTTTTCAGCGCGATGGAATCTCGATTTCAGGTCGCGTTTCGATGCTCTGCGTTTATCGTATTCGGATTCTTCTGTTAAGGATTAACGATGGATTAGCGCGGTGCGCTAAAATGCCACGGAAGAATGGGACATTTGCTGCGCGATTGTTGAATAATTACCCGCGGACATACCTTCTGAGATTTTTAATCTCCTGACGTTACGTCCTCCTCATTGCTAGTCTACTACGCTCGACCAATTTACGGACATGCGCATTTATTTAACAATACGAGATGCGCGAAACGCGCATCGGAGACTGCTACGAGGAAAATCGAAATCGATAATCGACGCACCGATAAAACGATGAGCAAACAAGAGTCTCACGACAAATACGCGCACTCGGCATTGTAGCAGTTTTCGATTTCGCGCGAGTTTTCGATAAACACGACCACCGCCGCGGAGGATGCAGTCGAAAAACGATTGCGCCTCGCGTCGAAATCCGAAAAGCCGCGCGCGGCTTTAATCTCCAGCTGCATACGCGCGTTTATCTGACAGCTTACGTAAGATATTTGTGCCGTATAAAGAGTCACCTTTGCCGATCGCAAAACAAATTGTTAATCATCGAAATACGGCGTATATCTTTGCCTCTGTCTCTGCTCCCCTCTCTCCCTCGTCTATCTCTCTCTTTCTCTCTCGTTGTTACGTAAATGGTTTACACACGTTACGACAAGGCACGCTGCGACCTGCACGTCATCGTACTTGCTCTTTTTGGTGGCGGACGAAACGCATCGCGGATTTTATTATGCGTAATATAGCCCGGTATTGTCATCATCATCATTGGCGGTATCGCCGTCGATGTCGCCATCATCATTAAAAATTGTAGATTATAGCTCCTCGAGCGAGTCTACTATCGTTACGTCAGTCCGCTTGAATCAGACGTGCCGAGTAAAAATAATTGGCGTGAGCACGATTATAGTATCGATATCTTTTTAATTGGTCGTCATAAAGGAATCGTTCGATTCGAAACGTCGGTGAGATCGATTTCGAATCTCGTTTCGCTCTTCAGCCTCGCCACCCGCGCTCTCATTCAATCGCGATCATTGTTCACTGGCCAACTGTATCTGCGGCGTTGTAAAATCCATGATTTTCATAAGATTACATTAATATAGATTACCGACGAGGTGGGAAGGGTAGCTTCATCAGAAGATCAGTTCCGCGTGTAATCTAGCTCTCTAATCTAATAATCGCATCCGGGCGGATCTGAATGCGACGCGAGCAAGGAAACCCGTCATTTTCCCGTTTCACGTTTCTCTACAAGCAGGAGCGCATATTTCATGCGATAACGGTGCAATTGTGCGTGTCATCGCTCGCCGATTTGTAGGACACTTTCAAAAACAACGGCGGTTCTCTCGGCGCCTCGAAAACTCCGACGTTGCGCGCTCTGACATAACTCAGCCGGCCTGCCGCGCTCGTACTCGTTATTAAACAGCGTCTTTCGCAATTACAACGCCTTACGTGGCCCGTGGCACGTTTACTAGAGCGTTGAGCAATGCTCGACGAGTCCGATACACACGATCGGAAAGCCTGGATACGGCTCGGATTCCTCGCGATCGGCCGGATACGCGCAAGCGAGACTCGCGGATACTCGCCGCGAAGATTGCGCCATTTCGCAAAAATGCGGTCTAGAGTCGCCTCGGCGGCGGGGACCGCGCTTTTGGTAAGCGTTACGTAACGTCTCCTCCTCTTCCTCCGTTGATTAATCTGCAAGAAGCGGATCGACCGTCCACGGCGTTCCCGGGCCGCCGCGCGCAAACGCATCGGCGTCTGCGTGCTCGCGATTAGTAGGGCGCGATGCTGCAATCGGCAATTGCGCGATCGGCATCGTACTCTCTGACGACCGATCTCCTCTTCCTCATTCGGTTTCTTTCCTGCTTTCTTCCGACGTCGTGACCCGCGAAATCGCCTCCACGGGCATCCCGCTTTCTGATTATCGCATTGGCGCTGACGTCACCGTTCACGGCGCAGCCGTGATTTTATCAAGGAAAATCCCCATTGATCCGCCTGAAATCGCGCCTGCTGCGTAACATAATTGTTATATAAACGCTTTATGCTAAACGACGATATCCGACGACGAGCCTCGTTATCGAACGACCGCGCCGGCCGAGTGCTACGCTGGGAAGCGGGGGAAGGGGTGAGGGAGAGGGGGGGGGGTCGCGGTGCATCGGGAGAATCGTGCGTCCGGACGCGGATTCCGCGCGCGCGCGCGCGCGCGCCCGCGTATATGCTTTTACCCGTGCCGCAATTCGGCCGCAGGCGGCCACGCGGTTGCGTAAATTCCGCGCGCGCGGCCCGATCGCGCGGGTCTGCCGAGCGCAGTCTTGCAGATCGGCGCGGGCGTCGTGAGCATAAAGCGGCGCGACGCGACTAAAAATAAAGCGGGCTCTCGGTAAACAGTGAGCTGCTTTATGTAATGAATGAGCATGAGTCGCGCGATACGGCAAGAAGCGACAAGGCGGGCCGTAGTATCGGCGATACGCCGGCTCGGCGACATCTGTCTCTGTCGCGGCCCGCGTGAATGGCCAAAAACTCGCGGGCACCTTCGGTACGGCACTTCAGGTACGGTTTTCCGTTTACGAATTACGCATTACGGATCGCACCGGAGAACGTCGCGCCGCAACGTCCGAAGCGAGTCACATCGGGCCGAGCGTCGCGATTTCCCGCGACTTGGAAATTGCCGGCTCGCACGCGCGCGCCTTGATTCCATTCGCCTTCCGGCATCCTCCCGAGAGGGGCGGGGAGGGRGGGRGGGRGGGGGGRGACATATCGCGTCACACGTTGACATAAAAATCTGCGAGAGATATTGGAAACAAGTGTTCGCATGGACATTACGGATGTTAATGCGCGCTGTTGTTGTTGCTCGAACGAACGTCTTGGTACGCGTTATCTAATGACGCTGCGACGCTCCAAGATGAGCGGGGGGTATTTCGGGGTATTTCCCGTAGCCGGGATTCTGTGCGAGACGTCGCCGATTCTCTGCTTAATTATTCGTAAGCGCGGCGATGGGTTTCACGGTAAGCGTTGGTCGAACGATGATCGCTCGTTGCTGACATTGATCGTTGCTGTATAACGCGTGTCGTTCCGCTGCAGTTGCACGCGCCGATTCAGGAATCATCCGAAACTCACGTTGCGAGCGATCGTAGGCCAGGAACCCCGACGAATCTCTCATCTCTGCTGTTCGAAGGCATCGCGCGATGCAGGGATGCAGTTGACGTTTGCACACGTACGCCGGGATGTTAATGCCCACAATTACTCAAGACAGTCGCTCTCAACGGGGCCATTCACGCACGAGTCCACGAACGATAAATCATCGCGCGTTTTAACGCGCTGCTTTTTGGCGACTTGATAAATACATATAAACGTCAATCCTGACAAAATATTGCCAGCGCACGTTCTCCTTAGATACCGCATCGTGCAACTGGAAAGGAATCCCGTTATTTGAGACACCGGATGTGCGGCTGATAATTTCTCTTTTTTTTCTCTTTCTTCTCTTTTTCCTTCTTCTTCTTTTCTCCTCTTCTGCCGCTCTGATCGTTGCTCAATGCCGCAACGATCATGAGGCAGTTTCTTGCGGTTGTTACCGCGATAATGTCGCGACACGATAAGTCACACTCGCCGGTACGAGATCTTGTTTTCGGTATTTTCATCGTTTATTTTTCACTTTCGGTAATGAGGCCTGATTTCCTTCGCGAAACGATATCTGCGTTGTAAGGCGGAACGGCGCATAAACACATCTCTAAATAAACTATAAGGAAGTTTGTTGTGCGTATATGCACGCGCAAGCACGCATATGCGCGCGCGCGCGCGCGCGCGTGTGTACGTTTTAGCGGGCACAGTTTGGATGAGGACACGTAAACAAAATACTTGGTATTGTAATGAGTCTTCGAACAGTTCGTGCATTACGTACGAGGGAAAGAGAGAGAGAGAGAGAGAGGGGGGGGGGACCTGAAAATCCGAACCTTGCATAATCACGCGCGGTTACGTAAGTGGTGGCAAAGATATCCGTTACGTAATTACGGCGCGTATCGAAGGCGGCGGCATTTGAAATACAGTAGATTAGAATAGGTGAGAATCGAATTAAAGAGCCGCGCTGGGACGCGATCCGTGCCATTTCGCTCCCCATGATAACAGGTTAAACACGTGCGTTAAACGCGACGACCGACCACGTGCACGTTCGAGGCACGTTCGAGGCAGGAGCTTTACGTAACGTTGTTCTTCGGGCGCAGACGTGCGTCGCACGCATATATACGCACGCATGCGAAAGTAGGGATAGGGACATGATACACGGCGTAGAAGCCACTGCTGCCTCGAATCGGAGCACGGTTCGTGCAATTGGAAATCACGCTAAATGCACGCCGCCAAATAGATCTTCGTCCCCTCATATGATCCTCTCCTCGTACGATTCCTTCTTTTCTTTTTCACGAATACTGGCATATCCCTGAGCTACTTTATCACCGCGTCGATCGGCTTTCTCGTTCCTTTTGACTCGCTGATGTGACTCTTCTTTGAAGGAATTCCGAGAGTCTCGGAGTTGCGCGAATTTTTCTCCAGCCGAGAAGACTCCGTGTCTCTTTAGCAAAGATTCCGTTTATAGGATGTTTCGATATGATTATACGTTGGCTGCGTACGAAATTTCGATTCTTCGTAGAAGCCTTTCGAACGAACAGCACTGCGATTGTTCTGCCACGGAACACGCTCGCGGAGCCTGATTTCTCATCCGTTTGCGTTTTATCGCGGGCTTGGCCACGATATCTGCATTCATTACGGGGCGGTTATCAGTTACCGTGATTCCACGCGTTCCGCGTGCACGCGTGTGTGCGTGAGCCACGGATAGCGCGTTATGTCACTGGCCCGTGCGAGAACAACGGGCTTCGTGGCTTGCCAAGATGACGCCCCGGCATTTTACGGTTCCGAGAATAATGAGTGTTTAGCGCTTTCGCACGCTATACTTAGGCCATATCACTTCAACAAAGGAAGCTGCCTCTCTCTCTCTCTCTCTCTCTCTCTCTCTCTCTCTCTCTCTCGCGTAATACAGCGTAAGCGATCATTTCGATCGTTGCTTCAATTCGGCTTTGGCCATTCTCGATTGATCGCGCGCCTCCTTCTCCGATTGTTCTCCCTTTTACATTTCTGCTAATTATTATTATAGTGCGTATTTTCCTTGGTCCAAGAATAACACATGCGTGATTCCCGGTAAGTTTATTAAAAATCACTGAATAATTCAATTCCGATTTAATTCCTGCCGGGAAAATGAAACACGCGATAATTTCGAACACATGTGTATCTTATCACGCATGCTAATTACTCGCAATGACTCCCATTAATTTATCGTTGCAGCGACCTTTTCCTCATGGAGATATCCACGGAGTATCGATCATCGCTGAATTGATAAGATCATCGATGAGATCAGCGATAGAGCTGATCGATAATCTTTTAAAAACTTGAGCGTTTCTTCTTACGTTGTTTTTCGCGAGCTACGTCTCGTTAAATGGAGCGCCCGACGAAGATGTAGTCGGCTGCGATTAAATCCTTTTTCCCTTACTATCTGCCGCAGCGAAATTTTATGTCAATCGCTGGATTACGATATCATTTCTTTATAGAATTTCTCCTTCGAGCGCGAGCTACATTGTAATCACCTGACACCGCTGGCAATACATCGTTACATTTGCGAACAGGAACGGTTCTGTTCGCACACTAATGCCCACCGCAATCTATTTTTAGTTACTAGACACCCGAGTTGCATACCCGAGTGAAGTTTCACTTCATGCGCGCGAGATGCTTAAGGGCATTACTCTTTCAATCAGACATTCTTTTCGGTAAAGGCTTCATCGAACTTCCCTGCTTCCCTCCTTCCTGTAACGCTTATGTAATTAGAAACTTAATGATTCATACGTATTCGCGATACGGTAATATTGCGTCACGTTCTCATAGATCAATAATGGATTTGTTCGCGCCTTACCTTTCGCCGATGGAGAACTCCCTTTCAGAATTTAATTTTCACTCTAACACGTCCGCGAGATCCTCATGGCAGGTGGTCATGTTGCGACGAGGAGTGCAGATAAATTGGACAGATCGCGTCATCATCGGAGGGGACTAGGAAAGATAAAATGTTGTAAACATGGCGAAGCACGGAGCTCCTAACGAGTTATCTAACGAGCGTGATATTCTAGGACGCGTGCCGGTTGCAAATATGATCATTTGCAATGATAGACGTCAATATTGCGAAGCCGTAACCTCCTCGTCTCCGTGCGCCATCAATTACGGCAATTATATAAGCGCGACACGTTGATACCCTTGATATTGGTTTACGGTAATCCTGCTTTTCTTTTTTTCCTCATCGTATGAGCGCGGGATCGAGAATTATCTCGCGTGAATTTCGTGAGAACGCAACGAGCGGAGGAGTCGCCGCATTTACGTTCGTCTTGATGGAAGCTCGGATGACTCAACGCTCGCAGAGCTCGCTTTTTGGCGAAAGCTCGTAAACAACGTCGACGGGATTTGTTTATTGACAATTGATTGTCAAAATGTAAGAATACCAAGCTGTCTGCAGCTGCTTGGGAAAGATTTCTTTCACGGAGATATCTGATCGGCGATCTTTAATCGCCCGAACGAGATTCTGATCGTTACGATTGTATGCACGGCGTAATCTGTCATGTAACGAACAATGGAATCTTCTTTCAGTCGAAACGTTTGATTGGAAGTGCCATTATGCTGTTACGATCTCATTCGACGTGCGATTGCTAGATTGTTTTTCCTGTTTGATGCACAAACGCATCGCGCAGAGCGAGCGATTATCTTCTCGCCGACGATGTAACGTATAAAATCGTGGCCGCTTACACAACGCGGCTAGATGTTTACGGCTATCCCCGTAATAATGTAATTACGAAAATGGCGCGATTGCGCCTCCTTAGGCGAGCGTGACTTACAACAGGGCGTCTTGCGGACACGACACGACGCCAACATTTCTCTCCGTTCGTGAGCTATGATGTCTCTTTTCGTGCGATACTGGAACGGCCTGCCATTACAAAACCATGTAGTTATCGCACCCAGAAGGATCTATCCCGACAATTCCTTCTTGCAGCCATGGAAATTAGATCTGCGCAACGTTGGCGCGGAGAATGCAGTCTCGCTCGAACGGGACAGTTATGTTTCGCGCATTTTTCTTAGCGATACCGATTTTTATTATTGATTTGAATATGTATGATTTTTTAGCACGGCGACTTCTAACGTGCCGTTGATGATGACTCTCGCATGATCGTTCGTACAGAAACACACTTTGTGATTCTTGCATAATCACCTCGCGTCCGTGATGTGGCACTGGGTGGCTCGCAGCGATCTGACCCGAATTTACGCAACTCGAATGGAAACACGATCTTACCGTGAAATCGCACCTCGCGATTTCCGAGGGAATGATACTCTGAATCGTAGCCTGACCAGGTACAGTGCGCGACGGATTTTAGTAGTCACTGCCAAAATTTCTTGCGCATCATCCGAGACCACGCAAACTCTTGCAACCTTAATCGCCACTTGATCAAATTTTTACGTGAGATTAAGTCTCGAGATATCATGATGCGCGATCCCGACAACATTGCAGTCCTCAAAACGCGATAGCCGATACTTTCGCGTAGCAATTCGCGTTTCCGCTCGGCGATTTACCGGCTATGGTAAGTCGATCGCTCAATTTTGACGTGATCTTCACCTGCGACAATTCTTCACCGCTCCACATTCGCAGTAATCCACATTTGCAGCGGGAAGAAGAGAGTGCCTTACGGAGAGATTGGTTCTTCAGCGTTTCTTCAATTGATCTCGATCGGATTGACAGAACGGCGGTATACCATGAGACTAATTATGCTCAATCATCGCCCATTGTTGCACGCTCGCTGATTGCAAACCTTCGTCCTGCGTGCGTCATCTCACAGCCGGGGGCATTCTCGCGCTGTCATTACGTCGCGCTCTCGCCTCTACGCGGTTTTACGCTTCGCCGTTGCGCGAACAATTTTCTCTCCCGCAGATCCATTTTCTCCCACACGTTTCCCGCGCGCGGGACACGCGCGCGGCGTGATTTACAAAGCGCGCCTTATCCACGTCGGCAGGTCTAGCGTGGGCTAGAGTGGTCCGAGTCGACGATATCGGCCGCGTTGAGAATCAATTCAGCGCTGATCCTTTCCTCAGCATCCGCTATTATCCGTTTCGAACGGCGGCCGGCTGATTTATTGCACGATCACTGGCGCGATTGCAAGCTGCCACCGTGCGTGATAGCGATACTCTCGCGCCTGAATAGTCTCGCGAGATATTCGTCAGTCGCAAGCTGCACTCGCGTGCTTCTCTCTGACGAAACGAGAATAAGTGGCATACCTTTCGATGTATATGCGCGTATCTGGCGGATTCTCGTTGAATGATTTGTTCTAGTTCTGCAAACTCGCGTCGTCTAAACGAGCGAGCAGAAATGTGCAGGCGTAAAAATTTTGGCAAACAAATTCCGATTAGCTAGCTTTCATCGAGCTGCAAATTCGAACCGGATGGGTATGTATGACGAGGAGTTTGCAGGAGTTTCTCGATTACCATCGTTTCGATTACCTGAAATCATGTTTGGAGTATCTATAACTTAGTTCTTGTAACCATACACTTCTTACGACAAATATCGCGTGATCAAGGTAATTGTCAGAACACATCGGGCTACTGTTGAACAATTGATTAGGCTGCTCGAAAGCTAAATTGATAAAAACGATTTGTTGACATTCCGCATTAGGCAAGACGAGCGCTGGTTCCGTGTTGACGTTAGTCGAAACGTGTGTCTGTTAGCAAACGCTGCGCAATTGGTAGCGTGTCGATGATCTCGCCGAGCGTTTCACCGCTCGAACGACAAAGTACTGCCGCGAGATTTCGTGGAATTGTCAAAAAAGGTAAGGGAAATATTCATCTTTATATGCATATCGAGGCACGAACGATCGGCGCTTTGTGAAATCTTTTACGAAAGCCTGCTACGGTACGTATTGTGTCATCTTGATTTCTCGCCGAAGTGGGCCTCGAAACACGCCGCGAACGGCGAAGTTGGATATTCAGCGAGCTTAGCCGCATGCGTTATATAAGCGACTAAGCGATTACGTGTGAATCTTGATGGACACGTGTTCCAACGGGTCCTGCTCACCGAATTGTCTTCTGTTCACCGACTAGACTTTCGTTCGAGCGATGGCTCTGGTTATGATACTTTTATTCCGCAATCTCAACAAGTTTAGCAAATAAGTAAATAAATAAATTCTATCAGTCGTGTTTACATAGATGTACGCGTGTCTTCCTTATCTCCGTATTCACTTAATTACACCTCGCAGCTTGCAACTCGCCTCTCCGCTTCCTGCAGTCGTATCTTTACGACGCAGTCGAACAAAACGGAAGGAAAATTCGATTTTCGCCCCGACGAAAATGTGACGACGATTATCGAGGATATGCTTCCGATATAGCGCGGTCGATTTCGTAATTTGCAAGCCAAGGTAGAACTTATGTACTCGCTGACTAACGCTGGACTTAATCGTTATGTAATCAGTCGTTTAACGTTCACATAATGCGTGCGAGCGCGCGTTAACATCAAGGTTGACCAAACTTAACATCGAAAATCTTGCGTAAGTCATCCACGTCCAAGTGCTCGCGTCGGTAGCATCTGCGTCCACGCGCAATCCAGACGCTAATTAATTGCGGCGGATTTGTTTGTTCAGCGCGAGGCCTGCGCGAGTTTCCGCCACCGCGTGATCACGGATTATATCGCTCTCGATAATATCGCAGCGATCGAGTGCGCCCGATTAATTCCGGAAAGTCAACGGGTGTCAACGGAAACGTTGACGGATAATTGAAATGCATGTAATTAAGTGGTTTGACGGCTAGGAAATCACAGATTCACATTGCTGTTAGTTGTTAGCGAAAAGAAAACGAGCGGAAGCGCTCGTTTAGAGCTGGAAATTATCGTTACAGATTCTCGTTGAAAGTCTCCTATTCTCGCGTGTGAGACAGCGTACAAAAATTTTCAACCGTTTCCTTTTTGGCGTAAATAAATATTAGGCGATTATAGGTTTTTTTTCGGACAATGCTTGGTCTCGTCAAACCTGAACGAGCGAAACACGATCGTTGCCTGAAACATTATTGCATGGCTGGTTGGCACACGCGATGTGAATTCACCATATCCATAGACGTTTCGCACGCCATATAAGGGCTCCTTCGATGCAAGTATCCGGTCTAAAAGTAGATTTACGCTGAAGGGAAACGGGACTGGACGGGACGCGCGAGGCAGACAATCTGGTTTCGGCGTGAATGCAGGATACCATTTAGTTTAATGGACCGAAATTTGCGAGTATGTTTGAGGCAAGTCCATTCGAAATTGATCTTCGTCTAGTGGAAATATCGAAATGTGCAGTAGGGATCATATCGGTAGATAATAAATAACGTTTCAAGATGTATTTCAATAAAAATAAAATTCCACGATAGATATTTTTTATACAGACAAATTTGAATTATCTTTTCGTTTGATTCGACGGTATACGTCGATAGAATTTTATCTTGCGACAAGTTTTATCCTGAACAGGTTTTAGTTGCTAATTCGATGTAATTCAATGACGCCTTGTGCGTCGATGAGCCAACAACGAAAAGCCTTGCTATCACTCCACCGGAAACGAGATGCGCCAACTGGAATCACGTAATTTATATTTCGTGCCATGCGAATGTAAATGAGAACGGCGAAAGAGGAACGTGATCTCAATTTTAAGCAATATGTGGGCGATCTGATGCGTTAACATACAAAGACCATTGTTCGTAAGTTTCTAATAACGTAATAACGTAACGATCTTCGGAAAGCGACGATTAAGAATCCGCGCGACGATAATGAATTTCGAATGACTCACAAGCGTATCTGAATTAATCAATAAGTAACATTTCAGTAGCCTGAAGCAAGCGTCACGGATACGACCGAGTATTTTACGTGAAATACAAGAAATAGACATTTAAACTGTCATAATAGATGTTTGTTTTTATTACACCGATACTCACCTGTATTTCGGCGAGACTTGCCAGATAATTTACGACAAGTGTCTGAAATCCGACATAAATACAGAGCCACGTAGAAATCGCGTCGAAGCGCCGAGGAAGAAAATCAATGAACGCCCCACGTTTGCCGCCGTGGAAACTTCATCTAAAAAAATTAATCAGGTATCTTCTCCGCAGCTAGCTGTGTGCATATTCGCGCACAGGAACATCGTTCGCACTCGGAATGAACGTGTCGCTCTGCATTACGTTAATACGCGGGCACTCGACGGTGCATCCGCAATGCGATGCTCATACATAATCGATACGCTGGTCCGCAATGAGGGAACATCGAGATGATGGCTTGTTCGCGATAATGCATTATTAGAGCGTGCATCGTTAATACGCCGCGCAGCGTTTCGTTTTGCGGGTCGGCAGATTTCTCGGGCGATTGCCTCGTAATTGCGAAAACGGCGCGCGCTTGCTCCAGCGTGTATCACCGGAGAACGGACGAAGGAACGGGCTAAATTGGATCGCATTACGTAAGTCCGCGGGATTAAAGAACCACGGGACAAATCCGTACGTCGGCTCTACGACCCGCCGCGATTAAAGCCAGCGTCGTAATAGCGCGGCGATCGGCTCGCGTGCTCTACATTTTCCACGTCGCGAACGCGGCTTCTAAACGTTTCTGGTTTTTTTTTTTTTTTTTTCATTTTTTTCTCCTTTTTCTTTCTCGCTCCGAGATCGATATCTCCGAGAACGACTGATTTTCTCTTGAGTATAAAATTGTATCGGCAGATACATTTGCTGGAAAGCAATATCGCGCGAGAGAATACAAAG
Organism: Eciton burchellii; assembly: GCA_020341155.1. Classification (NCBI taxonomy): domain Eukaryota; kingdom Metazoa; phylum Arthropoda; class Insecta; order Hymenoptera; family Formicidae; genus Eciton; species Eciton burchellii. Next base: position 898,900 of record JAHMML010000002.1, read on the forward strand.
GCAGGATTTTTTATAGCGCGAGTTGCCGCTCTTTCAAAAAGAGAGATCAATTAATAATCTTGTCTCTTTGTAGAAAATATAATATGTTATTTATATATATATATGTCTAATACTTTTTCAGTATTGTACGGAAGTTTCAATTCGCGCCATTCGCTTAACTGGCGATAACGTACATTTGAAGATCTTTCCGCAGCAACTTTTCGCGGAAAAACGAGTATCGGCATATGCTAGCGAACGTTTCAGACGCCCAGATTCCCCTTTCTTTCAACGAGATTACTTCATCATAATCTCGTCCAGCGGCTCGCAATTTTCTAGTATATTGCGTATAACTTGCATTCCGCTGCGGTCTCCCGAATGCAAAATGTCGTAATCGGGTCTTTCGTCGGCGTTGGAATTAATTACTATGAGTGTGGCGCGAATTAATGCGTAATTTTGAATCGATCAAATCGATACGAAAGAAATGCGAACGTGTCGAGAAAGTAAAACATCAGGTGTATCTATATCGATGCTTATTATTTCCATCTCTGTCTTTAGATTCGTTATTAGTTACTTATTCCATGAAATCAATATTAATGATCGAAGATGGGAAAAAAGGAATGCTCGTGATAGAGAACGCGGTTCTCATCTGATACTCGAGAACCGTACCGATTCCTCGGATCGATTATTTCGCTAGTCTAAAAATACAAAATTAAGAAATCGTCTCGAGGAGACGCACCCGCGTCAGCTATATTTATATATCACAATCCTGCGCCTTGAAGAGCTCGTTGGAGCATTTGTAAATCCCATTTGCGAACTAACGAACGCGTGAATCAAAAGTGTAACGCAAAGTATCGTTTTGAATCTATATCGTTCTCTCGGCACGACACGTTCGTATCTCGCTTCCATCGATGTGCTCCATTGGTCTACTTTCCAAGAAAGAAGAAGAAGAAAAAAAACCCGAGCAAATTCAATATCTCTCCAATCGATAAGAATCATCCTCGGGTTCGCCGGCTTCGTCCAAAGACTCAGCAACGTCGCGTCGTCGCGTCGCTTCACAGTCGAGAAATCGAGATCGGCGGAATGGCGAGTCGTTCCTACCAGTACTCGGTGATCGTCCGGCAGCATTCTGGTTTGCCTGGTCATCCCTCAGCAGCCTTCGCGCGTCCTTCCCTCGCGAACAAAGACTCGTTTCCCCGCTCGGAGCCGGTCGAGAAAAGAGAAGAAGAGGAGAGATGCGCACGGCGCATCTGTCGGCCGAGCTGCATAGCGCTGCATCTTGCTGCTTGTTCGAGGTCTGACCTTGTCTGGGTGTTCACCCGGTCCATCCGTCCGGATCGCTCAAAGCCGGTGCTGCGCCGCCACGGCTTCGAGGCCGCGTCGACCCGCTTGCTTATGTAATGCGAAACGGGTCACGGCCAGACAGCCGAAAAGAGCCCGCCTTTCGCCGCCGCGCCGACAACCGAGCGTGCGCGCGCGCGCGCGGCGTTTAATCCCTATCGCTTGCATTTCTCGTTATCGCGAGTTATCGCGTCACGATGCGTTCTGTTTCGGTAAAATCGACGGCAATGAAGAAAGAGAATCAGGGACTTCGTGAAGTCGAATAGGAAGTCTCGAAAATTTCTCGGCGAACGTCGAGATGTTTCTCTTTGGATCATAAGCGCTCAATTGGCAGATTTTTCTCATTTGTTTCAAATAAGTCAGGTGACCATTCACGTTCACAACTTGTGTAACGAGGAAGAGGAACCAAACACTGGTAAACAAGATTTAAGCATGTCACTCGCTCGCTTGTTTCATTTTGCAAATATACGAAGAATTCGATTATAAATATATACGTTGATACTTATTGCCGTGTTAATGCTTGAAGCATTAATGCTTGAAGTTAATGAGCTCGATGACGGCTTTGTTGGGAGAAGCAAGACTTACATCAGTGTCTGCTCTACTCTTACAACGCAAAGTTCGCATGCAGCGAATTGCAAAAGTGTATTTCTCTAGTTCTCTATTCTAAATCCAGTTTTTCAAGAATTTATTAACTACTTCACGTATATATCGTAAAACTTTTGCATTTACAATGCTTCCTGCACATGCAGTTTAATTTACATCTGATTTACGCGACGTACATCGCTTACATAAGAACTATTTACGTATGAGGAACAAACTATTTACGCTCAAGTAATAAACGGTATCGTTGTGGACGCCCATCGATAAATAACGATAATTTCGCTTATCGATGAAATATTCTATTCGCTTCGGATCGAAACGTGCTTCGCTTATCATTCTGTCTGTCTTTTCCGCGAAGCGAAGTACGTCTTGCGGGAGTATATTTTTCCTTACTTCGATAAGCTTGCCTGCTGTTAGCAATCGCATTTCCGGAAGACATTGGATCGTCCTCGTCGACATTGCTGGAGTGTAAGAAAAAAACGGATCGGATCATATATTAATATTAATATGGAGTCTCATGGAATTTCGACCGCTTCGTGCGTATATGCGGAAGCCGGCTTCTTTGATGTGGAACATTATGCGAGCAAAGCAAAGTGGTGCGCAAGGTGTATCGTGTCGGGATCGGCTCGACGTGCTGTAACAGTTATTCTTCTCCCTTTTTCTCAAAGGTCGGGCAGTCATAAAGCGCGGAATTTACGAGAAGCAAGTAATTTATGTAATCCAGCCCGGCCGTGACGGTAAAATTAGAAATGGTCTGGAAGCGCATACGTCTCGTGCTGAAATTTTTCGCGTACCAAAACGCATGCGTGTCGTTGTTCTCAATAAAATGGCTAAACAGAAGCATCCCTCGTCTTCGTTCTCGCGTCGTGTTCTTATGATTCTTTTCGAAGAATGCAGCGTCTCATCTGGTGATCTTCTTTGTTCTGAGATAAGGAAGGGAATCAGGAAGACTATGTCGTCAAACTTAATTCGCCTTCCCGGAAGTGGATGCTCGTGATGCCGCATCCTGCCGCGTATCGGTCGCATGAATTCATAAACTCACCGAAACTTTGTAATCTTCATAATTTACCACCATTTCTTACTTAGAGAGGATTAATAAGCTATGATCGATAGATTTCTCCGCAGGATATTTATCTGTGCATTATAGAACATCTCTTTGCAAAATGCGTAACTACGCGTCGTCGCAACCGAAAAACGAACGATGCTGGAGATCCTTTCCTTCCGTCTCTTCTTCTCTCTCTGAATCGCATCCACCGTAATTCTAACGGCGACAGTAATTTGATAAAATTAACCCATAGAGGTTTGCCCTTTGTAAACGTGCGAAAACGCATTCCGTGGTCTCGCGTGCATTCGATCCGTGAATGCATATTCTTCGTTGACCATCTATCTTTCACACGTTACTCCGTCCAATTTGCCTTCACGTGCGCTTTCGGAAAAATCGCGACGAATAGGACGTATGCGCGGAGGCGAGGGAGCGCGGGCACACTGCCCTGTATTTCATAATCGTTTCAGCACCGAGGGGGGCACCGAGGATACCGTAACCTTTCGTGTGCGGGTTCCTATTGTCGAGCGTCGACACCGCTGATGAAATCGCCAGGTCGTGCATCATGTCTGCTTACGTGTATGGTTCAGTCGCGAATCCTAAGCCGACCCCGGCGCCTCGCGCTGATCAGCGCTGTTGCGAAATGCATCGGGATGCGATCCATCCTAAGTGAGAGCAAACGCACGATGTTAGCCTGTGATGTTTCCTGGAGATCCGCTGAATCTCACCGAATTTACTTTCGCTTATCGTTTATCCCGAATAAACCGGTCGCTCTAGTAACGAGCGCCGGCAGAATCTGTGTAGCTTGCATGCATTGAGCATTAAGTTTTCGGCACGGGGAATGTCTTGTATGATGCTGATAATGCCTGATTTGTTTGAAGACTACACGTTGCGTAAACGTGCCCATGTAACTCCCGGCTATTCCTGCACACAAAATTCTCATACGCGGGATGATTCTCATTGTTCGCGAGCAGATCAGCGAGAATGTTCGCGATATCGAATTCGCAGAACTTGGCTTCGTAAGCCGATTGTCGTAATAGAGATAGCTTGCACCTTCCTCTCTCTCTCTCTTTCTCTCTTGTCGTACTTTCCTCGATCGTCGAGCGAGGTTGAGAGAAATAAAGTGCGCATGGAGAGAATTCGGTGTCGCGCCGTCGAGCGGAATCGTCGTCGGTTGTCGCCTCGGTTACATCACCGTTGACGTTAAATATCAGTGAATCACTTTCCGTCCCTTTCCTCCCTTCCCCATCTCGATCAACGGATGACCTCATTTGACTAACGAGTTTATGAGTCAAATGGTGAAGGCGACTTCGCATTCGCGAACAGTCCACTCGCCTCCGACAGCCTCGCGTCTTCGATCCGCATCGTCGATCCTTCTTGGCGTTCGCCTTCGGCCAGCCTCATCGAACGATTGCGAGGGCAAAACTCGCGTCTTCTCGCATTCCGGACCGGGCTGCTGCGGTGCTCTTTGTTACCTGCGTCTGCGTTGCATAATGACCGCCGAGGTTTCTGATAGCCGGCCAGTTTGTGCATCGCGATGTCTCCCGTACTCTCGCGCACCATTACGTAACGCCAATGCCTCACACTGAACATCTGGTATTACCATATTACGAGATTTCTTCTGCTTCTCCCCCGCCCGCCCTGTTTCTCTCTGCTCTGCGCTCCTATTTCGTGTCTGTTTTTAAGGTGGCTTTTATAATGCCTCGTTGAGAGAATGTCGGATGATCCGCGTCGGAATTATACGTCGTCTGCGATAATTCTGCGTAATCAAGCAACCGAACGAGAATTGCGATACCTCTCATCATGCGTCCGGGAATTGTCCGGTGAAAGTTTTAGATTTAATCTTTTCATGCCTATTCCACGAAACGGGATGCTTTGTTTTCTAGAATCGAAAAAATTTCAGAGCGTCAGAAACTTTTGAGATTTCTGTGTTATTCTGAGATTAATGATTTAGCTTTCTCGTTGTTTCTTTCAAATAGCGATTGATCGGCGATTAGTAATGCCGTTTGAAAACATAACGTGCAGCGAATCTTTTATCTATTTATCTCCCTCTTGATATTTCCAGCATCGTGTGCCGTATGACATTAACGTGTGCGTGTCGGTGAACCGTGAGCACGCGCCTATTATTATTACACGCTCTATATTTAACGGCGATTTTCTCGCAGTGGATATCTTTTGTGTATAGCGAAAGATCTCTCGCTTTTAACGACGTTTATAAAAAACCTTTGTTTCTGAACATAGGAGAGATCAGAAGTCATCGATTTCTACAATTTCAAGCGAAATCTTAAATCGGAGGTAAATAAATGTTCATATTTTTCGAAATTATGTTTTCTCAATTCAAAGCCAAATATCAAATTAATTCCATTAAATTCAATTCTAAATCGAGTTTGGCTGAGAGTTGAGTTAAAGCAGACAATGGAAAAGCTATCGACACGAATATTGTAACATTATAATCGAGAGTTCGTTGTTCGCGGTCTCCGTTGTTGCCTGGCGGTATTTCCATGAGAAGTTAAAAACGTCAAAAACGTTAAAAAGGATAAAACGTTTTTATGTCGTTGAGATATTTTTACAGCCAGTGGACGAGACGAATTGGTAAGCGAGATATCAGAGCGGTCGCTCGACGATAAGCGAAGAATCGATAAATTCACGGTCGCGTTGCGTTGCCGCTGTTTTACGTAACTGACGCAGGACGTTGCCTCCTTGATGTCCTGATATACCGAGGGGCTGAAAAGGGGATTTGCATGGACCGATCCTCGACCTACATTGGCGAATATTTCGAAATTATACTCGAATATTTGGAGAGCGCTCTGACAAATCGCGGATTTTCAGCAACACTTGGCGAAAGCGGACAGTCCGATTGTCTTTGTGATTACCGCGTATGCCTCGATGTATATTTCTGTCGCGACATTAAGAAATGCCAACTAAAAGAAGCAACAAGATCGGTACTTTCGACATACGATATCTTGGTCGATCAACTCATTTCAACATTATCAACGTAGATAAGAGAATACTACGTTCCCATACTTGTAACATAATGTCAAATATTTCGTCATTCCATTTCGTATTTCACGTAAGTCGAAAAGTCACGTAAAAAACAACGCTAAATCCAACCGTTTCATCCGTACAGCGATTTCCTTGCGTGTTGCATCTCTTTTGTCATTATCATTCTCGTTATCCAGATTTGACAGCTTGCTAGGTCCCGGTTTCTCCGTTACAATTTTACAATTTTACGCTGGGCTTGACCTTTTGCAATCGCTGGCCTTAAGTGGTACAATGAAAAGGTTACATAGCCATTCGTTACGCAAAGGAATCTTGCGGGACATTGCCCCGGCTGCTTTATCCTTGACGACTTCGTCGAAAGGATTTAATTAGTTATAAATGATCTATCGACCATTTGACCCCACCCGCTCGTTGCGACCTTTATCACACCTCCGAGGGGCTTCGCGTTACACGCGTTTCCCACGCAACGTAACTCATTTACAGTTACGTGTGTGATTTATGCTTATGCATTATTCGCGCGCGGCCAATGCAATTAATATCCGTCCGTTTCTTCGAGCGCTCTCTCAATCGAAATAAATTAATCCTGAAACTGCCTTCGATCCAGTTCTCCATCTCTCTCGAGCTATCTCCGCCGCATCCTCTCTCTCTCTCTCTCTCTCTCTCTCTCTCTCTCTCTCTCTTTTTCTCTTCGGTTCGATGTATAATTCTTTGTATCGTATATAAAAAATATCATGGCATTCGGGTTAATCGTACAATGTTTATATATATTTCCACGGATATCTGACACGGGTTGATGACATTTTTACACATCATGTTCACGCTTATACATTCTCGGAATTAATTTATTCCGAAAACATGCAAGTTGTGACCATCGGCCTCTAATCGCAGCAGAGTATGTTATCGGGCTGCACGCGATGCATCATGTCGCAAAGAGACATGCCTCTTTTTCGTACTCGCTGCTCGACACATCTTTCTCCCGCCGACTGAACAACGGGCCTGCTATTCGTCATCGCCGAGAACGATGCATCCCGCGAGTGATACATCCGGCCGTTGCAATTTGCGAACCAGTGCAGCTGTCTTCGGCAGCATTTAGCGGCGTGTCATGATGCGCGACAACGCTGCATTCGGCGGGGGATACACTGGATTCTCGGTGAGCGGGAGAAAATACGAAAATTCGAATTTTCGGATCTCGAATCTCGCCTTTTCGTCGATGATAATGAATAATCCGAATTCTTGAAGCGCGCGCGACGCATACGAGACAGGTACAAGGAAATGTGGGGGCGAAGAAGAGTCGAAGCGCCGCGCGACTGGAATTTAGATTTATCGATTAATCTGAGACTCAAACCGAGCGATGAATGTAGAGCCGAATTGAATTTTCCGAGGACACTTTTTATGCATTGACCGGGAATAATGAGCTTCTGGGAAAAGTTACGTATAGTCTAATCCATAGTTACATCTAGTTACATATATGCGAAATACACGATTTAACAGGATAACAGTGTTATCTGTAACGGTTATACAAGAATCGATTAGCTTCTTACAGGCTTTTTCGAGATACGATCGGGAGATTGCTCTAATCGTCCTGCTATTAGTGTGTACGCATATTTAACGAACATAGCCTGCGTTTCTATGTGCAAATGTGAAAGAGAGAAAGAGAGAAAGAGAGAGAAGACATGCATTTCTTGGCCGTTATTATCATAATTGAGCTCGGTCTTAATGCAGGAAGGCTAAGAAATATCCGTTAATCCCATAAGGGAGATCCACATTGCTAATGAAATTGCGATATCTTTGATAGACGGGCGTGCAAATTGGCATCAATTACGCCAGCAGAAAATCACTATCATATCAAAATCAAGATCGGAAGAAAAAGAAAGGTACACTTACGGTCCCTAAGAAGAAGAAAAGAAGAAGAGAAGAGAAAATGTTCGTAAAACATGCTGCAACGATCTATAGGTTGTGATTAATGTTGATAAAGGAATATATCTCGTACATTCCCTCGTACATCTCGGCGATATTTATAAAGATTCTGCACCGTAAAGATATATGCGATTCTCTTTTCGTGCATATTACACGTTTAATATCTTGTTTCTCTATCCTTTATCCTATTCTCTATCCTATTTCTATATTCCGCACATCGCTCGCGCGTATCGAGCAGAAGCCGACGAGCGAAGCATCGAAGTATCAAGAAACTGCAATTCGGCGCCGCGATAAGTACATTATAATCTAGGCCATCGATATCTACGATCGGATATTTGGATCGCTCAGACGAAGAAAGGAGGAGGAACAAGTCGCTCGATCGATTTCTGATCGATCGATTCAGACGAGGATGCGGAAAGCTCGGTTATACGCGCATTATGTAACGATGTCTCGCGCGCGAGCGGAGAAAACGCGAGGATGCACAACCGTCCGCAGGCATTCGCGGCACGTCGGTGTGTTTCATGCTTGATCCGACGAATTCGTAACGAGGAACGCTGTAACGCCTTGTTACAGAACGACCGGTCACGTAACTTCGGCGCGTTGAGTAACGCCTTGAATTAGACGTTACGAGAGGTGAGCTTTACGTTAATGCCCACGGGGAATAGGAGCGATATAACCGAGCTCCGAGAAGAGACGGAGAAGAGAAAGGGTGGAGGGAGGGAGGAGGGAGAGAGAGAAGAATAGAAACAAAAGATAGATTTTGACGGCATCATTTGCCAAAAATGCTACGGTCGTCCATCAATCATACATACGGTGGGTTATGCGTAATTCAGCATTTCGTAGAAATGACATTGCTCGAATAGCACTGGAGAATAATCCTCGAGCGTTACTGCCCCGGTGATTCTGGATTTGCGCGGATTTATTCTTCGCAAAGGTATCCCATTTCGAATACAGCTCTGGGATAAGGATGTTACGAGATACTTGTCGCGAATACGTGATCAATCATTTTGGGGAATTTTTAGGGTAAAAATGAAGAATGAAGCTTTGATATATTATTATTATATCGTATCCGCTGTAATGGATGGACTGATATCTTGATATTTTTTTTCGTAAGGGGAACTCGAAAAATGTATCTCTCGATACTCGATGCGGGCTCGCTCTTGATTTCCTCTAAGCACACAAAATCCGATTCGCGACATCGTGACGATATAACTCACTCATGGCATTATGTAAGATTATATAGTTGTGAAGTCGTTATGCAATGGCTATTAATGCATTTAACGGCTCTTATGTTGTGTATTGCGCGATTTTGAGTTTTAGCGTCATAATAAGTGCCACCGAGCACGATGCTGGACCTCGTCGTAAATCGTAAAGGCCGACGATCTTTTTGCAGTTCCGCAGTCCGATGTAAGCAGAGCGGAATATCATGGCGTCATTTCCTCGTCCGGAAAATCGGTGCTTCATGGCCGGATGGTTTTATTAGCGGTCGGTAAGATTTATGAATCGTGAAGCAGAAATTCCACGATGTTGCATTATCCTATGAATCTGAGAATTGGATTAGATTTAACGAGAGATTGGATTTTCTCGAAAAACCGGGTGCTACTCTGTGACGCGATATTCCTATCGTGTCTTGTTTCATATTTTTATGTAACTTGTACGCGACGAATGATAAAAATAAAACATATAAGATATTAATCGAGAAATCATAAAGATAAAAGCTACAAATACATGTTACAACTAAGCAAATAACTTAGAATTGTAATTAACACCACTTTTCTTGTAGAAGATGTTATGATTTCACGATTTACATTTTGTGTTACAAATGTTAAGAATATTTTTAAAATAAATTAATAAATTTGAATCTTTTATAACTTTTATATATAAAATCATACCTGCCATTCTATCCTTAGAATTAAGACTTGTATGAATAAAGCAAAAGAATTTATGATAATCTGCAAAAGTAAGATAGAAAATATATGTGGAAAAAAGGGAGTTGAAAGCTAAAATAACAATAAATAAAAAAAAATATTATTATAACTTTGATGTATAGATGTGATAAAAATTCGTTATATAAAACACAATAATATCATTTTATATATAATTAAAATACAATAATGCAAAAATATGAAAGTAAGTATTTATGTATCTTTCAGTTACTATTCTATTAAGAAAATATATGTCTCTAATATCTTATATAAAAAAATTTTAATCACCAGATTGGGAGACGCATTGGCTCAATCGCACGTGATTCGCAGACGTGATGCGATCGCTCTTCAATTTGTCGGATATGAGGAAATCATCGCCGACTCACGCCATAATGACGCATCCGGCTACAACGGTGTCGAAATCGGACAACCTCGTTATCGTCATTAACGGGAATTTCCTTAATGAGAATTCGCCATTATCATTGCGGCTTTACATGCTCGAACAGTCCCTCTTTTTTTAACTACATAATCGCTAGAGACAAATTCACCGCGATGTCAAATTCATTGCATTTGTCAGTCGATGCTTTTTGCAATCGATCCGATCTGCGCTGCAGAAGCTGTCTCTTTTGTTGCACGCGTGCAAGTTCTCAATTAGCACTGATTTCGGCAGGTAATAAGAAAAGACGATTTGATGGTTGGCGATATGATCAGCTCTGGCTGATTTATTGTCATATTTATATAATATTTATAAAATATAAATATAAATATAACGATGTAAAATGTATTACCGAATACTTTATGTTGAATTTGTCTACATTTATAAATTAATATATATATACCAATTATTTCAAATTAATTGTTGGAATTTATTTACATTGTCCTATCTCGTAATAATTTACATGCAATATAATATACACAATACATTGAGGCATAGCTGAATCGATACGATATTTTTATCCAAGCGTCTTATTTTTATTTAGCAGATATCGTTGAAATACTTTATAATGGCAGGAAATTATCGATAACGCAATTGCTCTGCAATGCATTGCAATAAGTAAATGGGCATAGCAATGAATTTCTGTTGAATCGAGATATTGAATTAAGTTTTCTTTCGATCTTCTTGTAACATGTTCTCTTTCCTCTTAGATTTTTATGCCGTTTATAAGGACCCTCTTCACTCTCGATCTGCTGCCGAGACCCTCTGCTGGGTCTCGCCAGCAGATCGAGAAGTGGATAAATGTTCGGCGCAAGTTGAATCACGTGCTACGGGTAATACGCACGTGCGGTATTCCGCTTAATAGTTGCACAATATCCATGTAATAAAGTAGGGTCTCTCGTTATTGCCCTATGATCGTTGCATAAGTGTGCGCAAATACACGCTTACATTACAAGAGAGACGCAACGCTTTAAACAATAACAAACCGCTGAGGAGCGTTTTGTGGAAGTCGAACAAAGCGACAATCGATTTAGCCATTTTTATGGTAGATGATTTTAAAAAACGCGTGCGCGAGAGAAAAATTACCTAAATGATCTGTCACAACGATGCAACGCTCGAAACATCGCCGGAAATGGCGGTCGTTATAAACGAACGGAAGTCGACACAGCGAGAGCACCGTATTCCGCAAAATGTTTGCTCGGAACAAACCCGACGATGAACGCGACATGCAGAAAGAGATTTTCATGTTGTCTAAGACCAAGTTTAATCTTTATGTCATCAGATTGTCATATTTATATATCTAAAACAATGTCTGAGGATCTTAAAGTTTTGGAATAAGAGATAATACGCTTTCTCTCAGTCCTCGATCGTGACTAATTTCTCGAGAGAATTCTCTTATTTTACTGCTTTCATATTAAACTTATATTCATATTAACTTTTTATTTCTTACCAAGTTATCATATGAAATTTAAAAATAAGGACCATTGTTTGAGATGAATGAAGATTCTTACTTAAAATGTCTCGAATGGTAATAAATTAAGTTTACGCTTTTGGTAAGCAGTAAAGAAATCGAGAAAAGAAGGAAGAGGACAATTTTTATTTTGCTTATTAATGTCAAATTATTTATTATTATATCAACCATTTTATATAAAATTTTCGAACGAGCAAAACCCAGCGTAGATCTTCTTTTCTGTCGCTATGATTCAATATGCAATATTCTCCAAGTGCAATAATGCAATAATCTCTCTCTTTCTCTCTTTTTCTTCGGGAGAAAATAATTTTGTGATTGATCGTTATCTCTCCTACCATTCCGCACAATTTTATAACGCATATTGATACAAGCGGAAACTTTTTATTGTGTGCATGCCATGTTTTTTGCGTCGTGCGATTTTGTAATCGATTGGCTTGTAATCATCGTCGCGTATCGCGCGTCGTAACTTTCGTTATTACTAAATTCGCGTATAAGCAATGTATGGTTGTTGGCGTCTATTCCACCAATAAAATGCCGCGATAACTAGCCGAGTTAAGTTCTTATGCCGACGCTTTTACGCCGTGCGTATTATTCTTGATCGCTTAATGAGCAACGAAATGTATGTCTCTCTGTTAACGCATAAAATGCATAATGCATTGTTAAAATATAATCGTTATGCTCTGGGAAGTTCAGAAATGTTTATACTTTAACTTTGTTCCGCGATAGATAATTTTCGCTTGAAGTTTGAAGAAGAAAAGGAATACTTTATTCGGATTTTATGTTTAATTAGGAGCTAAATGTGGAACTCTAGGACTTAAATGTGGAAATTAAATGAATTTTGTAAAATATAACATGTTATATATATACATATGTGCGTGTATATCAGGAATGTGATTCTCAAATTGCGAAATATCATTGATCAAGTTAGTTAATCGGCTTATTCCATTTTCTTATGAAAATATAGTTTTACGACAATGCTCGTTACAATTTATATGTTTACGATATGAGTTATCATGGATCATTATGGTAATAGCTCGTCAGAATTATATATCGAAGTCATCGTTTGAAATAATTATTCGTGTGTTACGTGCGTATACTTCGATAAAATGGAACGATTGCGCTCTCCCGATCGATTGTATCAGACATGCTAATCCCTAACGGAATTTAATTAGTAATTAAGGCTCTCATGCGACCCATACATATCTCCCTTTCCCTTTTACGTTGCCGCAAATTAATGAAGCACAAGGCGAAACGTACGAAATTGTTCAAGAAATTGCCTCGTCGCGGCACGAAGAACGAAGAACGAGATGGAAACGAGATACAAACGATCATGCACGCTTTAGATAGTCTTTCGCACGTTCGAAGACGAACTCCAGATAGCAGCTAAATCCGGACAATGATGACGCTTACGTAACCATTTTTATTTTCATTAAGCTACATCGCCCTCCCTGCGTCGAATGGGCACGTATGCCGATTAAATTGATTGCCAGGTCGAGCGGAAAGTTTAGAAGCATTTATTCACGAGACACCGCGTGATGTGCGCGCGCGGATGCTCGCATATTTGCGGCAATCGGCCGTGGCTAAACGGAATGATACGGTTACAGTTTGCCACAATAATGGCAGAAATCCGCACGTGAAAGTACTGTCGATCTACTTGGCAGCCAAGCCAATGTGTCACATCGAGCGGAACAAATCGCCATATTTATCGCGTCTTGTTTTTGTGTTATTTGCCGTGGCAGAAGCGCGTAACGATTGCTCTCTTCCCTTAAATAATAAACGATTCCCTCGTTCGCATCCCCTAGTGCCATCTATAGGCACGTATTGTTTCTTCTCTTTTTCTATTCGTTTTTTTTCTTTCATCGCGAATGCGCGCATATGATCTGAGAACTGTTCTCAGCGGTCCACCCTATAAATCGTTTCTTAATGGAACATCCTGCACGAACAGTTTATTCGTATGCAGATGCGATTGTCGAAAATGACGCAACAGCGCGAGATCCTTGGACGCTTTCCGTACATTACAACAAGGTATAGAAATAAAGACAATAGAGTAAAAGGAACAATGGGAATAAAATCATCCGCGTTGTCGCGTGCCACGATGCGTAAGGTGTAGATCGAGTGAGCGTGTGAGCATGTATAACCGTGACGGATAGGTTGAATAGGAACCCGTGTTCCCTGTTTCCCTCAAGTTTAAAATTATGTGATATCCTTAGTTGCTCCGTCTTAGTTTTAAATCCGGCTTAAAATGCCTGCTAAAATATTTAATGAAATTGAGGCTCGAAACGCTGTTTAAGATTAATGATACTCTGAAATCTGAAGATTATACGATGATTCATTCGGTGATTTTGAGCGATTTATGCAAGCTTAATTTATGAATTGGATCATTTGACTGACAAATCAAGAAATGCAAGATATCAATGCTAAAAATCAAGATGCATTTATTTCGCACATATTTCGTAAACGAATAATACATCTTGAGCAATAAATATGAAAGGAATAAAATTCAATTCCTTTTTGAAAAGAAGAAACAAGAACAAGAGTTCTTTAAATTCCTCAAGAGGTTTCTTCGGAATTTCAAAACTAATATGAATATTAATAATAATAAATTATAATAAATTACAAATCAGTAATAAAAAAAGATCATTTATCTGTATATTAACTTTTATATTACACATTGTGTTTATATCACAAATCTGAATTATTAATTAACTTCATTGCACGATTACGTGTTTATGTACACATATGCAAAATATTGGTATGGAATGTCGGAATAGTGAAAGAAATGCGATAAATCATTAAAAAATACATATTCTGATTTACATATTACCACACAACTCGATACGTAAAGATAATGTTTTTTGGTGCTCTTGATTACGAAAATGTAACGTAACCGCATTTAAAAAGAATAGATAGATTGTATAATAATTTAACGTGAATAATTTAGTTGTGTGATGTTCGATAAATATTATTGACGAACTCGGAAGCGATACGGATAATAGTTACCAGGTAATTATTGCCAATAAACGTCAAAATACGAAATATAACAAAGTCGATCAATCAAGTCATAAGATACGACGTTTTTTCCTTTTTTTAAACTTCCTTTTTATTAACATTATATATGCATATGTACATATCATTGCTCTCGAACAAAACAGGTTCAACAATATGTGTCGCACATTTTATATAAACATTCGTTTTACTTTTTGTATCTTATCGATAATTTAGCATCGTATCGCAAAATTGTAGCCGTGAACGCACTAATCTCTTTAAAATCTATTAAACAATGCTAAAAAGATTATTGTTATCCGCGAAATATATAAAATACTGTAAAATTCATATTCATATGCATCAATAAAGTTTTCGAGAATAATCAATTTAACAATGTTGCGATGTAAATTAAATGGCATTGAACAAGTGCGGTTCTTGCATAATCAAACGTTTTTCAGATTGATTTTTGATCTATGATATGGCGATCTTCTCGCAATGTCTAAATTTCAAATAATCGAAACAAATATCATGACACTGGTCTTAACACTTAGACTGCCTCGGCTAATTTCGAGATAACGTCAATATTGTGTCTTAACATCAATATATATATGTAGGATCGATAAAAGATCAAGATGTATGCCGCGATCGGCAGTATAGAGCGGTATGTATCAAAGAGAAATGGCCGCTTATCGGAACCGACTAACGTATATGCGATTGTCATTGCTCGCTAATGGACTTTCCGTGAAAGCATCGGCCGCCTTTTGATGCGCCGAGAGTTGTGTCGTCGAAATAGTACATAAGTTTGAATTGGCACGTTCGAAAAACGCTTTTTGTTCTCAATGAATCAGTCAATCGATCCGAGTCTCAGATACACAATTTCTCTCTACGATCCGATCGATGTCCGTCGTATCATGTAAATTCGTTGCATATTGAACCATGTTTTTCTAATTTCTCAGTGCTCGCTTTATTTACTACCTTCTCTTTCCTCGTGCAGAGATTTCCTTATATATATATATATCGCATATATCAATATGTTGCAATGTAGCAAATGACATCTCGTTTTCTTTCAATCAAAAGAATATTCCACAAATAAATGAACAAAATCATTCCTAGTTAAACCCGTTAAAACTGCCAGATCTTAGTATTAGACGTTAAAAATAGAGATTGCGATGTAAATAATAATTACCGTGTATTCGCGCGACTCGCAATCCCGCAAAAGAAAAGTTCATGTTTGCTTAGGTCAAAGATCGATGATCGTAGATTCTCCCATAGATCCCCAGGATCGCAATCGATCTTGTATACCGCATGCTGCAGTCGTATGCATCGGCCGGATTAATCGACGTTTATCTGTAGATTATAATTTTATATCTGCGATACAATGTTTACGATTGCATCGGTTGATGCGATCGTGAATGTATGGAATGCGGCTTTTAATTGCCGTTCCAACTTGCCGATCGCCGCATCATCTTATTGCGTATCTGTCTCGATATAAAAATCTTATCTTCATTAATATCGGTAGATCAACTATCGCACATAGGATAGTCATGTCTTTATTGCACGATATGCAACATCCTGAAACGTGACGAATTAATGGTCAGCCGCGATCTTCTGCCGCGATCTTTGAGGATAAGATCAATCTCGTGTCGCTTGTTCCTCCTTGATCCATCTTTTTTTCTCATGATTACATTTAATTCCAATCATCGTATATTGCCGCGGGTCTCCATTTCAGGGTGAAAGCTGCCTGCCTCGGTGTAAAACACGTACATCTCCATCCGTTCGCGGGAATGATTTCAAAATGATCGCGAAATATACATGCCGGTCCCGAGAAGCTGTGCGCGGCGTTCCGTCTGCGAGAACGGGCTTGTTGCAAGAGCGTTACGTGATTCTCATTCAGGTAATAAAGCTCGTTAAATTTTCGTTACGTATCGCTTCGTAAATTGATTATGTCGTGACAAATTGTACGCGATCCCGCAGGAAAATGAAGAACCACGATGACGAGCTATGATCCTCTGACGATCTCTATCCCTGCGTGACTCATTAAGCCTGTCACGAAGATCATCGTTCCGTGTTCTCGTTGCGGCTAAAAGTGGAAATGGACGAGAAAGAGCTGCCGCAGCGATATCGATTTGTAGCGATACGTACGCGTTTACACATCGAGTCAACACGGTATTATCTGAATTCAGTTTAAATTCGTTGATGTCTGTATTATTTGTAGGAAAGAAATGACACGCGCAATGCTTCGCGCTGTTGTTTTTTTTTCGTAAAAAAATGATTAGGTTTATTATTTTTGTTTAATTCAACTATTGTCGATGGGACATGGGACAAGAAATCACTTGTTCATTCAATCCCAATCCCATTAATGATCGCATTTCTCAATTCTCTGGATTCATGATCTTTAAACAATCGATCCGTTTATCTAAACAGGTCATTTCATTTCAGGCATTTTCCAAGTTCGAAACGAGAGAAAGGCAAAATACATATAGAACAAAAACGGATTCACAATTCATGGAAACCAAACGGCCATTACGGGTCAGTCTGTCTGTGATCTCAGCTGAACAATTCTGTTGATCTCAATATCAATAATTTCAAGAAAGCATCATTCAACGCTTTAGCGCTTTGGATTGTATCCCTCCGCGTGAATCTTCTGTGCCCGCTTCGGCGCCGAGATCAAGATAACGACGTGCATTGCAGGCGAAACTCTTCCACCGGAAGGTGACAAGTGTCATTGAGTTTCAGCGCACACGCCGTTACGTATTCCTTTTACGATTACGATCGAATTCGTCGCCGAAGAAATCGCGCTTCCTTGAAAGCGAGCCGAAGACCATGCCGGCGCCGAAGGTAGATCGGCGAGGTGATTTCTTAATTCGTATCTCTTTCCCCGTCCCTCTGCAGCGAACGTCAGCTTCATTGTACGACGCAATGCCGCGTTACTTATCGATCGGCTCCGTTAACTAGTCCGTTATACAACGAACCATAACTATTGCCAAACAATAGATTATGCCGTTGCTTGGCGCGCAGGTAGGGTAGAGGCTATCTTATGCAAGCGTTACATACATTTGGTTACATTACCGTCATTACGTAAGACGGATTACGAGAAAGAGAGAGAGAGAGAGRGAGAGAGAGAGAGAGAGAGAGAGAGAGGGAGGAAGGTGAGGAGGGGATAGGAGATAAGGATTACATATCGCCGATATTTCGCACAAGGGAATGCGCGTTTCGCGCGGATTCTGCGCCGATGATCTTGCGTCGCCACCGCGATGGATGCTGCAGTTGCTTTGCTTCTGCTCTGCTTAATCTCGGCAACGAGCACGATATCGCAGAGTGAAATAATTTGTAAATCGAGCATGCTCTTATTTCTCCTGAACTTTATTTTCATTTTTTGTCCCACGCTTGAGATGATTTTTATAAACAGTGAGCCGTTTTCTCCGCGGAGGAAATTTTATCGAGCTTCTTTCTGGAAGAGGAACGTACATGATGTAAAAAGTTAATGCATCAACCTTAATCCTCAAACTGTTATTTATCGCGAAGCGTGATTCGTTCGCGTGATGGTTGCTGAGCGAAGTTTCGTCATTCGCTCTTTATTATTTTTATTCAAAGATTTGGTCTCTCTCTCTCTCTTTCTCTCTCTCTCTCTCTCTCTCTCTGTCTCTCTCTGTATCTTTCTATCTTCTTGTCTAATCCTATTCTGCATGATTTAATTGTACTAATTGAGATGAACAGAACATGAACATTGCTATTTTAAAAGATTCCACGTTGGAGAACAACGTGCCGCGCTGATCAGCTGCGTTGACTTTTGTCTACCGTTTCTCTCGTATCTCGCGTATCGCTTCATGCTATCGCAAGTCTCCGTTAGTCTCGGCTTTCTTGTTTCTTGTTCTTTGTTCCAGCTTTCTTCGGTATCCGGCTCTCGTTACGGATGCTACAACGTATTCGCGAAGACCAGCGCAGTTGCTGACTTTGAAACACGCTCTCGCGTTACGAAACGGCGCTTCTTACCTTGCGGCGTTCTAGGAGAGGCCAGGACGCAGTCGTTCGCGCGCGTAACAGCCCGATTACATGAACGTGTAAATATTTCGCCGACCGGCGATTTGCACGTTGCGCGCTTTGCCGTTCCTCGTGTTCCCCATCGTCCATACATCGCGCGCCACGCGTCATTACGTAAACGTTGACGTCGTTTGACGTTTATGTAACGTTGCGGCGTATTATCGACGAAATCAGGCGACGTCGACCTGAAAGAAAAGGCCGCGCATACGTGGGCGAAGAAGCGCGCGAGTACAGCGGCATCCTTTGAAGTATTCTGATCTTCTGCTCGATCGGTAATGAGTATCAGCACTTTGTAGTAGACTCGGAGTAACTAGTATGCAATACTCGAGACTTTTACTTTACCAATTGAGTACTTGATCTACTACTTAGTACGCTACGCTCCTTATCTGACTATGCTCGAATTGAAGAAGAGTCATAATTTTCTTTGGTTTAAACTATCCATATTGATTAAATGACGTAAGATATTACGCAATGTATATTATGTATGCGAGCATTTAAAACAGGAGATACAGAATACATTGATATGAATTTGGTGACAGTTGGTTAAATCTATTTAATTATCTTTAATCTTGCTCTTTCTTGCAAATCAACTTGATCATTTATCATTTACAAGTTATCTGATAAATTTTTAACGTTTTTGTTTCTGTAATAATTAAATTTGCAACAAGAAATTATCTACTAACGATAAATGAAAATCGGTACTTTTCATTCATCAATTCAAGAATCAAGCATCATGAATTGCAAACATATTTCTGACGTGATTTTAAAAATGCTATTAAAATATTATTAAATGAATTTTCTTATGTCAGAAATATTAAAATTCTGTTATGAATTATCAATCAATTTTTATAATATCTGTGCTGCTATCTATCTAAATGCAAATAGGAAACATCCTTTTTTTATCTTATCGGTTTACTTTTATGTTATTTATTATTTACGATTTACTATTTTGTTATTAAGATGTTCGATTAAAAAAAAGCGACAAGCTTTAATATAACCGAATGATATTCTTCTATGATATTCTTCTTCATTTTATATCGAATTTGTAATTATCATATACGTTGTCTATTAAATCCCATTTTAATTAGATCTTTATTTCACTATTTTCTTTTCTTTATCGATTGAATGAACGTTGCATTTGACAACGTGGCAAAGATTAATTAATTATGCACTTTGAAAAGCTTTAACTTCAATCTAGCTGGCATATATATAATTATACATATAGTGAAGAGATAATATCTAGCGAAAGATTTGTTGAACTATAAATGATGAAGAAAAGGATTTATAAGAAAAAGAAAAAAGATTTATTTTATCCACGCTCTAATATGTCACCACAATTTTTTAAAGAGAATGCCATATCATATCTTTAAAATTTAAATCTAATTTTGCTCTAGTTTGCGACAAAAGCACCGAGATTTCAAAGTTAACTTTAGTTTTGAGGTCGAACCTTTTATAATAGGTGCTTCCATTATGAAATTAAATAATGCATGCTTATATATATACTAAATATATATGTAAATAACATATATATATATAAATAAATATAAATACTGCAAGTTACTTCCTAAAAAATAGTAATATACATATTTAAGTAATTCTCAAGAAATTCTCTCTCATATTTATAATTTATCGGTGATGACATTTAATGATATTATTATTTTCAAATTATTATTTGTTAAATAATTTTAATATGAATTTCACTTATATACATGCATTCTCTCTCTCTCTCTCTCTCTCTCCCTCCCCCTTTTTCTATTATCTATTTCTAGTTTTATTAAACTTTTATTATTTATAAGATAAGTTCTGAGCAAGTAATTCTGCAAACAGCCGAGGGAGAAAAAATTTCTTATATAAAAACTAAGTCCTCGTATCAATCATTACTCGACTCGATATGAAATGTCAACGTCTGTGCGATGCTAAGAAATTTCCAAATTGCCGACGGCATTATTATTGCAGAGCGTTCTAATGTATGACATGAGTCATCGTATCGATCACTAATCGACTATGGAAACCTCATAAGAATGCTATATGAAATTAGCAAATAGCGGTACTACAGCCATGCGCTCATATCGATATGTCGATACATGGGATCGATGCCCGAAGATACTTGCTAGCCGATGGCGTAGCAGTACTGTCGTGTGCAAACATCGATTAGCCGAAATGTCAGATTGATACTTTCAGAAATTTTGGTATAATCGTAGTAGTTTAGTACTTCCCTGTACTCTTACATAAAAGCTGAGTTATTGTATCGATCCTTGATCGATTATGTAACGTGAGACCAATACCATAATTAATTTGCAAACAGTCGTGCGGATATTCTGGTCGTTCTTACCTATTAAGTAAGTCGTCGCATCGATCATTGATAGACTATGAAACATCAAAGCAATGCTATATGAAATTTGAAAATAGCTGAAAGAGACGCAGTACTGCGCTCATATGGATATGCCGATTCATATCTATGCCTGATGGAATACGCGATACGTCAGATTAATATAAGAAGAAATTTGCAGAAGCCGCAATATGAGTCAGATTTGATACTGCATCACACACTGTGCCAAGTTTGGTGAAATGTGGCTTAACGATGCCGATAAATGTCTCCTATGTCAAGTTATAGTCATATATGACCAATTATGACCAACTGTGATCCATCATTACCAGTTCAAGCTAAATTTGGAAAGGTATGATCGGTTTTGGTATGCCCGTGGCACATACTGCCAAGTAAGGATAATAATCTCCTAAAATGAATCTCCTAGAATGGCCCAATATGATCATTAATGACCAAGTATGACCCACTATGACAAAGTTTGCCCCAGAATTGCCAGTTCTGAATATGATCAATAATGGCCAAGTATGATCATTTATGGCTATGTTTGCCCCAGAATTGCCAGAACAACTTTGTCGAAATGTGTCAAGTTTGAAATTGAGAGGCACACTTTGTCAAAGATTGTCAAACATGCCCTATAATATGGTCTATTATGGAATATTATACACAGCAATGCTCAAGCATGGTCAATTATGATTAGGAACATCAAGAATAACCAATAGTATCATAGTATCTGCAGTTCCGACATACTTTGATAACGAGTGCGAGCCATGGGCATTTAGAGTACACTGTGCCAACAATGGTGGGATGTGGACTGAGAAGGCCACTAAACGTCCCATACATCTAGTTAAAGCCTAGTATGACCAATTTGGCCAAATTTGCTCCATTATGGCCAGTTCGGCACAACACGGGAAAGATACGTTAGGTTTGCCTATACGTGGCACCATATGCTAACGTAGTACAAAAGTCGCTTAAAATGGCTTGTAGGGATTTAATATGATCAATAAGGATCAAGTAAGATCATTTATAGCTATGTTTGCCCAAAAATTGCCAGTTCTGTGGAATCTTGGAGAAATGCCACAGGTTTGAATTTGAATGACACACTTTGACGAGGATTGTCAAACATGTCCTAATATGGCCAGTTATGGAATATTATGACCAGCAATGCTCACAGGTGGCCAATTATGATTAGAAAAATCAAGATTGTCCAATAGTATCACAGTATCTGCAGTTTCGAGAAACTCTGCCATCGAGGGCGATCTTTGGGCCTTTAGGACACACTGTGCCAACAATGGTGGAATATGGACTGAGGACGCCACTAAATTTCCCATATGTCTATCTAAAGACAAGAGCATTGCTGGCCATAATATTCCACAACTGGCCATATTAGGTCATGTTTGACAATCTTCGTCAAAGTGTGTCACTTAAATATAAATGTGTGGCATTTCTCCAAAGTTGCTCAGAACTGGCAATT
The DNA here is from genome assembly GCA_020341155.1 of Eciton burchellii. Classification (NCBI taxonomy): domain Eukaryota; kingdom Metazoa; phylum Arthropoda; class Insecta; order Hymenoptera; family Formicidae; genus Eciton; species Eciton burchellii. The sequence continues at coordinate 921,431 of JAHMML010000002.1, forward strand.
TCGAGGCAAACATAGCCATAAAAAATCATATCTGGTTCTTATTGATCATATTAAGACCCTACAGACCATTTTAAGCGGCTTTTGTCCTATGTTAGCGTGTATATCGTGCCACATATAGGCAAACCTGACGTATCTTTCTAATGTTGCGCCGAAGTGGCCATAATGGGGCAAATTTGCCCAAAATTGGACACACTAGGTCTTAACTAGATATATGGGACATTTAGTGGCGTCCTCAGTCCATATTCCACCATTGTTGGCACAGTGTGCCCTAAATGCCAAAAGCTCGCACTCGATAACAGAGATTGTCGAAACTGCAGAAACTGTTATACTATTGGTCAAACTTGATGTTTCTAATCATAATTGACCATACGTGAGCACTGCTGGCCACAATATCCCAAACATGCCCTAATATGGCCAGTTATGGAATATTATGACCAGCAATGCTCACGGATGATCAATTATGATTAGAAACATTAAGTTTGACCAATAGTATAACAGTATCTGCAGTTTCGAGAAGCTCTGTTATCGAGTGCGAGCTTTGGACATTTGGGGCACACTGTGCCAACAATAGTGGAATATGGACCGAGTACGCCACTAAATGTCCCATATGTCTAGTTAAAGCCTATCATGACCAATTGTGGGCAAATTTGCCCTATTATGGCCAGTTCGGTCAAAAATTGGAAAGATACGTCAGGTTTTGCTATACGTGGCACGATAACGTGGCATGATAACGTAGAACGAAAGCTGCATAAATGGCCTGTAGTGTCTTAATATGATTAATAAGGAACACGTATGATCATTTATGGCTATATTTGTCCCGACATTACCAGTTCTGTGCAACTTTGGAGAAATGCCACAGATTTGAATTTGAGTGACTTTAAAGAATATTGTCAAACATGCCTTAATATGGCCATTTATGGAATATAATGGCCAGTAATGCTCACGTAGTCATCTTCTTTATTATTATAGATAGTAAGATATAAATATTTTTTAATTTCATTAATTATAATAGAGTTAATTATTATAAATATTTCTATATTAATTTATACAATTAATTAATTATTATTTAATTATTAGAATTAATTATTGGACAATCATACGCAAAATTTTTAGCCATTATTTAGATTGTCTTTCTTGTAACATTGACAAAATCTTTTATAAATTGAATTTCGGAATGTGTAAACAAATTTGGTATGAGAATTGTTTCTTAGAGATCATTTCATTTTCAGATCATTCTATAGCAGCATGCGCAAAGTGAACATTTACATGTCTGCGGATTATAGCGAGACTAATTTTATATATTTTGACATAAAATGTAATAAGGGAATGAGATATGCCGTTATGTTTTAAAAATAAATCGACAGTCTGCTTCTTTTCTCACGAATTCATCACGAAATCTTCCTAGATCCCCGTTTCTTCATTTAGGCATCGATCAGAATTGAAAGGTGTAATAATTCAATCACACGATGCTGCTTGAGAAGAATATAAATTTTGCATTCGCAATTCTGAGAAATTGCAAAGGATGAGTTACGTCATTGTTACCGCGGAGGGTGAAATCCCCAGTTGCAACACAAAAGCATCTCGTAGCTATCAGCTGTGTGCAGGCATTCCTAGATTACTTTGTTGTGGAATATTTTTTAACATAAAATTAAATATTAAAATTTTGTTACTCTTTTCGGAAGGAACTTTGTTATATTCATAAGAGATCATTTGCGAGATCATGAATTTTGTAATTAGCATTTATAATCTGCTTTGCTAAGTAAAGCTTGACATTTTCATTTACGCTAAAATACAATGTTTTACAAGCATACATATTCCAGAGAGTTCGAGCAAGTCCGAGGGAAATTAAATGAAAAAGGAATGCACGCATGAGCATTACTTCACAAGATGATTAATGCTAAAGGTGTGGCTCAACCTATAAGTTATTTTACAGTTTGAACAATTAAAAGTGGAAAGAATATATCAATATATAAAGAATATATCAATTTCTATTAAGTAATTTTAAGGAAAATAAATAAAAAAAGAACATTCAATTTAAACCTCGGGAAGCAAAACAAGAAGATAGCATGAATACCAAAATGAAACTGCCATGCAAAGAAAAAAAAAAGAAAGAAAGAAAAGAAAAGAAAAAGAAAGCAGAAATGCAAAACGCGAAAGAACGAGATGGCTCAAGAGCGTGGCTTAATGGATGAAGCCTCGCGTAATGAGGTTGTTTCACTTCGCCGGTGTTTCGATTTCGAAGCTCTCACAACACCCTGATCGGAAGGAGTGACACGAATGATGAGGGTGGATGTCGTTAGGCAGCGTCGTCGTAGCCACCACGGCGCGGCGCATCGCATCGTCATTTAACCGCGAGACGCCGTCGAACAAGCGTCGGGCGCGCGCTTCGAGCACGCCGGAACATATGCGAGTACCATCATCCGAGAAGTCTCTCCCGTTGAGATCTCGGCCGAATGAAGCCCCTGCGGCTTTCGCGAGTCGCGACGAGAATTTCCGGTGAGAGAACCGCCGAAGAATCACACGCGGAGCATCATCGCGGCGCGAGCCAGCTTTGGTGTACGCTATGGTGTCTGTTTCTCATTGCACGTGGCACGATACACTCTGTGAATCTCTTGTAACGTAATTACTATAGCTCGCGATTGATGGTTACCAAGTTATTAAATTGTCGCATCGGTGACCGAAAGGTGCGTGTGTTGAATGTACTTGAAGATTCAGCGGAGCATTCCGATTAAACAGCGCTTGATCGCTGATCTTTATCGGTAAATTTATACGTTAACCGCGCATGTTGAGAATCTGTATTCCTGAAATCTTTTCCGTATGGGGGTAAATCGATGGCCGGTGAATTGAAAATAGAATTGTTTGTTTCATCGCTTTTCGGATCTCATTCCGACGATTTTCTTCCTCTATTTAGGAATAAAATGGAACTTTTATCGAAAGAATCGTCAATCTGATGTTGACGTAGTGGTTTCGATTAACGCTCCAAATCATAAGAGACCTACTTTTAACGCATGTGGAATCGAAGGTCCTAGTCGGACATGATTTCAAATTTGTATTTGATATCCGTCGATTTTCAAGAAAATATATGTCTCTTTTCAATTAAGTGAGATTTAAAGAGAGAACATTTACTGAGAGATTTTGAAAAGAGAGCATGCTAGGGTTTGACGCTGAAGAGTATGATGATTAAGAGATAGTTACTCGTAAGTTGAGCTGAAACTAAGAAAGATATTTGAGTGTCCAGTAGGCATGGAATGTATACTTATGTCACTTTCTTTTTGTCATCGGATATACACGGTATGTGACGGTTCGCATTTAGAGATATCGATCAGCGACTATCGGTCAAACGATTGAACTTCAGACGATTTCACGGAAGGCGACCTTTGCGTCCGAGAGAGTTTCGTTCGTTTGTCCGTGTTCGAGTTCCCTTTCAATCGATTTTATCAGTAGAATATCCTTAAATTCTTTAGCGAGGTTTGTTACATTCCGCGATAACCTTCGAAAAACATTAAGTGCGATTAACGATCGATATAATTCGTCGCTTTAATATCCATGATTAATTGGAACATATGAGTTTATTTCGAGCACTACGTGCGCGCACGTATCTTCCAAGAAAGATGAATGCCGTCGATAAATGTGAATGAAAGTTTCTAGTCACATCGATTCCGGTTTCCCTTTATCTTTCAGAAATTCATTATCTATGAAGGGGCAAAAAGAAAGATCTTGTTATCATAGAAAATAACATATGTTGTACAAGATAACGGTATGTGCACCAACGAAAATATTGGTAATTAAATATAATTTACGACCTATCAAAGTTTCTTTGACTCTTGAGATCAGAGTTAACGATATATCGCATAATTGATTAGACAAACTGGCCGAAACAACGAATATATTATTTCTCGATAACAATTTTTTTGTATGTTAACTTGTATGTTAACTTTGTATATATAAATAACATTTCCGGGATTATTATTTAATTTTTGAGACAGTTGTCCTTAACTGAGAGTTTTCTAAATCTAAGTATAGAAATATTTAATAAATTAGAGATAGTAAGAATATAAAGATACCGCTGCATCGGATAATTACAACAATTGCAATTATTGGGATTAAAAGATCTGAATTTTCACATTAAAGTAAGATCTAGATCTAGTTTCTCGGTTACTCTTGCTTGTTTTCTTATTTATTGATATACATTAATGCTGATATTTCTTGTGTGTATTTTATTTTTGATCATGAAAGAATGAATATCTCTTAATTTTTGAATGAAATATTAAGTATCTAGTTCATGCGCGAAATTACATTTTTATTCTCCTCCGGTATTGGAAATCGCGATTTCGATGACAAGCGTAGCGCGTTGCATTGCATCGTACGTGCTAAAAAGATTCAACGAATAGTCTGACATTTTTGTGCTTTTCTTTGAGGAGATGCGAGATGTGTAATTGTACCATACACAAACAAGATGAAACGAGATAAATCTGAAGTTAAGATGTCGTAGAAATATTTAAAATAGGAATTCTTATATAGAATGAAGAAAAGTTTCCGCGAGATTTCCATTACACATGTTACACATCCAAGATGTGCATAAAGAATGTAAATCGCGACAGATCGTAACTTTTTGTAAATTTCTCATCTCTTTCGAAAACACTACACCGGGGAAATCTAGATACTTGTATGTCATTTGCATATCATCGCTACTAATCATGTTGGAGATATTGTTGTACAACTCTTAACCGCCAAACAATAAATTCGAGCGAGTTTACATATTATGTTTTTAGGATTGACGTTGCGAAAAAATGATGTTTTATACACACACACACACACACACACACACACACACACACACACACACATATATATATATATATATATACTTCCATTATATATTCCAAAATGAAACTTTATAATTTTTTGTTGAAATAATACAGTCAAGCTTAAAACTGAGTTGAAATTTGAAAAACCTCTGTATAGCACTTAGCTCATGTTAACGCTTGCAAATATTGAGAACATAAAGAAATTAGTTGTTAATATAAAACAAAATTGTCAGCATTTTAGTAACCTATATTGCACTAGAGACAGTATTGTTATTATTATTGTTAAGCCAATATTTAGCGTTACAATCTGCGTGAATTCCTTCTCTCAAATTAATATATTTGAGTTTCATATCCAGAGTTTTGCATTTTTTTAAAGGCAAATAAAGATAAGAAGAAATACTATGATGAAGTGTAAGGTATTCATATGTAATATATAACACATATGTAAATCCAATTGCACAGTCCAATTAATTTGCTTATCGTAGATTGCCCGCGGCAATCCATTTTCTGCTCTCTTTTAATAATTCACGTAGATTCTACACACGACCGGCTGTCGACACGTTTTGTGTCTATTTAAACCATTTTAATATCTTATCATGTTTTTGGTCATGAAGACTGAAACCCAATAGCTTCGCTAAATTTTCCATATTCCTTTTTTGGCGGGAACAGTTTTTTAGAGATGATGATACTCATTAGCGCGGGCAGGTATAGGAATTGTATTTACTAATAAAGGTTTCGTAAGAAAAGTTTCCGCTTTTCAAGATCTTCAAAACATGATATTTTCTCTTAACTTTCTCGACATGTTATTATAATTCACTATCGGAATCAGATTGTGTTAAAACTTAAAAGGGATTGCAGTTTTGGATTTATATTACGAGATGAACGAGGCCTCCGTAAATGATTTTAAATGACATTATTTATCTTTTATATTACATTATATTATTTTATCTTTTTAACTTTGAAGCAATATAATTTAAAATATTAACTTAGAATTTTATTTTAAGTTCGAAAATATAAAGGATAAAAATATAATTATTCAACAGTATTTCGGAGTATCAATTTTATATGATTCACCATCTTGCTTTTATAAATTGTCTTGCTTTAAAACAACTGAGAATTGAGCATTTCGATTGAACTAATCAGTAATTCTTGGTATAGTTGCTGGAGGATTTCAGGAGGATTTCAGGCATACTTCCTTGAATAATTAAAAATTGACCTATTATGCTAACTGTCATCCTTTGATTTTTTACCTGTCGAAATAGATTAAATAAAAATTCGATAATTTCGCAATTACATTAATATTACAATAATTCCTAGAATCACAATAGCTATTGATTTTTATATTTCGTCTTAGCTTAAATGCAATGATATCTTTATAACGTGAAGGGAAAAAAAGGAATTACCAATACCAAATTATAAGCGATAGACAGGATTTTAAGAAGCTTTTAGATTTTTAACACAACAGTAAATTTTTTATTCGAATTTTAATAAAAATATATATTTAGCACGTTTAGATTAAAAAGTATTTTTGACGATTTCATTAATTTGATCTATGGAGCGTTAATCGAATTTTATAATATATTTATAAAATATATTATATTTTTTACATATTATCTCAATATATATGAAACTTTATACATCTTTTAGAAGTATTTACTTGTAAAAAACATTCTCTATATATATGCAAAATTGTTCAATACATTGGTTTTTTTTCAACCATACTTTCGTATTTTCCAACCATACTTTCGCATTTTTCAACCATACTTTCGCATTTTCCTATAAAAAAATATTCTCGTTTACATTATAGTCGCTCATGATAGATCCTGGAAGCATGTTATAAGCAAAAATGGAATTTTATGAAAATAAAATTTCCGTAAGCATATAAATTTAATAAAATACAATAAAATACAATAAACATTATGGTGATAATTAAGTGATTATTAAACGAGTGTTTGGTATACATTTTATAGCGGTATACTTTAGTGTTTTTTTCGAGGATTTTGATAGAGGATTGCAAAATTGCTCACTGAGGAACTGCAGAAAGATAATTGCGAGATGAATGAGCCTGATCCTTGCTTGCCTCTCATTTTACCGCCGAGATATCGACTTCGTGATCTCATCTTGGGTGATTATGCCTTCAACGACGACGGTGAACGGTGAGTAATCGTTAGCTGATTTTACATAGTTTACACAATTCATAAATCCTGCAGATAGTTTATGTTTTTATCGGACGAAATATATTTCCATCCGATTAAAAATTTTTGTCTCATACAATCGAATTTCACTAATTGTGTTGTAAATTGTAAAATAGGCATTACTTTTGAAATGACGGAACGGATAAATTAATATGCATTTTTAAATTAATTAAAATTAAAATTGATGAATTAAGCAGGATTTAATATTAATAATGCTATCATGAATATTCTTCATTGTAACTGAAATATAATCGTAAGTTCTTTTATCGATCTCTCTTTAATACAAGTTATTTCGTAGAACAGATTTATGAATCTTGATATATCAAAATTAATGAGAATGCAATTAAGAATTATGCATTGTAGAATGCAATTTTATATATTCATATCAATATTTATAGCATATATGAATAGAATGCGTAGAATAGAATGAGTAGAATTTATAATGACTCAATTATTTGAGTTTTTGGTTACATCGCGAGATTCTTAATTTAAGATGAACTTTAAAATATCGTGTACAAATATTAGGGAACATTGGATATGTAAATGCATTATGTGTTTCCCCTTTTACTATAAATTAGCATAATTAAATTTTCTTTAATACATGACAGCAATTAGAGCTTTACTATAAGTTCTTATGCAAAATGTTGTTTGTGTAATATAAAATTATATTACGCAGTCAAGAAATTTTTAAAATTATTGATCCTTCTTTTTAATCCATTTCTTACTAAAAGCTGATAGCGAAATGCAGTATATTTATTTATTCAATGTTTTAGTATAGAAAATTCCCAATAGATTTAGCATTGCATTTTCTTTAAAATGCAGGTTTTATTATTGTTAAGTTTTTTTAAATTGGCGAGATATTGTATGCATAAAATCAGTTTTGCTTAACATTCAATGTAACATACATTTGCAGAACGAAACTAAATTCTTCTTAAATTGCAATTTAAAAGAACAGGATAAAGGAAAAGAAAAGAGGTTAGAAAATTTGAATCCGATGAGAGAAAAGTGATTAAAAGGATTTCTCTCCTCTCTTTGTTTCTACCGATCTAATATAAACGTATAGAGTGCGACAAATTTCAGAATTTTCTGCAGCGTTTAAATCTTTCTTTTTTGTTAATTAATTTTGCAATAATTTGTTTTAGATACTGTGTATCACATAGATTGTAGAGTAACAGAATATTTATTAAACAAAAGTCATTTATAAATATCTGGTGTAGTTATTGTTATTCTTATATTTTTATATAAAATATTTACATCTAAAATATTTAAAATATTATATTTTGTTGAAGTTATTTATGAATAAAATGGTAGAAGTTCCCTGAATTTTTTCATGATGAAAAGTCTCTTAGAAAAATCTACTCTTTTAATTAATCTCTTTAATTTTAAATTATAATTACCGCACATTAACATTTTTTATAAAATATAATATATTAAATATTTTAATAAAAATTTAATTTTCTTATAATAGTGATAGAAAAATAGAAAATTATTTTGACAAAATAAAAATTACATAATCGTAAAATGAAAAATTTACCATGACAAAGATATTTACACGTATCAAGAAATATCAATAAATATGGAAAAATTATTTTCTCTCTTGACATTGATGAGATGCATATTTTAGGAAATTGGTGAAAAATCTAGTTTGTCAATTAGAAATCGACTTACTGTCTCCTTCATGGATCTCTGCATTCGTATCTGCTTCGTTTAGAGATGATACTTAAAAGAAATATGGCGTGAATATTTCAAAGAGTGTGAATTTCCACTTTAATGCAATTATAAAGCTTTGCATGTGATGCTTTGTAGCGAGGTACAAAATCGTCGTGTTTCTGCAGTTTTAACAAAATGCCATGCTATACTGGGAGAAATTGTGTGAATAATAAGGGCACTATGATATTTGAAAATTTTTTCGCGATTCTATTAGACAAATGTGCTTGGATTGCTCGTTGATAAATATTTTATTTTTCCCCACTGAATTCTTTTCTTGGTGAAATAACTAGAGGACATAGTAACGGTGTATTCGTAACAAGACAAGTGACTACGTAGGAGATCGATAGGAAAAAAATACAGTGCAGGTGATATGTATGTCTTCGACCGACCTCGCGTATAGGGAGTGCATTTTCTGTGACAAGTGTGTGGAACATAATTTTATTGTGATGATTATTGAAAACGTGTTACTGGTGATGCTTCCTTATGTATAAATGCATATGTATTTTAGAGACCGCGTATTTTATTATAGTTACGATCAAGCTAGTTGAACATTTTCTTAGCAAGAAAAAAGTTAATTAACAAAGATCATATTTCTTTTCGCGAGCTATTTTGATATACTTCCGTAAGTTTCGAAAATAATGCAAATTACGCTGGTGTGTGCGAAATCGAATTATCGAAATCGAACGTAACAGTTGTATCGCAATTATCGAAATCGAACGTAACAGTTGTATCGGAGAGAATTTCTCTTTGCATTGACAATCCCATAATATAACAATTGCTCATTATTGTTGTAATATAATTAAAGTGTTGCAGCAAGCAACTTTATGAGTATTTTGTTACACAAATTATGTATTACATAAAATCATCGATATTGTTATCAAGTCTTTCTTTTGCTCTTCCCTAAAATATGATTTTTATAAATTATATAAATACTGGAAATTAGATTGATTTAACAAATTATTTATTAATAGCGATTTTCTCTCTCACTTTCTCTTTTTATTGCGCTATATTGAGATATTCAAATATTCCAAGACGCGTTATGTTTTATCGGATTTGATTACATTCAATTTCATTATAATTGTTATACGTATCGATTCTATAAACACAGATGCAATGCCATCCTTGATCTTTGAAAATAAAATCAGTATCGCTACATTTCTCAATTGCTGCATTTATGGGTGTAATTGCTACGGCAAATTAAATTTCGCAACAGAATAAACTAGTTTCCAGAAAGTAGTTGGCAAGTCTATTTTCATGGAATTTAATCATTTGTTGTTTACTTTTCACCAAGTTCTATGACCCTGGGATCTTTTATAAGCCGGTCCAAAGTTAGCTTTGGAACGAAATAACTTTATTCTATTTAACGATGGCTAGATTACGTTCTGATTGGACATGCCGTAGATCTGGGCACGTGACATGTTATCGCGCGCTAAGAAAGTCAGGTTGTTATTTTTACATCTGACAAATGTCATCCGCTGATTAGAAGAAACGAAGAAACACACTCGGTCGCACTCGTCGGATGAATCGATATTATATTCAGAAGGGTAACAAACTCATTATGGTTATAGATGCGAATATGTGCCCGACACATATATGATCTATCAAACGTCGCGAAACATTTATGATCGAGGACATGCGAATATACGTGGCTTATGCAACAGATCGGTCTACAACCTCGCTTATGAATACTTAATTGCGCTTCTTTGCAAAAGTAGGATCTGGATAACGCGAATAGTTTTAGTCAATGTCTATAGTTAGTCGTGCGGGTCTACAGTAATAAGAAAAAGCAATAATCCCTTCTAGAAAAATTGCACGAAGTATACAGGATTGTCATACGGTGAGTCAAGAAAAAATCATTCTCATTGTTATTAAAATGAAGAAATAGATCTCCGTTCTCAAGAGAACTCGAGCTTAGCGGAGCTCGAGAGGAGTTAATATCGATTAAATTCGAGGGAAAGTATTCGAAGTAGCGGTATTCTTCCTTTACTATTGCGTTAGACGCTTTCGCGTCCAAAATGATAATTCTGAACAGAAATTCATTCCTCTCGCAACAGGAAAGCTTCTTATACCTGAACCAACAACCTCGTTTGATCGGCGTTTTCTTACGAAATCGGGCTGAACGTTCGTGTTTTTTTAAAACTGTCTAATTGACTATATTTCTCATTTACGCAACACGTAACTCGGTATTGTCAAGAAGGCTTAGTCGAAAATAAGAAAAATGATTAGTTGCATAAAGCAATGGATGAACAGATCATGCATTTCCACAGCGGTTTCCGCGGTCAACCGCTACTTATTCTCATGCTAAAGATCAAAATCCGAGTATTTGAATGCGCACATATGCCGTCACTTTTTTTGTTGGATAGATATAATCTGACGATAGATTTACCCAATGTTTCCCGATAGCTATACAGAGCGAAACCAAACTGCGGGTGGTTTGACCTCCTTTCCGCAGACAGTATTTTCTCTCGTGAGATATAGAAATACGAGTACGCGATAGCTTCTTCCCCTTCCCCTTAGGTCGAGTTTATGTTGTAGTCGCGATCGGAATGAGCTATTCGCGATATCGAAGCTCGAGTGGTTTTATGTGGAATGACGAAAACGTTTTATGTAGTGTGAATTTTATCGTCATCGCGATATGTTTCATCAGGAGCAGTATTTAACATCAGGAAAAATAATTGAAAATTCAAAAATATCAGGAATCCGTTGTATCCGATCATCGGTCTGTACTAAATGCCCATCGTAAAGTGTCAATAGTCACTCATACTATTTCTCCTTTCCTCTTTTTAATTGTGTGATATATCGCCACTTGACATCTCCGATTCGGTTTTTAAGCTCCGTCATTCAATGAACATTTCAGCTCGTACGTGAACGCGTATGTGAACGCATATGTAATATATATGATGCAGTGATGCGGTTAAAAATGAAGAAAGAGAAGAATTTTTGTGATGTACTTTTGGGTCTTTTTAAAATGATTGTTTTGTAGTCTTAATATTTCTTATTAGCTTGATATATTCTATCGCGGAGTTTGCATAATATCCAACAAATATCTATTAATAACTCTTTTACACCAAAACCCTTCAATAAATTATCTTTAGGTTTTATATTTACGCTTGTCGGAGTTTCAGTTTCTCAAGACATGCAGGCTTCCTGCTTATTTTACATTACTGTCTGTCTGCTTACACGTTAGGGTGTTTATTTTGTTTGCCCAATCGAAGAAAAAGATCGCCATTTATCTTTCACGTTTTGTTTCTTTTGACCCAAGTAATTTAGTATCGGAGAAATTATGTACAATACAGTTTGTAGTACAATTCAGACATTGGGGGATTCTGATTTTCATGCTTGATATAAAACTATTGTTTTGTATCCGGTATTTGTTCAATCACCGATAATCAAAGATTCATTGATGCAAATGCATGCGGCTTCCTGTTCCCTATCTGATGCATTCACTCTCTTGAATGTTACGTGTTCTTTGAACTTATTAATCACTCATTCATTGCGAAATGTTAAGTTCTTGTAAATAAAAATATAAGCATGTATTGTGCACGTTTAATTTTTCAAATTACTTTGCTTACTCGTAAAACGATCATTATTTGCTCGAATAGATGCTTATTTATCTCTCGTTATATTACATACGCATGATACATTGTTTATTTATAAAATATTTATTTTGATATATAATATTCAGATTAATAAATAAGATATTACAACAAAATTTAATATAAATTTTTTCTCAAGCGTGTCTTCGTATCCGGCAATAAATGGAAATAAATACTTTCTTATTTTTAAAAAGAGATCTAAAAGATCTAAAAAGACATCTCCATATGAAAGATTTACGGAAAACAAAGTCATGGTTGCATAAACCTTCTGATATCCCGCGGCATATTGCTATACGCGTTACCAGAAGATCGCATTTTTCTGCGTTACGCATATATGAGAGATACGCGTCTTGAGATGTGCGACCGTGCGATTGTGTATTTGAGGTGTTTTGTCTTAGAGAACTTCGTTTACGATACTCCCCATATGTTTTTCCCGTGTATTTTCAATCAAATAGGAATGAAAGGAAGGATTAAATGAAAAATCGAAAATAATAATAAATTGGAACGAAGCATTAAATAAGAAGCGCGCTCTTTTACTTATTATTATCCAGAACGTCGTATCGGAGAGAAAACTCGCACAGTACCGAGTGAAATGACGATGCAATTGATCAGAGATCCCGGATACTTTAGATCGGGGGAAAGCGGATACAGTTTTGTGGGAAGAAGTGCTTACTTGACACCATTAATATCGACCGGCGTTTCTATTTCCGTAATATCTCGTGAATTAAAGACTCTTGTCTCGCGCGCATAAATGCAGGAGCTCTCGCGTGTCTTGGCATTGTTCTCGCCTGCGTTCAGGCGCAACCTTTATTCGCGATGACCTCGAAGGATCAGTATCTCGTTAAAGGACCCTTCGTCAAGTTGTTCTCGGCAGGGCACTTTTCTTACATATCCTTGCATTATGGCAATCCTATCGCAATATTCCGTCGTTTGATTGCAACATTCAGGTTGCAAACGCACAATGGCGTCGTGCAACGTCGCTTACTGGATTAAAATTCTTTGAAGGATTGGGCGTGAAGAGAAAAACGGATAGGTGACTTGGAAGTCGATAGTGCACACCCGTTACTTCCTTTAATACCCCTTTTCAAACCATTTCCTTCCCGACTATAATTCTGCCCGATGCGAATTGAAGCGACTGCTTTTATTGTCCATTTAGAAAGGATTCGTAATTATTGTTTACAAGTGCGCGCTCATGTACGATAAAGCATTAAAAGATATCATTATCTTAATAACATTGTCATTAACATTTCGAGCAGGCATTCTCTCCCTCTCCAATCATATCTTTCCGAATGAGAGAAGCCAATTTTTGAATATTTATTAGCGAGCGCGTATTGTTTAATGTGTTGCATGCGACCTTCTTTGCATTTTGTATATATAATGCATAAATAATTAATGGGAGCAATATGTAACTACATCGCAATAAATGCAACTGCATTTATGTCATGACGTATTAAAAGTACGCAAAACTCATGCTGCGGCGTATTACACGTTCAGTACACACATTTATTTGCTAGCGGAGATATTAATGTCCTCATGCCGCTCTACATGTTTGGTTACTATGTTTAACCACAGTGAGCTTTCTGAGGTGCATCACTAATGCATCGATTAATTTAGCGATCTTAACGAGGAACACGATTGGATAACGGAGAAATGTGGGTCAAGGAATAGAGAATTTATTTAATACAAGCATCTATATTCGTTGCTTTCAATTATCTTATGATTGTTCAATCATGATTGTTTAATTTCTATTTGAAACACGATTGTAAGACGATTATGTCTTGATTGTATGATTTGAAAGACAGATGTGAACAAGAATCGGTATGGCACATAATCTGAAATGTGTTCCATTTTTAAATATTTGGAACATTTTCTGTATAATGTACTTTTGTTTTTATTAGAGAAATAAGATTCCGATATTGTAACTAATATAAGTTGCTTTTATTTCGTATATGTTCCTACATCGTATTCAGCTTAAAATCGATTTTTCACGTATGTGCTAATGTTATCAAAATGTACTTTGCGAAAGATGATTTTTTCTGAGAGCTTTGAAGCGAGTAGATAGAATGTATGAAAGTGAAGCGAGAAGATTGACATTATCGCGATAATTAGCTTAATAAATCAATAAAAGCATCGTCATGCATGGAACTTTGAAGCTGGTTTTGATCTTAGAAGCGAAATAAATTCAGAGCTTTCAAAAGGGATGCGTGTGTAATTAATAATTGCATTAGTCACTAAATCTTATTATCAGCATTGTTAAGAAGGTTGAAAATTAATTTACCGAAAAAATAGGCGTTGCTATTTAAAATCCGGATTTCTATTTTAGATTATTGGATCGAGAGAAAAGTCGAGTGATTGAAAATTATATGAATTTTCGTTGCGAATCTCGTCGCCTTAATATTATATGTATAATGTAATATATTTATGCATTGATATAGGCATGTATTATGCATTGACTACTTAATGTTTCTTGAGGAATTATTTCACGTCTTTTCATTTTAATGTCATTCAATAAGTATGCTGTTCGATACATTGTATTTACCGTTCGATGCTGCATATTGAGCATCGAACGGATGCGAATTTACCGCATGGATGGCCAATATTTTTCATCGATTTTTTAATTCGCTTTGCTTCTAACACGGAAATAAATTGAATTCCGGCCACGGAAGTAATTGCTTCGTTAAACTACCTAATCTAATGCCGCTTTATTTAATTCAACGAGAAATATCATAAATACCTTAACTTAGTATCTACGCTTAGTCAATCAAAAGGCAATCAGTATATCCGCCAATGTATCAAAAATTCTTTTTTTATTGCTCGATGTTTAACTGTAGTTAAATCGTGCAGGTATATCTTTCTTAATGGTATATTAATTGAATATCAAATATACGAGTTAGTGGCAGTGTTTAGCTGCAGTGTAATCTTATTAAATTTCGGTTCCAGCAATGAAAATTCAATTATATTTAATCATTTCATATGGTATCGTTTCTCGCTATCAGCTTTTCACTTCATTCATCTCGTTACCGTATTTCCTCTATTGACGATAAGCTTATCTTTGCAAGTTTGAACAAGCATGAGTAATGAAATAATAAAATGCTATTAGTAATATCGGATATATGTGAAATCATAATATAAAATTCTATTACAAAGCTCTGCATGCATGAACATAATTGCTTTATGGTCATTGCTTTATGGTCATGGTCAGTTTAATCAAGTAAAAACCGTACAACTTTTACGATCATTCATCTCTTTATATTTGTTGAATATATCGGATATTTTAAGATGCTAATTGGCAACTACAGTATTTTGTAAAAGAAAAAAACTATGTTCTTCCTTTAGCTTGTTTAAACTAATTTCGAAATAAAGTCTCGATTTACATTCACGTATATCGTCTGTCTGACACAAACTACAAGATGTTTGGATATAAATGAAGCCTACATAATTGAATGAATAATGCGAAGTTAGATGTGACATTGACGAAATAATTTTGATGATTAGATCGAATTAAATAGTAATTAAATTCAATTGGATAAGAATTCAAGGGCTCCGTTAATCTAATTAGGCTAATTCACAATAAGGTCCGATCGTTATTCAGATAGGATTGAACGCCGAAATGCTAAACCTTTAAGACTGGATGTTGACAATAATTGATTAGTCTATTTATAATTAAGATTAATTCTTAATACGCGGTATAGTATGCTTGGGGGGATAGACAATGAAATAATCTCCCGCGAACCCAGGCGGCTGAATAATTGAACATTGCATGGAACAATGTCAGTCGATACCAATCTTTATCAACAGTAAAAATCTACATTTCTGTGCTCCTTTCGTTCGATGTTTTATTCTTCCATGCGATCCCGACGTTGGTAAGGTAGAGACTTCTGCAGTATTCTTCGAGGAACTGTGATATTGCTCTAGTACTCCTCAGCTGGCCTATTTGCGATCCATTTGTCATCGCAGAGATGGAACACATGGCGCTTAACGCACATTCGCTCGAATCGTCGTATATGCTCGTCATATGCTCGTCGCCCCTCAAAATTCCCCTCGCATGGAAAGGTAGGTCAATAACGAATGCATTGTCAACCCCATCGACTGGAAGAAACGTGGTCGCCTCACTACCTTATCGACTGCTCAGTATCACCCGCAGCGGGGATACAAGTTCTTGTATTAGCGTGGATGCGCCTGCTTATCTCTAGATTGCGCCTATGATTACGCTCATTTGCATTCATGAAGACTTACATTTTAAAAGCAGCACGATACCCAGCGGAGATACTCAGCGCGGTAATTGTTATCGGGGGCACACTGAATCACGTAGATTCGAACTGGAAGGAAAGCAAAGCTTGCGAAGAAAAAATAACGAAAAAATAACTTCATGCATCTACGTTCATTTAATTTGCTTTTTATCTTGAGATCGTTGTGGGATCGTTGTGTTATCACGAGGAAATATAACACATAGAATTTCTTGAAGAATTTCTTTATTCCTTCAGGAATTTCGGTCTAGACTTTTTCAGGCGAAATCCCGCAAAATCTACTCACAATTCTTCAAAGAATCTACACGAGATTCTTCATTCTCACATGATAGCCTCGAATTTTAGGGGATTTGTCATGAAATGAATTTTCAAATTGCACAAATCAGAGAAAACTTATATCAATAATAAAAATATATTGCATTAATATTTAATGCGCTTTTAGTTATTAATATTCATATAAATTATTTATTTATATGCATATTTCTTGAGCAAATTTTACTGATTGCAAATAAAATTATAAATTTTGATGTACAATTGTTATTTATAATTGCTGCTTTCATGTTAAATCTTCGGATTGTTATGTTATTAATGAGCTCGTGTTTACTCGGCAAATGTCCTTATGCAGAAAGCAGCTTATCGTTTAGAAATCAGATTAATCATGCATTAAATCATCTCATACACTTCGGTATAATTAAATCCTAAATAATAAGGTCGCTTTACATTATATACATGGCAAAATTAGCAATAAGACTGTATAGAATTGCGTAAGTTGTTTTATGCAAACGATATATTAACAACAATACGTCAACGACAACAATAATGCGAACATTCATATAAGTAATATATAATTGCGTATTATATATTATAAAGATATCGATTATATAATTTTTCTTGTTATTTATTATATATTCATATCATTATTGATCATATTCGTTATTCTGCATTTTTACGTTTATTTTTCTATTTTACATTTATTTTTCATGCATTCTATATACAACACGTAAGTGAGAAAAAAACTTAGGATATCTCGAGAGATCTATATATATGCATTGTATTGAAATATTACTGAAATATTTTCAAATAAGAAACTTTGAGAATTCTTTTCCTTTCTTATTTTAACTTTTGCGCAAGCAATGTCGTAGTGTTTCTGTTATATATACATTTTTATACTTCTACATGGCAATTATTCCGGTATGTGCAGCACTACGTAATATCCCGTGAAATGAAAGAGGGAAAAAAAAAAGAAATAAGACGTCGCGATAAGATAATAACCTGATTCATCATTTTTGGATGATCAGTTTCAAAGATTTATTTCGTATTATTCAAACGGCATTTTTAATGCACGAATATAATATCTGTTGTTTACTAATGCAATTGGCATCGTTCATTTGTTATCAGAGAAGAAAAACGTGCAACAATGTGCAAAGAAGCATACATTTTCATTCAATGAAGCATTCAATGAAGCAATAAAAAGAAGCGTATCCAGCTTGTTCGTTATTCACGTTTGTCTATTATTATACATATGAAGTCCCACGTAAGTTCCACGCAAAAGCGTATTTTACGCGGGTTTCATAGATTATTTGCACATGTAGCGGTTTTGCCTTTATAATTGCGTCTTGATGTGCGAAGCGTTTTAGATTTTACTTTTTTTTCTATTTTCTACCTTCTCAGGTAATCCATTATTAGCCTAATTCTTCTCTTTAGCATAGTCATTGTATAGTGGCTGTTTATTTATAATTAATAAAATAATGTCTCTCGTAAAGGTCTTTGACAAAAAATTTTATATACACATTTTATTAAACTCTCGTCCTCTCTCTCTTTCTCTCTATCTTTCTGCGCGTGCGATGATCAACCACGTGTCTCACTCAGAATTCAAGCTTTCCGCCCGCATCACAGCGCAAGCTCGTCACGCAAGTTTGGCTTGGCTCCCGAATCGATGCTGTCTCTCCGGGCTATCCATTCATGTCCCATTACTCTGAAATAATTCAGCATCCCAGGAGCGCACAAATCTAATCTTCATCCGCAAATTATTATTGAAGATGTCAGTTTCTACTTAAAGAATTTAATGAATATGAGCAATCGATTGGGCTAATCCTTTTCTGATAAAAAAAGAAATGTCCGAAAAATAGAGGAATAACATTACGTCTTGATGAGGGTAGGTAACAAACCTGCTAAAAAGAAAAAAGAAAAAAAAACGCTACAAATACATGCTCAAAAACAAAGATATGCTCTTTCGAAGCGATCTCTATGTTTTTTGATTCTTGACGCGGAAACCGCATCAAGAAAAACGATAATAACCTTGCGAAGGCACGCGATTCTCTCGACAAGACATTGATACATTTATCTTTAGAACTCGATAACATCATTCTTAGATAGAATGATGAAGACGTGTCGAGGAGCGGATAAATCGATTTATTTGGATGTGGCATTAATCGCAAGAGTGATTTAGGAAAAATTTAGCAAACTATGAGTAGCAAAAGAGAGAGAGAAAGAGAGAGAAAAAGAGAGAGAGCGGTGAAGATGATAGAAGATAGAATAGATCCCCGACCTACCATGAAGTGGCGCAGTCGCCTTGACAACGGCGGCGCCACGTGTGTATGCGCACCCTTTCACGACGATGACGATGACGATGAGAGCAATGAAGGGTGAAGATGAAGAAGAGAAAAAGAATGAGAGCGAGCGAGATAAGGGATGATTATACCCTGCATGAGAATAGTAGGCCGAGAGAGAAAGAGAGAGGGGGAAACGTGACGGGGAGAGAGCACTTGATGATACCAGCCAGAGAGAAAGGGTGGAAACATGGGGGAGCGGAAGGTCGACGGCGAGGGGGTGGTGTGCGAGAGAAAACCGCTAGCGTGTACCGCAGTACGGGATAGTGAGCTGCGAGCTAGCCTCCTCTCTCACGCCGCGAAAAAGCCGCCATCGGTTGAGCAATCGTACAGCTGCTCGTTTTCAGCCGTTCGTTCCACCCTTTAGGGGAGGAATCGTTTACGGGGGTGTTCGATCGATGGGTCTGTTCTATGTCTGATTCATGCCGTGGTTGTTGTGTGCGTGCGCGAGGAAGCTCGAGATCGTTCGCGAGAGATTGCTTCAGATCCCTTCAGAGCGCGATCAGATGATTTCTCTTCGGCGAAGCCCACAGATGCGTCGTTTGCGTCGAATGTCAAGGACGATGCGGTAGTTCACTGTTACATCCCAACGCGACACCCGTTAGATTTTCCTGTCGTCGACGACGCACGGGGATTGGAGAGACGAACAGCGACAAACAGCGACATCGGTTAGGAGGTATCGCGAGTGTTTAGGCAAGGGTTGCAACGCGAGTGCTCAGGCAAGGATTTCTCGAGCCTCCCTTGAGAGTTTCACCCTTAAATCGCGTATCACGCTGCTCGTCATCCTCATCTCCTGATATCGACGAATTCTCGACAATGCAGGCACCTGTTCTTGAGTATAACGAGTCATCGGAGAACGACGAAGTGGATAATCATCTTTCCTTGATTGTATCCAGAAACGACAACTCCTCAGGAACGTTGTTCTCGTGGGATATTGCCATCTGTGAGGATCGTGGTTCTATTGATACCCAAACGAGGGCCTTGTTTGAAATGCCAACATTCGTTATTAACGGATTTTCAGAAACGTTTCTATGATGAGGGACGAGTCAAGGCGCGAATGACGGAAATTCGGTTGCTCTTTGAAAGAGGATACGAATGATCGGACATTTGATTGACACGAGTGAATCCCGAGGGGCAACATATGAAACGCGAAGAGAATTTCTGACGTAAATCGACGGAGCTTTCATTCGCATGCGAGAAGAAACGCGAATGATCGAGCGTTGTTAAAGTATAAAGTGGATTCTCGAAGAATGAGCCATAGTCCGCGCAAGATTTTCAATGAAGGCACATCCCGTTTCCCTCTAATCCGAAGGGTTTGTTATAAAAAATCTTAAGCGTATGGTTAATGTTGTTTTTATTACGCCCCGAAACGCAAAAACATGAACGACGTTTTTGCGTTCCTACGAAATTGCCTGCCGATTTTCTTGCCATCCGATCAACGGTTTAAGCGATTGGGATAATTGTCGATAAAATCCAAAGCACGCTTCGATGTTGTGCTTTTTTTGCAGTCACACAAGTCAAGATGGAGTTACTCTCGACAGAGCTACCGTCAACAGATCGACTTAATGTCATCAAGATGTCGAGGAAATCCTCGATTTCGCGGAACTCGCGGATGAACGCGTTCTCGTTTTAAGAATCCGTTGACCGTGACCTTCGGTCACTATATGACGTCATTCGGGTCATGCGGAAGCGTGTCGTGCAAACGAGATGTCTCGAAGTGTTATTGTTGCCGCCGTCGTGGCGGCGGCGTTAGCGATTAATTAAAGTGCTGTGCATTTGCGGCATTATGTTTCGTCGCCTCGAAGATTCTTTCGACGAGATTGTTCGCATCGTGCACATCTCGATCTATTTCACGGAAGACAACGGAAGACACATCCGGAAGACAGTGCATAGTTCCATTTCGATGCTTTAGCAATAATAATTTCCATCGCTGCTGTTAGGCGTGCGCTCATATTCATTGAAAAAAGTTGAAAGTCCACGAAAAAAGTAGATGGCGACATAAACTATAGAGAAAATAGAGCAACAAGTTCTCTGAAGTATCAATCGCGCGATTTATTAAAACTCTCGAGTCCTTGAGCCAATGGCAAGAGGAAAACGGAAGTGCTCACACGCCAAATTTGACCTAAGAGATTTTCGCGGGGACGTACCACGGACGAAACACGAATCAATACAAAACTGCGAGCGGATTCGCCAAACACGCTTCCGGGTTCACAGTTGCGCAAGATGCGTTAATGATCCACGCGGTCAATGAATCACACACCGTTATCCACGATCTAAACCGTTATCTAGGAGTAATTATGCCCGCTCAAAGTGAGCATTATTCGATGCTGAAAGCGATTTTGCGCAAAATCGGGCTTTGTGGAAATGTTTCATCTTAACCACTAGAAGCTCAAAAGCAATCGAACAGGACAGAAAACTGATTCAGATTACATGTTCTATGCTCAATCGTTGTTTACAAGTCATTTGAATCACGCTTTTTTGATGGATTTTCAGTATATAACACCGACGTAGAGATCACCAGCCTCACACGAATAATAAATCGGTGTCTTGTTGATAGCTCGCATTTGCTATGCCGTATCGTTAATCACGAGAGCATCTTGTTGATATTCGTAGTTGAGCTTAAGATCATCAGGGGAAACTTGCTTTTAAAAAGCGCTTAGAAGGCCACAAGGTTCACCGGTGGAATTAGCGTAGGAGAAACCGACACTTAGAATCACGGAGAGCCTTTCCGGGATTTTTACAAATATTGTTGATCATGCTAAGAATATCTATTACGTAGCGCGAAATATAGCGGCCCGCAATAGCATCCAACCTTTTTAACGAACAACAAGTATTCTAATCAAGTAAAACTACCTCGCAAAGCCGCCATATTCATAGATATCGTCTTCCATCGTATCGTTCGCGATTGAACGAAACTATTGAGAAATAGGTAACCTTCTTACAGTCGGAAAACTACTCGATTACTCCCGATGTAAATTTAAGCAGCAGATCGGGGACAAAAACGGAATTATTCAGATCGTTTGAAGGATCTTCTCACCATGACGCACAAATGAAACATGTGAAATTGCTTTCGCGGTTTTTTCGTCGAATTATTTTTGCTCCATTACTCCGCATCCGAGCGTTCTTATTTGCCTGCTCAGAGATGATGAAATTTCTTGCTAGGATTGCGACGAATCCTAACGATTACCGATTTCACAAGCTGTTGCATGCATCAATATTTGCTGCGATGTACTTAATGAGCGGTGATGACCTCATTGGATCTACCTCCATCCTTGAAGATTCTCTAGAAACAAAACTTTATTTGTCATATTGAGCTTCGAATTTGCTGGGAGTTCTTGAGACATATCTCTCTTCAAATGTAATACTAATTAAGATAACAACAAGTGCGCGAGATATACCTGCGCCTAGTAAAAGAAATTACGCTCGCATAAGGTGGAAAATATATCTGAGATATAAATTATGGGAATATCTACGTTATACCGGCACCAAGGAACGTAAGGACGAAGTCATAAAGGAAAGAAGTGCACAAGTCGGATCGCGACAATGGACAAGTTGAATTTCTTCAAGATGTTCGACAAGGATTTATGGATTCTTCTTCCCCGACGATTTTGTGCGTTTATCTGGCTTTGCTCGTTTTTTCGCTTGTCAGTGTGCGACTGTTCGTAACGTAGAGTGATCAGGGACAGAAGGAGGGAGAAAGGAAGAGAGATTCGTGGCGATGTGGTCAAAGCGACGATGTGGTCGAACATCACCGGTAGAACTCACAAGACCCGCGACCACGTCAAGGTGAAGCTGCCAACAGTAAAGAAGGAAAGCAGCGAGAACGAGTCGGCGTGCTGCAAGCTCTTCGCTCTGTTTCACAAGCCTCGGGATCCGCTTCGTGGGCCCAGCGCCGCCTCGTCAGTGCCCCTGCTCGATATGGGCGCCAGAGCATGGGACTACGAGGCCCTGCCGGAGCTCCACACATCGACAGCGGTCACGCCGACCTCGACGCCACCGAATGCATCCCAGCAAAAAGTGCCCAGAGTATATTTTCAAGCGGAGAATCTGGCGTCCACCACTAGACGGAGAAGCAGCAGCAGACTGCTGGCGCCACAGCCCTCCTGCAGAAGACGCAGCAGAAGCATGAGTGCATGGAGCGACCTGTCCAGGTCGTCCTTCAGGTCGGAGGAAAGGTTGGTTTGAGGCATGCGCGTATGGCTCCTCTACTAATCGCAAGTTCATTCGAAGTCGATAGTCAAGCCAGAAGAAAGAATCTTCGATCTCTTAACGTTACGTTTTGTATCATTAGATATCGATTATTAATTGTTGACTTTCAGGATTGTTTGAGATTGATTTTACATTTGTGGCATTACAGAGATCACGCATGTAGCATAAAATTAATATTATCTTTTTTTATTTTCGGTCGACGGTTCTGTTCTCAGATATGGTTTCTTAAGTTAATTTGATCATGTTACGCATTACACATAGATTAATGATAATGTTACGCGTTACACATAGATTAATGATAATGATTTCCTTGTGAAGCAATGCGATTCATTTTAAAGTTAATCATTTTTACAGTCAGAATGAAATCATTCAATTTTGCAAGCGCAAAGTTGGAATGGCTTTTAAATCCGTGTGATTCTACATAGTAAATTAGCTGCTTTTTCTTCAGCGACAAGATAACTACGCGCGCTACGAATACGTAATTAAAGAATTACGTGGGATTTCGAAGTTCCTTTTTATAATGGGATCTATTTCGCTAAATGTATCCAATTAGGATAAATCTCTCTCATTCAAATCAATCACTTTGATGAAAATTTACAACATGCTGTGATAAATTAATTAAAATTGCTACTTGTGCTAGTTGACAGTATATAAATTTAAATATATCTTTTTTAACATTTTCTTTGATTTATTTTGAGACATAAAAGTCAGTTATATTTTTTGTATTTAATTAAAAAATGAGAATTTGCGTATAATATGATAAGTAAACTTTTACTTGTTTCATTCAATTATTTAAATAACAATTTTATAAAATTGATTAGTCGAGATTAATTCTCTGCTGAATGAAAAAGAAATGGAGTCATTTATCTTGAAGAGTGAATGACTTGGCACTGTCAATTTCTCAATGACATTTATCAGGTTTTATAGTCATTGAGCTGAATGCTCATCAATATATAAAAAGCTATCGTTATTTCCATTGATTTTATTTTGCGTAACTTTCATTTATTTTTCATCACATTGAAGCGTAAATTTTCTCTTATAGAACTTCTTTTATATTTCTTGCTAGTATTTAAATGTTTTTAAATGTTTTACATTACAAAATAGTTATGTAGAGGGTATATATCTTATTAAAAAAATGTTTTCATGTTTTCTTTCACTCTTTCTATGGATAAAATCTCTTTTAGAACTTGCTAAAATTCAGTTCGTTTATTACATTATATTTTCTACGTTAATGATTACATGTGTATTAATAATTTTTTATATGAATAACAATCAACAAACAAGCCGACTATTTTTTTAAAATAAAAACGTTATAAAAAGTATTATGGGAGGTTAATAATATCGTTATTAGCTCTTTTTTTTATCGAAGGCGAGCTGTCTTATGATACATTGTAAACGACTCTGGACACAACAAGTTTTCGATTATCGACCATCGTTGCCGAGAACGCGCATGTATGGTCTTTTCATCGAAAACCAATACCAATATATAGAATGATTGCTGCGATGTGTCGAGAAATAAAACCATGAGTACACTTTGTGTCGTTTAATATGTACATTTAACGTAGGTAAATACTATATAATGGTACAAATTTTTTGAACATTGATAGAGAGCTTCTTATAGCTTTAATTCTTTAATTTAAACTTACTTTAATTCTAAATTAACGCATGTAAATGGATAAACAATAATCCAGCAATATTCATTTTAAGATAAAATAAACATTTCTATTATATTTAACGATATTTTAAGATATTGTTGATGTTGTTTGATAAAGTTTGACTTTTGATTATGAGAGATCATGAAAATGAAGCTATAACACGTATGCCTGGCTGTATTATATTGTTATGAAATAAAAACGAATTTTAGTATTCTTTAAAGAGATGATAGGGGAAAAAGTTTTATTTTATTTTAAAAAGAGTCTACTTTAATCGAAAATGGGATGGAAAACTTTCAGCATCGTTTGTTGCAAAAGTAATACTTTTTTTAATCATAGTTTTAGTGAAATTTTTGAAATCAATTACAGATAGTCTACTATTTTATTTGCATTTTATATCTCAACAGCGGATTTTTAATAAATACTTTATATTTCTCAAATTTCCATGCACTGCAATACGAAGAAATGCAACATTCAATAATAAATATTTGCGTATTTTCCTAAGCTTCATGCAATTATGTATCATTATATATCATAAGGAACTATCTTGAGAATACATATTTCTATCCTAATGGAATTGTTAAGTATGATAGGTTTTCAACACCTCAGATTGATAGAACAATAAGTAAAGAAACTCTTTATTCTTCTTCGCAAAGATATAACATCTCTCGATAGGCTAGCTGACTCCACAGGCTTCGTCGTTCATAATTCTACAATTATACGACTACTGGCTCAACAACTGTCACTCTCGATACTACTGCTCTTACACTCACACACTGTCCATCACATTGATTGTCTATCACTTTGCTGCTCTCGTCTTTTATATACCCAAAAATGGTGCTACATTTCAGAACTATCGGCCAATCGCTATATATCATTTAGATGAATCTATCATCCCACAAGTATCAATGGCTTCTTTCGCGGTTTTCCTTTGTTCTAGACTTAACACGTCCAAACGCATGTGCGCATCGCCTTCTCTGATTACAAGTTTTTGATACATGCTGCCACCGATAATCCCTTTCTTCTATACTACATATGTAAATTTTATAATGATGAATAAAGTTCGTAGAGAAAATTGGAAAGTATATCTGAGAATAGCAATACAGAAATAATTTTGAAATAGAAAATATGAAAAGCGAGAAATAATTACAGATATCAGAGAAAAGGAAAAAATATCAAAAACGAGCCTTAAAGCCTGATAATGTATAACTCATCTTCTCGTTGTAATAAATATTACATATTTATTAGTTCATATGTCATATTCAAACTTATAACAACATAAGCTGTAGTCTTATATTTGGAAAAAATATCAAAAAATTCTGATAAAATTTATAATCTTCTCATTATCACAGATATTATAAAAACAGGTACACGGACCAGTTTAGCTTATATTTGTTTCAATCGCAATTATATTGCTCTGCATATTTTATGTTCCTCGGAGAGTAAGCCTAATTCGGTTAAAATGGCGAAACTGGTATAATTTCAGGTAACCATATATCGTGTATAAGCCAGACTTATTCAGGCATAAAGCGCGAACCATTTTGCTCGAGCGCCCACTGTTTTATCCTTTATAAGGATGGAGTTTCGTTTTTAGGGAAATTCTTTAGGAAAAAACTTTTTAGAGAAACTCTAAGCTATCATATTCGTAAGCAGAAGAAACATTTTAGAGGTTGGAGACAGATGAGGATTCCCCTTTCTTTTTGATCACGAACGGATCATTACTTTGCGCTTTCGGACAAAATGGAATCCGGAAAGCTTTAAAGTGCCTCGTTGAGATAAAACGAGACCTTTTTCGAGCCGGGATCCCTCCTATCATTTTCTTATCATTTCCATAGTCCGATCATTATGTTAATTTCTAGTAATCTAATTTTAAAAATAAATAGATAGTCTCATAATTGATCTACTCATTAGAAATTAAACTGAAATTAATTTGAATATTATCCTCCGCAAAAGAGAAAATTATCTTTACGTTTATCCTAGATGATTATTGTAAAATATAAAACTAAAATTATTGGTAAAATTAAGATGGATGAAAATAATATATTTTTATGTATTATTTGTATAAATAATACTGTAATAATTATACTATATTAAAATATTTAGCGCAATGCAATTAGACGCGGCAGTAATATTTTTATGAAATCATATGAGAATGATTTACCCAAATTTGAGATATATATCCTGTTTTAAGTTTTTTTTAAACATGAATTTTAATTGTGAAAGAAAATTTATTTGTTTACTTCGAAGAAACCCACTCTTATCTATTTAAATACTTTTAAATAAATTTAAAATATTATTTAAAATATTGAAAAATTAAAACTTTTATATGTAAAAAAATAGTAAATGCATTGTTAACAATTCTTCAAATTAATTGTTTCATATATTTTATATACTTTTATGTAATATCATTGCTACTTTTCGTCCATCGAATAGTCTTTATGAGATATTTTAATTTCTTGTTTCAGGTAAGTGCGCCTTCATATTCTGTCAACTTTAATTCTGCATTAAATGTAAGTAATTGAATCGATATTATCAGTGATTATCGATCTTACTAATTTAAAATAAAATAGAAAATACATTGCGGCCAGTTACATTGGATGTTTAAAATCAACGATTAATCTGGCAAGCAATTGCAATACTGGCAATACATCACTGAATGAAACATTTGAAGAATGAGTTTTACAATTAGAGATTATAATTTCCATATTCATGGAAAATAATTTGCTCCTTAACGTGAAAGGCGCTTTGTGATAAATATCGTTTTACATTAGTGTAGCGGTTTGCAGTCTAATATTTTCACGCTTTTGTCTTGACAGTAAAGATTTACGAGAGAAATCTCCGAAGAATTATCGTGAAGGATATTATCGTGAACGTAAATTACGTGTTTGAATAATGGAATGTGACCTTTCCAGAAGAAATTCTGCATAAAAATCTGTGCGAAAATCTCGAGAAATGGGAGTATTCGTAAAATAAATAGAAACATATTCTCATATTATCAACAAGAAAAGTAATAAGGTTTTACGTAAGGTTTAAGTTTTGCATAAAGTTGCAGCTATATAGGTAAGTTTCATATATGTAAAACTTTGAGAAAGATTAATTTAAAAAGTACAAAGGGAGTTAGTAGCAATATACGCCTGCATTACTATAGAAAAATCTCTAAAGATTTAGTTTATTATCTTTATTATTATTAGTCTTCGATACTGTCTTTGATAAGCAATTACGTTAACTCCAGTTATGTCTTTTCCTCATAAAAGGTATATCTAGAAATCTGGTATATCCAAATGCAAAGAATATGCATTAGATGCATATTTAACTATCACCTATATTTGTTGCCTCGGCCTAAGAATAGCCGTGCATCAAGAATTGAATAAAACTTTGAAAAACGCTTTGCATGCAATCGATGCCCGCATTATCCAATTTGTCGTTATTCTCGCGACAGAAATGTCAGTGGTTCACGACCATTCTTTTTTCCTCGCGATTACTTTTTATCTTGTTTGACATTTTAATCGACAAATTATCATTCAGGCTTCACAGTTGAAGCTTTCGGAATTTAACACCCGCGAAGGTATTCATAGATCGAGTGTATCTTTGAATTCTTGCGGTTGGCCGTTCACTTGATTAAGATGAAATCGATAGTGCGATAATTGCAAGGATCAGTGGCATCGTTTGTCGTGAATGCGATTTTGATACCGAAACGATGCAGTATAAACTGTAGAGTCTATTAATAAAAATGCTTTGCAAACTGCCTTTCAATATAAGCTACAGCTTACACGTGTAAGTGGCTTAACTTTGCAAACATAACGGATTAAAAGCGAGCTTAAAGTTCTTAAGTGCGATTTGCTACTCGTGTACCACTCTGCTCCACGATGCGCATCTTCTACGGAAAATCTAATCTGATGTTCCAACTTTTCGAGTGGAAATTAATAGAGACGTAAAAGCTCTTATTATTTGCTATTATCAAGGTGATTGAAGTGTTTCGTACTTTCCCTATTGTATACTCTGTGGTCATTCTATCGAGTAATGCGCTTCTCCCTGTACCATTTCTAAATCGGAAACTTCGCTTAATAACATTATTTACGCGAAGTACCTTAGGTGCCTTGTCGATTACGTCGTGGATGATGAACCATATAAATTGAGCGTCCTACCTCCTTATACGATATTCTCTGTTCTTTGTACCAAAGCTGATCACAGATTTGACACGACATGAGACCTATAAGGATATCACGGGGAAAGCCTGTTTCCAGCTGGAATAACTATTTTTATTGTATCGCTTATATCGAATATTTCTCAACTTCAGTAGCCGAATTTTGCAGTTGGCGACAAAAAATTTTATTTCATTAGTAAAATTTTTAGAATTCATGATATTTTTATTTATTAGTTCTTAATTATTGATATAAGATTGATGAAATGAAGTAAATTTTAAAGTAAATTTAGATATTAGTATCAAGACGATTATTAGCGTTATATGCTAATTATAGAATAACTCTATGGAATAAATTTTATAATCTTTTAAATTCTCTTTTAAAATAATTATGTTTGTATTTTCTGTGTGTCATAATATCCTCCGGAATATTTTTATCTCGCGTTTGTTTCAAATATCACTTTATACGGAAAAAGTATTAATTTTTATATAAAATATTATGTAAGATATTCAATTTACATTTATCGCTGTTTTTACTGAAGACAGACGCAAAGAAAAGAATCTTAAATATATAAATAACTACGAAGGTAAAAGAGAGAAGCAGGAATAAATATCGATGGAATAAATATCGTCTTGGAAATAAAATTCGTTAATGAAGACATTTTATTTAAAATTGTAGCATTTTGGGGATATCAATTGCTGCACAAACATGAATACCGTTTCTTACATTAAGGAAATATGTTGATTATTAGAGATCAAAAATATCGAATTATTTAATTATAATTTGATTTAATTAATTATTAACATAAATTATCGCACACAACTAAAGTAATTACATTTTCTCGCAATGATAATTTACCACTTATCATCAACCGGAAGTATGCATTATAGCAGAGCTCTATCAGTTTTTGGCGCGTATGATGTGATACTTATCGAGCTTCGCAGACGCTCTGTTGATAAAATAGTTATCTTGCGAGCTTTTCCCTCATGGACTGAGTCGAATGAGTCTCGAGCTTTCTTTCCTACCTTATCAACGGTGCAGAAAAGCTCGATGTATTTTCAAGAAGCCTCAAGCTAACGCCTAACGGGAGCAGTTTTTATTATTATTCCACGGAAAAAAGAAAGAAGGCAACTTGATGCATAGATTATATCAAATTTTTATCACCGATATAGCGAGATATTTCTTCCAATCATTCAATAAAATCCTTTCATTTTCAATATCGAATCATTCATCATATGTACTATTATCTCAACATTGTTATTATTTTATGCTTTTATATTTGACATAATGTTGTGATAATTGTTTTGAAAATTAAATAATTATTTTACCGTATCTCTTGAAAAATATTTTGCAGATTTCGCTATGATCAGTCTTTCGTTATCTATTGTCTATCGAGACTATTCCATGGAAAAGATTCTTTCATTTATATGCAAGCGAGTGTACATTCGGGTTTCCTTCCTTTCCCCCTTCGCTACTCCTTTTTTATCGGAAAGAAAAATTAAGGCTCTGACAGTACGCAAAGGAAGATAAAAGTCAATAAGAAATTAAATGATTGATTTCATGGAAATCTTTTTTCTTTACCGAAGCAATCATTTGGTATTCGTTCTTGCGATTATATTTTAAATGGCTTCGAAAGATTGAATTTATATTTCAATCGGATAGTTATTATAACATGGTACAGGCAAAATAAAGCATGCCCACGATTTTGTGTAATGAAAACGTATCTGCCATTCTTGGATTATTGCGTGGTTCTAATTATATTTCCTCCGTTTTAAGGATTTAATGAAGTGTCCACGCCTCACGGCAATCTCATCAAGTTTCTTATTATTGCAATGAATTTATTAAAATCGTTGATTGCGATGTCAATCCCCCACTGTAATAGAGAATAATTCGACGACTCGTTTTACCGTCACGTTTTGAAATCTCCGTTATAATTGAATTATATGGTGAAGTTATCGCGATCATTCCGTTATTTCTGTCCGAAGCACTTTGTAGTATTCGCAATCGCTTAAGCAAGAACTATTACGTAAAGTAATTTAATTTTGTGCATTAATTGTAATTAATTATATATTAATTGCTTTTATCATTTCGTATATTTTGCTAAGTGAGATGACATTAGTTTGATGTAACATTCCTGTTTTGGTAATCGTAGAAAAGTATCGGTAACCATCAGAACCATTGAAATGTTAATTTCGAGCAATGTGGGAGAAATAAGAAATTTGATCATTTTAATCATTATAATCGTGTTGAATAACATATATTAGAGAACCCGTATATTAGAAATTATTTATTCAAGAGCTTAATGAGATTTTAATATGTGGCATATTATTAACGTTTGACCGGTCTTGATGCCTTGATGATGTAGTAAATGCCGATTAGCTAATCCACGAAAGCTCTAGGAACGTAATAACTTAAAATTTTATGTGTGACGATATAGATGTTATCTTTCGTGCTCTGTTTATCTGTTAAAAGTACAAAATCATTCGAATATATACTGTTGCTTTATATGTAATATTGTATATAATAACATTTATATGAATTCCTAGCCAGTTGAACAGATTGATTCATTTTTGTTATCACGATATTAAAGTGCATTGGAAATTTCAACACGTTGAAGCAGAAATTGTCCCGTTGATGGAATTATGCTCTAAACTGATGATGTCTTAGCTTCTCGACATGATTGCACAAGACAAAAAGGTATTGTTATAAAACATGAGAAAGGCCATAAAATTTCCATAATCTATTTCCGCGAATGAAGAATGTGCTATATTCAGCAAAGAGATTTCGGCAGAAAATTAGTCAAAAGATTTACAATACTATCTATAACTGAAATAGTAAAAGAATAATTCTTGAAAACACCCGATAATACATGAATCGTAAAATTCGAGAATAGATCTCATTAAAATTTCAAAAAAGCTTTATTGCTCATTGCATTTTACAATATTTTACGATATTTTGTATTAATTTCTTTTTCAAATTGAAAAGACGTTATTTCTCGCGAGCAAATTGGCAAAATAGAATTTTTTTTTCGGGTAGTTTTCTTCGGTTGTACAAATATATGGATGCTATTTATTTAGTGACTACATAGATGCTCTGTTAATAAAGTTCCAAGTAAATCTAATTTATTTTCTCGATCGGGGAAAATCTCCGATTGCATGCATTTTTAGCGTCTTGGTCGTTGAATCGCTAGCCTGAAATTACCGAGATCGCGTTCTCTCTTCTCTTTCTCCCTTAAATAACGGTAAATTTGCTATTCGGGAAGCTAAATTACATTGAGATAATGAGGCAGTTGGAAAGCAAGATGCGGAACCGCTTTATGCGGTGACTTAACGATACTCTGAACTTTAGAAGTTCACGCGCAAACCGGATTAATCCGTGTGTGCATTAATCGACAGCGTTAGAGAAGGTTGAACATAAGCACTCGTCGAGAGCTTTTAAGTTTCTTCTGAAACTCAATAACGCAATAATCTCGCCCAGTGCAATAAGAACGATCATGGCTTTATCATTTGACATTATCAGGAATAGGCCCGGCCTTGCCTTCCGTCCATACTTAATTTCTTAAAGCTCACCGTTATCCTCTGGCTGCAGGAGATTATGCTCTATGTCGCGCCATAATATATCCGTGATATATATTACAGAAGGAGATCAGAAACGGACATGCTGCTTTAAAATCGTAATTCTTGACTGACATAAACGCGTGAGCGCTCCATCATATCGCAGATCACGTCGTCCCATCTAATGGGATGTTTCTTGGGATAGCAGGACGAAATAAAATTCTGCCCTCTATCTACACGTTTCCGTTTCTTGTAAAACACATTGAACGAGCTTTTTCGCCGTTTACTTTTATAACAAACTCAGTTTGTCTTTATATTTAGAATTGATTGGTGTCTCCAACCATCTCCGACCACGTTGGTGATCACGTTGTATACCTTGTCGCAGACTACGAGACTCAGCGAGATTCGGAACTCCAAGGATTACGGCTAAAAGTTCGAAAAAGAGTTTGCAAAGGCTATAGGGGAAAAGGAGAGAGACAAGGCGAGTGTTCGAGTCAAATAAGAGTTTGCTGGAATTTAGGTTTAAGAAACAGATAGAAGGGAGAAGCATGGAAAGTTTATGTTTACATGTCGATAGTTATCGATGGTCCCATCTGTCGAGTTCGAGCGAAACTTGGCAAGACGAACAAAAGTTTGAATAATTGCTGTGACTTCCTGCCGATAACGCGTACTGCATATCGATTTTTGTATCGCTCTATATTATCAAGGCATTAAAAAACGACTTTCAAACGAAAAAAAAGGACTATTATAACAAAGTGTGGACGGAAGTTCATTTAATTTATCTGATAAAGATCTTTTAATGGGAAAAACTTTATTATCTGCTCCTCTCTGATTCAGGCAAGATTCAGGGATTCAGAAAATGTCAGTTCGAAGTTTAAGATGACGATAGCACAAAAGAATTCTTAATTCTACGATTATTAATTTCTCCAAATGTATCGGAAAAAGATGCATTTTAATATAGCTCATCGTGTTTCAGAGATATTTCGTAAAATGTTTTTGATACCAAATCGACACATGAGAAATGGCTGCTATTATCTTGACCATGAATATTACTAAAATAATAATGATAAAAGATAAGCTCTGAGTGCAACAGAAATGAAAATGGAGATTACGTTATTCTTCTTTTAGTGATAAACTTTTAATTAAGCCAACGACTCATCAGAATATTAACATCACAAGGATTAAATGGTATAACGTTGAATTAACATTTTTAATTAAATGTACAAGATTTAGTGATAAGTGATTTTCCAAATGGCAAATATCTTATCTATTCCTTCGAATTCCATAACTTGCATATTATAGGAAAGTCAACTTTATTGTCAACTGCAGATCAATACAGATATTAATATCCGGGCAAATTGATTCTGCATTAAATTTATGTGGATATATGTTTTTTGAATAGCAAAGTGCATTACGTATGCATATATTTAATTTCAATAGCGGATATCACGAGATTTATATATCATCATCAATGATATGCAGATTGGCAGTCTAAATATCGTCAACAAATTTAAGAAAGAACAAAGCGAATCGCATATAGTCTTTATAATAATTCCTTTCACTTTTCCTTATAAATTATGTTACGACACATGCTGTTATGCTGGGAAAATTCTGAATATGAAAAAAGAATATATAAAAATGAGATAATTATATAGAAGAATTACATTCACGTATTTCTCATATTTAGTCGCAAGATATGCGGTAATATATGTATTCAAAAAATTGAGATACAGGAAAGAGAAGAATATAAGCGTGTAAGTACAGAAAGTGAATATACAATGTCTATCTTGAAAAACGGGCTCTTCAAAAGACTCGAGATTTCTGGGCTCGCAGTTGCTTTGAAGAATGCTACAGAAATAAAAGATTGTAAAAAGAGGATTACATGACAGCCGGTGTAGAGTATGTCAAAAGACATGCAGAAGACACGACGAAAGACATATGACGCATTTGCTCGGTGAAAACGATGCTCCGTCAGAAAATCTTTCATTAGAGGTATAAGTGCTTTTTCAAAGCAAACACTTCTTCTAATATAAACATTGCTCGACTTTACTGCCAAGGAAATTCGATTCCGTTAATACTGTTTGCAATCTCCATTAACTGCAAAATCGCTGCGGTATGAAGAGTCAGATTACATGGAAAGCTAAAAGAATATATCGACATTAGCAGATTAGAAACACCAAGTTGGTAATGGAGAAGAAAGAATAAATATTGGTTTTTCTAATTTTTGTTTAATACAACAAATGTATTATCAGATGAACATCTGTATCGTAATATCATATCAACGGTTTTACATTTACATTTCAAATGTTATATTTTATGATTCTCATCATACCTTTTGAATTTTTTATTAATCTTTGTATCTTTGTTGTTAATATCTTTAATAAACTTAACGCAGAGAAAGCATGTCTGAATTAATTATTTAATTTAAGAAGAAAAACCGCGAAGAACGTGATAGCCAAAGAGAAAAATTATAAGAACGACATTTATTAAAAGCTTTTGTGATATTAAATTAGATTTATATTATACATTGATTCTCTTCTTTAATTTCTACGTGTATTTCTGCAAAGATTTCTTCAATAGCTTTTGCTATTAAAAGAATTTTCTCTTCGGTAAAATCTTCATTTTGAATTACACACACAACGAATTGTATATATTCATTAAATTAATACTCAAATATACGATTAATAATTAAATTCTGTAATTATCGCAACTATTACCCGCATGCACGGGTAGTAAACGATAAACGCTACAATTCACCGATATTTAACATTTAAAATCTCGTGAATATCTGGTTCCAATAAAAAAAGGCTGAACGAAAGATAGAAACGAGCGAAACCCCCGCGGCGGGGCGATTGTTTTTTGGGGCGTCTGCGCCCTTGATAGCGCGAGAGAGCTAGAATCAGAGCACAGGTGGGTTGTCGAGTAACCAGCCAGCCAGCTAGCCATCCGAGCGACCGACCAACCAGGAGGAGGCGCGGAAGCCCTCGGGATGCCAGTCGCCACCGAACCGCCGCGCGGTTGAGATGCGAGCCCTTGTGTCTCGCGAGCTTCGTCGACGTTCGACCTCGTGCACCGTTCTCGCTCTCGGCTCGCGCCACCCTCCGTCGATCGGCAGTCGCTAGCGCGCGAGGGTGTGCGATCTTCTACCATCGCAGCCGCCGCCACCACCGCCGCACCGGAAGAAGCAGTGGTGCACATGAGCGTTCCTCTTCGGGTTCGCCATCTTTCAGTGATTATCGGGCGATCGCGGACGCGTATCGGGGAAGCGCGCGTGACGATCTCTCGGGAGAGAAAACTGGGTCGGTCATCTCGGTGTTGCGACTTATCGGTTGTCTTTGTCTCGTGTCGTCTCACCGGTTCGCTACCTTCCGGTTCGGCAGAGTCTCGGGAGAGATCATGGCACCCGATTCCTGCGACCGGGTGCCGGTGTCTAGGAAGTCCTCCCGAGAGGAGACTCGACCTCGAGGTACATCCGAATGGCTGCTGCTAATTTATGTCTCGTGTAAATTACCTGCGGTTCTTAGATCGATCATTAGATCATCTTATTAACGGAAACTTTTCGTCTTCCTTTTATTGCTTCCGCATTTGCGTGAAACGCAAAACGTTTCGATCTCTATGTCGAGTTCTCGTATCTTTCCTTTTGTGGCTGCGTTCATAGCTTCGTCATAGCACACGAAACACCTCTTCTTGATGTTGCGATTAAAGAGTAAAGGAGACGCTGTGGTATAAAAACGTAGAGGAAAGTGCCTGTAAAAGAAAGTTGAAGATCGTTCTCCGTGCTTTCTATTACTTCGTTCCTGTCGGGGATGCAGGAAATTGTCATTTAATCAAGAGATAAAGTGGCGCTTTAAAATTTTCAATTAGATTTCATAGGAAATTCGACGGAATCGCCGATTTATTCCTTCAGCGTGATATGAACCGATAAATACGTTTCTTTCAATGCACGTGCGCTCGAGCGCCATCTTGAAACGCGTGCGGCTTGAATACACAAAGTATTTGATGCATATTTCCATGGTATCGCAAAGACAACGAGCTTTTAATATTTATCTTTCTATATTTGTAATGCTACTTATTAATTTATGCGAAAGAAAATTCCACATAAGTATAAATGAAAAGGAGATTTCTATTTATGTAGCTTGTTCTACGTGTTTCCAATGTAATTTTATGCACGGGAGATTATTCGCGTATATTCATACGCTTTGATTTGATATAGTTTGATATTTCACGGGATAATATAAACAATTTATCATTCCGGCGAAATTGAGGCGCATATTACAATATGTCATATACAATATCGAACTTTTTAATTTAATTTAAATTTCGTTGTGTATGCGCGCGCGAAATTCTCGGAGAAATTCTCGATCTATTCTCCACGAAACTGCAAGGGAAGTTTCACTACGTGGAGATTTCGGATTGTAAACTTTTTGAAGTCATTGAATTTGTATTGATGCAGAGCGCATTCTGCGGTCTTGTTGGATGCACACGTTTACTCGCGTATACTCGCGCCAGTTTGGAGCTAATTACCAAGTTTGAAATAACTCATTTATCGCAATTAACATTGTTTAGATCATCGATATCACTCTTGAAAATTTTACAAGATACTTGTTAATAAATGTCCCGGAAATTCTTTGAATTCCTACTTCCTCGTTCCATGATTCTTACTTTTTGTCATTTAATTCTTTATATATAATTATACGCGCGCACGTAATTATTAATTATATTATTACAAATTAGTCGGTAATAAACCAGATTTAACATTGATCGTGCATATTAACTATATAATGATTGCACAACTGCTCTGCATATTTCTATTCACAGTAAAAGAATTCTCGTACGACTATACAGATCATAACAATTGATGGCAGGTATCGAAATAAAGCGAAAACTCTTCTAGGGCTTGTTACGGCAACTGCTTTCATTTCTCATAGCAAGCGACCAATATTTCAGTTGAAGTTATAGTGTAACTGAAAATATTTTCGTGATTTTCTATATCATGTTTGCAGTTGCACGCAGCTGAAAGGTCAGGATGTCTATGATTTCCTATTTATTAAACTTTTATCGAATTGTCCAAATAACTCGAAAAGTATATGAACGTTGTTTATGAATTTGTTTTCTATGCCATCTGTTTTCTGTGTTTTCATTTAGACGAAACAGTCCGAAACAATTCCTCAGGCGTACATAGAAATCAGTACACTTGTTATTTTTCTTGTTAGCGCAAGATGCTTCGATAGTTCCAATTTGAGGCTCATTTACAATTATCAAGCTAGAATCTTGCCACAGCAACAGATCATATTCCTCTAATTTCTTTAATCTCCTCTAATTCGCAAGCTTTTTTCTAGACTGAACTATTTTTGTTTCACGTTTTTATCTATTGTACGTGCACAATGTACAATAGATGTTTAGAAACTATTTTCGTTCCATGTTTTTATCTATTGTACGTGCGCAATAGATGTTTAGGTTGCGCAAACAATCGTGTTATTCTGCGTTGTCAGCACAATGTTGTTCTATTTCGGAATAAACGGTTTGTTTATCCGTCCACATACAGAGCGTTTCAGTTCGATTTCAGTGGATACTAATCCTTCTTCACGCAATCCTCCTTTCTCATTTTTCGTAAATAAAACGCGTTAATATAGAACTTAACTGTTGAAATCCGGAGTACTTGATAAACGACATTTTCAAAGATGTTTTTTGTAGCGTGACTATAATGAAACGCGAATATCGAGGAAGAAGATTATAGGGATTCGATTGGTTGAAATCAATTAGTCCAATAGACGTAAGGATTGGATTCGTTCCGATGAGACGGATATACGATGACTCGTCTCTTGACGATAGTCCAATCACGGTCGCTATATTACGAAGACTTAATCCCGCGACGGTGTCAATTATAGCGAAGGAAGCCCATTCCCCATCCTCTCCTCCGAAAAGGTCATAACTCGTGAAAAAATTTTGCAGCAAGATGATTAATTGATTGCTCCGTCAATAATGCCGGCGATTCTGCGTTTGCATTTTCTGTTCAATCATACGCGTTCTTCGTATCTTTTTTCTTTCCGTGATTGAAATGATCCAAGCAGATACGATGTATGAAATACGTGAAGATTAAGTGGTCCCTATGAAGAGCTTTTTATGTCACTTTTTTGTAGTCGAGATCAAGGACAAGCTTGATTTTTTGGGAAAAATGTGACGATAGAAAAATAATTTATCTCATAGAAATTAATATCCTTTATTTTAACGAAGCTCCACGATGGATAAAGTAGCATCTAGCCTTCTTTTCAGATAGGTGCTTGGCAAAATGTCGAAAATCTGATATTTAAGATATTTTTAAATGGGATGATTAAGACTGATGCTTTCTTGCACGGTTGGCACGGAATTAGCGTGGAATGAAATTATACATTCCCGTTTTTACTAATTACATTTCTCGTGTTTGTACATATTATACTTTCTGTCAGTTGATCGTGATTTTACTTACTCTTTGTTCACATACATTGCAGAATGTTTGAATATTTTATCCGAAGGAATGATATAATATAGACGAAGTGTTTAATAAATAAATCACGGATAAAAAATACGATAATTTTGCGAATTCGGGATGTTTAAGTTATATATTCGCAATAATTTATCTAAATTGTAATTTATGTAAGTTACATATATAATTACAAGTATATGTACTTTTTTCATAATAGGCCTTGATATATCTTCTTATAAACATTGTCAGTGTTATTTTTGAAATGGCAAGGCATCAATATTTAAATTTTTTAATTTCAGCACCATTTCTTATATCTTTTTCTACGGCTTTCTTCATTTTTTAAAACATTTCCGATTAGTTTGGAGAGCCATAAACAGATCTGCGATTTCCTGTTTTTTATTTCCAAACTAAGATAAATCTTTTTATATGCATGAATTCTTGTTTATGAATTATGCAAAATGTAGTCAATGATTTATTAAAAGTTGTTAGAAATTAAATGTGCAGATAGAACTTGCTAAGGAAATCAGTGTCATGAATTAATTAGCCTTCATATATGAGAATTAATTGAGAAAAAGGAATAAATCTAATTTAATCATATCAAAAGTAAAAAGGCCTTAAGAGAAAGAGAGAAGATATTAATCGAAGTTTGCTTTTTCTTCAGTACAAAATCGATTAACCAATCGAAGAGGAGAACTTTAAAAAGAATAAATTATAATTTTCTGGCAGTTTTCAAGCCTTATAATCATAATAAATATATATTGAACTTATATTATCGGAATTTATTGTTCAATTATGTTATTATTAAATGAAATTTCACGGTATGTAGAGATTTTATCGAAAAGTGGATATTGGATTATGTGACTATTACGTTGTTCTATCGTGCTGCTTCATTACTTCGTGTCAGAATCATTATATCGATATTTGGTTAATTGCAAGAACGTGCTCAGCGGAAACATGATCCGCATGTAATTTACAAACTGTCATTCTTGCATTCCTAATCAGAGCATGTATTATCAATGAAGGTGATGTAATGTTGATAAATACGATATGCAAGTTCGTGTAATTAATGAAACGATAGAATGACTTTCATATAGACTGACTGTTGCAGAATTAATTGAATTAAGCCAAAGTAACCCGCCAAGACATTGTTGTGAATATTGTTACAAACATTGTTCTGAAATAATACTCTTTTAAGAAGATCAGGATATTCAGAAGCGACGTTTGGTAACGTTAATCTAAAATAAAGTGATTTATTGATTGAGCACATATGTTGCACATTCATCCCAAATAAATTTCACATTTCTATAATCTCTTTTAAATAATTAATTTTTGTCACCATATTTTGTCAATATATCTTGATACCAAAATATGTCAAAATATATGAAATACCTGTGCAATCTTGATTCTACTTTTATTACATGTAATATCGACTCCGATTAAGTATCGATAAGCGCTTAAATTTTGAATATTTATTTGTTGTTGATCGCGTGTTACATTTCACTGGTATAAAATTTCAAAATTTGTTATAAGCGTCAGTATGAATTGCAGTATTTTTATATTGTCCGATGTGAATTAGAAAAATATTGTGAATTTGATATGTATCGGTTTGAATGGCGATATAAAATAGTTTTGTGTCTGATTGCTTTTTTATGTGTTATGATCGCATACAGTTTTAAAATGTTCGTTTGTAGTGAACGAAATTTGCAAAAAAATCTTTTCGATGCGACATTTCATGCTTAGAAAAGAAGCTTGCGACCGGTTTTCATAGTCAGACATTTTCATTGGGAAGTACCACAGATGCATCATGACTGACTCGGTTCCTGGAATCTCTTTTTGAGCAAATGGCTTAGAGACGTTCTCGTTCAGTTCGATAGCATATTCGCTGAAAAAAAGTAAAAGCTTTTTGTCTCTTTTGAGATTTAACTCGCATTTGAAAAATCTATTAGAAGTTACGTAATGATATATTTCAAATAATATATTTCGAAATTGCAACATTTCTTTGTATTTCAAGAGTCTTTTAAATGTACTAATTAATTTTTAGAGCATTATTTCATGATTACATAGACGAGGAAGAGACAAAGAGAGAGAAAGAGAGAATTTCTCCTTATATCACCGTTTATATGGAATATCTTTTTAGAAATTCTTTATGTGAATAACATACAAAAAATACTTTTACATTTTAATACGAAAGTTGGACTAATTTTATTTTCGTAAATAAATAAAGATAATTGGTGTGGTTTCATAATAAATGATTACAAAGTTTTTATTCAATAAGGATAAATAGTCATGAGAGCTTTTCTTCGAAAGATCATGGTCGACTTATACTTTATTTAATTTATGAATCGTTGATTGTTTTTCATGTAGGAATTTATCATGCAAATAAGAGACAATAGAATTATTTGCTTCAGCTAAAATT
The DNA here is from genome assembly GCA_020341155.1 of Eciton burchellii. NCBI lineage: Eukaryota > Metazoa > Arthropoda > Insecta > Hymenoptera > Formicidae > Eciton > Eciton burchellii. The sequence goes on from JAHMML010000002.1 coordinate 963,032, forward strand.
AGGTTTTACATTGTATCTGTTTTGATTATAACATCAATACTATTTTATCGTTTTCTTTTATATGTACAAGTCATTACAATTATTTATAACATAATAAATTGTTAGATAGATTAATATAAAAATTAACCAAAGTTACTTATGTCTTATTTTCTCTTGATTTTTTTTATACATTAGTTTGGAGATATATTATTCCAAATAAATAAATCAAACAATTATGTACATTAAATAATAGCAAATGTTTTTAATGGTAACATATAAAGCAAAAGGTCGCATAGAAAGCCCACATATACGAATATACAAATATATAATTAAAAAGTAAATATTTACAATAATAATTTATCATTCATAATGTTTGTTTAATTAAAATCTGGTAATAACGTATAACTTACGATAAGGAATATAGTCTCTATTTTATTTATTCCTATGTTTCGATTCTCTGGAATATTACAATATTATTATATATTATTTTAATACTACAATATTATATATATTGTATTATTTCTGCGCTAATTGTTCCATGTCGGATAGATTCAATCAAGATAGGGATCTTTTTCGAAATTGGCAAAGGTATATAGGAACCATCAAGTACAGCATGCATCTATAACGCAGTTCTCATATTATAAACAAATCTATTCTGTGATGCGTAATTTATTATATCAGTATGCGTATGCGTAAAACAAATTCAACAGGTGGAATGAAATATGCTAAAAACGCGATAATAAGTTACAATCGCTCTATATGCGCGTGCGCGCGCGTGCGTGTCTGATATCTCTTTAATGATTAATGAAAGATAGTTTTTTACATGTTATATCAAAAAGATCGAAAGTAAAATGTTATATGCAATTATCCTTCATAACCGATTCGAATCCTTCTTTCATTACCGTAAATTTTTAAAATCTTATCTCACGTCAAACTTTTCATCCGGTTTCAATGATATATATTCCTTTATAATTATACATTTTTCTAAAAAAAATATTTTCTGCTCTGTTAGCTTTTACTTTTATCGCGATGTTTATTTGGATTAAATTCGATTAAAATAAAATTCGTTATTGCAAATTGTATTCTTTATTACATCATCGTTATTTATCTTTGAAATATCATACAGTCAATATATATTTGTATTAAACACAAAATGGCTAGTATGAAAATGCAATTTTTAAACTATTAAAGAACCGATCAGTCAAACGATAGATAAAATCTGACGAAAATGTTTATTCAGCAGGCATGCATATATTATTTCAGTTCTCATTTTATTTCCTAAATCTTCGCGTATCTCCGTATCTATGTTTCTATCAGTGTGACAAATGAAGCAATAAATGCTAAAAGATTGCACTGATCAAATTATATGGCAGAAAATGTCGATTTCTAGCAAATAACAATACGCATCATGCACATGTGGTAAATAATAATTGATTAAATAAGAATCTTACGAGTCAAACGTTTAGTTTGAAGAAACATGTAAAATATTCGATCCTATTGTTGCTAGAAATTTAATTTTTTTTTAAGTGGTGTTGAAGCGAATTTATGATTTGCTTTGTAAAATATGTCCTCCTTAAAAAAGTTATTTTTCTAAATCGATTGCTAAATTCCATTTCCGATGGTGCACCAGGAGATAGCGTTCGAGGGAATTGCTTCGTGCGTCACTTGATCATTCACTTGGAAGATCGCGTATTACACGGAATATGCAATGATGGCACTTTGCTATATGTAAAGTCTTTCTGCCAATAAATGTAGAGAAGAAGTTTTCACAAGTATTCCATTTTCAATCTTCTGCCGTGCGAGGTGTTTTAGCACATTAGCTAAACGCTAACGAACGTTATAGAGATTTAAAATTCATCGTTACATCGACCTCTTAATATCCCGCGGCGCGTTTTATTGAAGAGAAAGATCTGTCGGCTCATGAAATTGATCACACGATGGAAGCTCGATTGGTGCGAAATAGCGTTTCTTTCGTCTCATTGAGAGTTGCTCAAAGTGAACTCACCGTTCCAGATGGATTTGATCGATATTCTCTTTTTCCTTCGCCTGGAGATGCGTTCCTTATCAATTTTGAATAACAGATTCGCAATTATGTATGAGTAGGAGGATTACCATATTCTTGTCTCTTCTTTATATTCCGATTGCCGATTCGATGAATACATTTCAAGAATCTTCATCGGGCTCCGATGAAGAATATGTAATACCAATGTCGTCGATGTAACCGCGTCTTGTAATCGATGTACTCTAATCGATTATTCCAAGAGTCTCGACTCTCTGAGCTATTATATCACATAATTTATTAACGCAGCGTGTAAATTAAATATTCACGTTTTAACGGAATAGTTAGGCATTTATATGAGATGTAAATAGAATTAATAATTGTATTTTTAGAATAAATTCAGTCCGATGTACCAATACGAATTCATGAATTGCTACGGATTAAAAACCCCGTTGAAATGAAGCTTATTGAGGCTCAATGAAATGTCCAGTACTTGCTGTCTGATAATCGATGTGCTAAATTATGCTAAGTATCTCGATTGAATCATTGATGCGCAGTCCTTTACACCGACTCGCATGCGATAGTCTTTAAGCGTGTTAGTGCGCGCTGATGCATCCAATCAAATTCACATCGCTCGTATAAAGTCAGAGATCGAATCGGGATTTAATTTCATTGCAGGCCATATTCTAGAGTTTCGCGCGCGTTTGACCAGGCCGCCGAATAAGTCGAAGAAGCAACACTTTCAATCGGTGAACAATGTTCAAAGCGAAGAGATGACAGATCGCAAAGTATCGAAGGTCGCTAAACGTTCTCCGATTAATCTTAGACGGCTTTCGGTTTAGCGTGTTCATTATTCGCACTGTAAATACGAAAGTATCTAATAGGAAACATTGCTAGATAGCAATACGCTCCAGCTTGGAAATGGTGCACGCTGTACGATTCGCAAAATCGTTGTACCCTTATGACTCTTAATTTCGTAGTCCAATGCGAGCCAAGCAACACGTTCTTTTGTGCTTATTCTCATCGCTCCATACGGATTATCCCCATACGATTTCTAGTGCGCTTCTACGTACAAAGCACACGAAAATGTGAAATATTGCTTGGAGTTGTTGTAATATATATTAAACGCATAACATGCTCGTTTTATTTTCTTTTATTAGCAAATATTGGGAAGTAAATATCAGCGACTTAATATTAGTACTTTAGGATTATCAGAGGCACACAGGTACATATTCTCCCTCTTTCTCTCTTTCTATATTCCTGAAACGTGAAACTGTAATTATAATTAAAAATAAAAGTTAATCTCCAATTGTTCGCTAAAGAGAGTTCGAAAGAAGATCGAATATTATAAATTAAAATTTGAATTTGAATTGTTGTGCACTTGGCCTTGCACAATTTCCGGTTAAAATGGGAATATAACATCAATATCAACACTAAAGCAATTTTTTACACAAATTGTGTAAAACGACACAAACGTAAAGAGAGAGAGAGAGAGAGAGAGAGAGAGAGAGAGAGAGAGAGAGAGAGAGAAAGAGAAAACAATGGAGGTCGACATGAACGTTTCGAAGTTTCTTGTTGATATCTCTTTGGATCGGAGTATCTTTTAACTAAAAAGGACAGGAATTCAGAGCATGCATTACATCACTGAGAAATCGAGAAGCTATATCATAGGCAAAATGATTTGATACATATTACAAGTACACACAAAGGACTGAAAGATGAATGTCATTACTGGGTTACGTGAGTCGTATTCACATTCTAGTTGCATCGCTATCATATGGACGCGTCGGCATGCATTCTACATGCGAATCGATGTCAATTGACGAATTTGTTTTTGAAATCCAAATAGAATCAGAAGCGGTAAACCATGTGCTTGTGTAATCGGAGGAATATACATTCGGACGCGCGTTTGAACAAATAAACGCGCGTGATGAATGTGTGTCTATACTGTGTGCAAGTTTATCCCGCAGTTGCGGTGTGAAGAAAGAAGAAATACCGATCTCATAACAGTGCCAGTAATCATTGATCTACGATCAAACGCAAATATCGCGTCTCGTCGTTGAAACTTTTAGATTTGCTTTGCTTCGAGATAAGCAGAGCACAAGGCCACAATTTTCCGGATAATGATGAAACGTATGGATTATAGAACGTTTTTGTGAAAAAGAGCTTAGAATACTGAATTTTCAGAGAAGATGAACAATAATTTTCATTATAATTAATCAAGATTTATCCTAATTAAAAGTGAACATTATCGGTAACCGTAATATTCATAATTACGAATTTATAAATAAAATAACTGACTTGCGTTTTTATTAATTCGTTAGTACATGCAGAATATATAACAGTATATCATGTCACGTATGAAACAGAATATGCTATTTTTTCTATCTCTTCATTGTATACGTAATCACACGTCCATACATTTGCTAAAAGTCTAATTAAACTGCGATGCGCGAAACGTTGCGTCCATTAACTTCATGGTCGTGCTGACAGGGAATTTAATAAAGTACGTAATATGTTTCATAGCATTTTTAAATGTTTATAAACGTATTTTTATCTTTCGCTATAATTTATAGCGAATATGTAATTTACGAGGCGCCATCGTTTTTAATTTCAATACACGGTGGCGATCGATAGCAAAGCATAGGAAGATAGAGGTATTTCCAGAGGGAAATATCTTGAGGAATAAACTTTGTCGTAAAAGATAAATTTCATTTTTTTTGATCGCCATTATATTTGATAAATATCATAATGAAATAAAATGAACGATGAATTGGTCCAGAAGAATTTCTTTTAGAGTCCGGAATGGAATTATCCAGAAATCGTTATGTATGTGCTCAAAATTTCTCTGGCAAGATTACTTTGACGTAAAAATTCGTAATTAAATTCCCTCTAGCTAGGATTGAGCGAGATGCAATAAGACTATGAGACCAGACGCAATTTTATTCGAGCGCTGACGCGATTCTTTGTCACCGTAATACTTGTTAATAGATCCTTTGTTCTTTTGCATGTACGCTCTTTTGGAGTTATACTTGCTCGTGCGAAAGACACGTACGCTGTATCCGCATGCGATTGTATAAATTCACGATATCTATCTAGTCACACGAATTTATATTATATATTATATATATAGTATGTATTTTTTATATATAAAACACATGGCATTAAGTAGACCGAATTAGATGATTCATGCATTGATTCCCAAATAAATAATAAGTTTGATAAATTACATAAGAGAGAGATAGAGAGGAGAAAGAGAGGGGGGGGGGCAACCGTTGAGATTAGGAACAGAATTTGTATAAGTGAAAGCGTTCCGATCGAGCTGCTTTCTCATAGAAATAAATACCAGCAATGCATATTGTTATGATAACAGGTTCTTACAAGGATAAATCTAAACGAAATTGTTGAAATCATAATTGATCCTGACACGGACGAAACTTTTGATGCATGCTAATTAAGGAGATTAATCCCGTAATCGCTTCGTATGGCGATTACATGCGCAAATATGACTGTATGAGTATACGATCATCCCTGGTTAGAATGCTTGGCGGATCGATCTTTGAGACAGGAAGGGCTCATGTGAGAGCTCCGCGTCAATGCTGCGTGTCGCAAGCAGCCAGCGCTATAAGTGACTCAATCTTGCAGCAACTGACAAGCAAGAACGAGGTCGATGGAATCCCCGTGCAGGATACGATACACTTTCGCTAACTGGCACTTTCGCAATGAAGACTGCACTGGCTTTCAACGTTCCTTTTTTGCGCCGCGCTGATCCTTCTGAGTCCATCATCTCAAATCTGAAACAATCCGCGTGGATATCATTGCGCGAATGCTCGAGTTTGAATCTGATTCGACGTTTGATATTCTTCAGCAAATTAGTTCGGATATTGTATTGGCTGAGTTGTTTCGAAAGCTTCCAGGTTCACGATCGCATTGAATGAGCATTTCTAGATCACCAGTGAGCGAACGAGGGTAAAGTAAGGAGATATAGTAGGGAGACAAAAGTGAGAAGAGTAACCTGTGTAAGAAGACACGATCATTTTTCGTTTCGTTTGTGAGGAATATTCTTCTTCGCGGAAATATTCTCGCATGATTAAATGCGAAAATGATTAACATTACGTTGATAGGCGTTCTTATTAAACCGCAAATGTACATACGTGACTCGTAATCCGATAAATGTTTTCTCATGTAAATATCAAATGTTCAAATGTACGTTTAATAAATTAATATTTGGTGTAACGATTATTTCATAATTTAGGAAAAGTGCTATCTGTATTGAGATACTTTGATACTTTGTTAGTTTTATTTATTGATTAATTAATATTGATACATTTATTTAATAATACAACAGGATTTAACGTGCCTTGATGCATCAAAGAAAATGGCGGCGTTTAATCATTTAAAGCGGCATCAATATTTTTCGTGCTGTTTAATCAAGATTTCTTATTGTCTCCAAAAAAAGATCGAATTAGGGAAACATTTAGAAAAGGGATAAAGAGCAGTTTTTATATTTTGCGTTTGCAAAACGTGGGATAATGTGAAAAATATAGTGAGAAAGAAAGCGGCCGTTCCATCAGAAGTTTATCTTAAATAGAGAATGAATAAGAAGAATTAATGTTAACAGTACAAACGAGAATTTTTAATGTCATTTGGGGTTTTTTTTGAAAATTTGAGAAATTGTTGGATAAACATTATTAACATTCAACCAGTGAGGCGGATTATGCGAAATTCAAATTCTGAGCAAATGAGCATCTTTTGCATCTTCCATGGTCTTCATAGTTTGATATTTATCATAGATCTCGTAACATATCAATTGTATGATATATTAGACGAAATTACTAGGGAAACAGCGCTCGGCGGAATAACTGACACTGATTTATTGCGATATTATTACGCTCGATTTTGTGCACATCTACGATTCAATTTGAGAGAATTGTACGACTTATATCGAATGATTCCGATAATCATGACACTCATGTGTTAATATCCATCTAAAGAGAGGACACATATTTATTATTACGTTTTAATTCAGAAAAATGATCGATCTCCTCGGATACGTGAAATGTATTCCGTTGCCCGGTCCTGATTTCTATCCGCCGTCAAATCCTACATTTAGATAAATTCTAATCGTACACAGAAACATGATTTACATACAAATTAAGCATAAGTATGCTTTAATTATCGCTGATCACGTCGAACTGCTTCGTCAAAATCGTGCCTCTTGACCTTTCCGGAAAACGGATAATGACCTTTCGCAAGGCGTGTCAGATCAGATTTGCTTGGGATCTATCAGTTTTATCTTCCGCTCGGAAGGATGGGAGCATGCAAATCAGCAAATCGTCTGAACCGTTGTGATTAAGCGAATGACGATTCATGAGTCATGTTCAAGCGGCGTTATAACATCGCCAAAGATAATTGAGTCTTCGCTTGATTTCGACCTTGCATTTCGAGATTGTAACAGCTTTCGCAGCTCGAGGGTCTATTATTGCCGGATTAGGTGTACATCCGGTCGATTTGAATGTTAACGCGACCTACATTTTCGGCGAGATTATGAGGAAAGAATATCTTTATAGATACGCTTTCGTGCAAATGCAATGAAATTAAAGCGATTCCATCCAAAACACAGTAATTTAATTTCAGTCAACGTAACAGCATTAAGTAAACGGTTTTGATATTTCTTTCTTTATTACGTGCGCGCATTTAACATTATGACGCGCATTATGAGGTGTATCAGCGCGGCTTATGAGAATTATAATAATGCCAAATGTCCAAATTATTTTTTATAGATTCTATTAATCAAATTCTATAATTCAAAAGCACAAGAGCAAAAATTCAAGTAACTTAAGTCATGAATTTCTAAATAATTGAATAATACTGAATAAAAATGATAAAAAATAAGTATTTGTATAAGAAGTGAATAAAGTAATGAAAATAAAGTTGTTAAATAAATAAACTTGTTATATAAAGTTAAATTTTATTAATAAATACTTGTTAAAAATGCATGTGCGTAACATTCACATATATATTTCTTATTACTCGTCACTCGAATCATCAAGTTCTCATTGTCGAATAACAAATAGATCCCAAATAGTTCCGATTCATTGTTTTATTCAAACTTATTACATAAGCCTTGTTACATTGTTAGATAAAAATGATTCTTGCTTTCGTTTTCGAAACTTCTGAGAGATCAAGTCTGCTTTCAGTTCATCTCGTTTCTATCGTTGTTGAAATCTAAAGGAAGGTATTACATAAACTCCGCTCTTCTGTTATAACGTAAACAGATCTAAGCGAGAAAATAGAATCCGTTTCCGCTATGACCAGATTCATTCAATGTTACTCAAGCGACGTTACTCAATACGTGAATTTAATCGCAAAATCGCGTCCAACATTGCTTAGTTAACATTGTCTATTTACGCTCATCACGTATTTTTGCCAAATTACATTATTTCGTATTCAGAGGCTTTCTTTCTCTCTTTCTCTCCCTCTATGTTATAAATATAACAACGAGATGAGCGAGACTTTTATGATATCTGCGAGCGACTTAAGAAGAAAACTTCTGCCATTATGAAGCAAGCTTTTACAATTACGTTATTGCCTTCGTTCCAAGGGCCTACAACGGAGAAACATAACCACGTCGCAAGTCGCGCAATGTCCATGATCGCGAAAGTGATCTCGAAAACGAAGGGATAAATCGATGTGTGCGATGTCACTTTATTAGAGCTTTGGAATTGCTGTTGTCGAGCACGAGCCTGTCTCGGACTTCATTTGATCCGTGGCTTCGAGTACTCGAGCACGTCGCCGTCCTCGTCGTCGTCGTTATCATCGTCGTTATCATCATCGTCGTTGCGTCGTCGTCACTGGCGTGCTTTTCTCATGACGGGGTGGAGCTGGATGAAAAGCTTCGCAATTAATCGGGTATTCTCTGTTCCCGCGAAATTAGTAGACAGACATTAGACGTAATTATAGGCGATGGTACGACGGCATATCGTGCTATAAATTGTGCACCAGTCGACGGTGAAATATCGCGCGTATTCGAATCTGATTCGACCGCATTCCTGAAATCTGGCGTGAAAGCATTTCTAGGTCTACCGCGGCTTTCAGCTCAGACTATTGGAAGCCAGTCAGTATTGCTTATTATCAGCGTAGCACACGAGCAGCGATCAAATATTATCTTGCCCTTGATTAGCCAGCCGAAAAGCAGAATTCAGCGATTCATCGTCCTGGCGAACCTCCACGATATGCTTTATAATCCGATGTCGGAAAAAGTTGTTTTTATCGCGTCCTTTCTCCAGTATAATTAGCAAAGCTGGCTTGAATTAGCGTGTATTCTTTCACCGCGATATAGACAAGTCCAAGGCGAACTATCCAATCCTAAAAGTCGAGCCCACGACATTCATCTCGCGCGGCAACTAAGTAACTCGTTTTTCTCTCTGGAGAGTTGAATCTGAAAGATAAATACGCTTCTGATCTTCCTCCCCACATGTGAATCCTATTATCGGATATTCGCGAATCTCATTTAGAACACATGATACGGTATGTATGCATCACCATCCTCATCTCTTCGTGCTCTGAAAGCTGCTTCTTCTTGGTCGTAATCTGACCAATTCGAAATTGCTTGTGGAAAATTGGGTGTCCCCCGTCGAAAATGCGGCAGGAAACAGATGACGACTAATTTTCATGATTCGACTGGAATACTGACTCTTGTGGTTGATTCCCGGAGTTTCTCCCTTCGGTTTCGCCCTTCCTCCCGTCTGGAAGCTATAACGAGTTAACTGTACTGCGTCGCGCCGAAATTACAGCATCATTTATATTACATATTACATATCACTACGCAATCTCGAGACGCGTACTTCTGCTGCGATTGAGAGGTCAAGATGAATTTCGATATGCATAGTGAAATCGGAGAGTATTATACATCCGGTTTATATGTGCCCGGAATTTGGCATCCCCACGAGATTGCAACCTTGTATTTATGTCATTATATTCAGAATAACTTATAGAGCAATTGTGTTGTGCATTATGTAATTATATGAATAATTGAGTAAGTGCGTATTCAACATTTATTCTATAACAATATCTTAATTAATTAGTTAATAAATTATACCATTATAGTAATAATTTTGTTTACATGCTTCATCATAATGATTTCTTGCAAGTTTTTCTTCTATAACTGCATACGCCATCGGCTGCTTGTGTGCTACAATACAAGCGTAGAATGCTCGCTTTATTGTATTGCGAATAATAGATCTAGTTGATTTATATTATTAGATTTCATGTTTCTATTACTATATACATATTTTTTTTCTATATATTTCTATATATTCTTTCTGCTTACACGCTTATCGGATTGCAGCATTGCGATCTTTTTATGCATTTTAATTACGGATAATTATATTTTTATAAAGTTTATATAAAGTTATATTATTAATATATATGAAACATACTTTTAAAAATCTTCAAATTATCAAAAACTTGTTTTCTTTCTTTTTTTTGGGGTATGTAGAGAAATATGCAAACAACACAAGAAACTGGATTGCAGGGAAGATTTTATAGTTCAGATTGAATATATTGTCATGTCAATAAGACGAGATATCAGTTTCTCGTAAAATATTTCATATCTGTATTACGACATCTTATTTGAAATATATCGATTTATTCCAATGAAAAGGAATATACGATTCCCAGAAAAATACGAACGCATAAGTGATACTCGCATAATTCTTCATGGGATACTATGTATGTAATAATAAGTAGTAAATAAAAATAAAGAATAACGAGGAATAATAAGGAGCAAACGATGAGAATATTGGTGATTGATCGTAGTTTCTCCACATCAAAGTGCAGCAGTTTATTTGAACCTGAACCTGAACAAGTCCGCAAATCTCTTTTGATGACGAATAAAAGTTTTCAAAGCATGAAAATTGTTGCAAATCTGTCGTCACCATCTACAATTGTTATGACAACAATACAAAATGCCAGTCAAGTTTGCTGCTTTGGTCACGATGTCAGTTTAATCGAGAAACGCAAATAGAATTCTACGCCTCCGCAGCTAAACTGTAGAATCTCTAAACACGAAAATACGAAGAAAGCCGCAGCAATCTCGAAATGCAAAATTTCAGATACGTGCTTCCTGTTATGTTTCCCGAAAATCCATTCTTTTCAGGAAAGATTCGCGCGGCAACACGGATACAGTGCACGGATACAGTTTCACCAGCTTTGAATCATCAGGAATCGCAAAGTCGAATTTTTACGATTACAATAATATTGCGATTCGCAACGCGTTATATCATCGAATTTGTTTTCATAGATTTTCTCGAAAAGCGCTCTTAGATATCGTGATGAATGTATAAATTACTACAATTTCCTCGAACGAATCACTTCTACTCGGCAGCTGCGATTCTGAAACGAGATTCTCTTACGGAGAACGTTCCACAAAACACGTATTCTGCATATTTCACACAACTATCTACGCAAACGAGGCATAATTTAAGGCGAGACGCTGCGTGATTGGTCTCGAAATAGATTTAACTCTCTAGCTAAACAGATGCTCGTGGAACCGCTCGATCGATTGTAATCTCCCAAATTATTGGATACGGTGGAAAATTCTGTAGTTTTCCGATTTCCAGGTCATTCACATGAAGGGAATTTCGTATGAAATTATTGGTATTCAGCGGATTCAACCTGCAACGTGATTTTATTTATTTACTGATCAAGCGATATTAGAACTTTTATAGTTTCGTGAATTATCTCCATTTAGCCAGATAAACATTCGCCGATTATCCATATTAAGTAGCGATAAAGTTTCTCTGATTCTCTCGTGGCACATGTATCCTTCTTATCGAATTAGATGCAATATGGCAAACTGTGATGCGGTAGTGCGCCATCCAGTCCAAGTATTTATTCAGCTCACGCTATATTATTCTAATTGTATTCGAGCCATTTGTCCTTTGATGCAGATAGCTACTTGCGTTAGTGCTAAGTGCACCGTGGAAACCGCGCTGACAAGTCTGAATATTCGTGACATTCGCCGTTTCGTTCCCGTTTCGAGGAGACGCTCGATTTTAATTGAAGACGCATTGTTTTTATGCGCCACTTTATCAGCTCGAGATGGATGGAATATATCTGATCGTTCAATTCGCCCGATTGCTCCGGTCCGATTATCCGATGGTAAATATTATCGCGTTACTACAAATCCGATTAAATCGTGCGCCTCGGAGATGATGAAACGACGATGCTTTAATCAAGATTCATTTTTTTAACAGCATTCTCCATTGCAGTTGCCTTTCGCGCGGAGTTGCTTTAGGCTGTTTACGCGCTCTAAGAATCAACGAGTTACGAGCATTCCACGCACGTATCATTCGTAACACCAGTTTGATCGATTCCGTCGAACTGAAATACCGAAACCGAGCGGACCAAAAGAAACCATATTTTTTGATGAAGAGCCATTCGGCGCGCGGAAATTCATTCGATCAATTTGCCATATGTTTCGGGTACATTGCCGCGAGTTTACACGATTTTACCTCTGGGGCCATTCTCTATAAAATGTAAGAATAGAAGAAAAAGGAAAAAAAGAAAAAAAAAAGAAGAAAAGAGAGAGAAAAATTATAGTCAATTACCCTGCGAGCAGACTCGAGCCAGGAGAGCGAGGGTAGGGGAGGAGGGAGAGGAGGAACCGAAGAAATTGCGGGACCGAGATATTTTGTAGAACATTTACAAAGCCGCGTATTTCCGCGAGCGTATTTTTACCACACGTCCAACGTCCAACGACTGTGAGAATTAGCGGCTCGAACGGCCGCCATTGCCGCCGGCACGCGACACCGAGGTGACCTTTTCTAGGGGGAAGCTCCCAGAGTTCGGCGTGCTAGAGCGATTCGAAGTGTTAAGTGCGAAATCGGCAGGTACTGTGCACAGCCACATACAACAGAGTGTGTTATACTTGTTGCACGAAATGTCTTGAGTGTAAGTGCCGATGTTTCACATTGACGTAGCATCTTAGCACATTAATTAATTGCTAATTAACCGAGCGGCGTGACCTTCGATAGCTTATTGGTTGTCGTTGCGTGTTTGCTATGCATGCTATATAGGATACGCGGCTTGTTTGATAATGGAGTTTGTTGGGAATTGATCTTGCAAGGCTTGGTGATGCCTATGTTTGTTAACGTCAAACTCTATTAATAAATTATGTACGTAGGCCTGAACGCTCGTTCAACGGGTGAATGGCTGATATTTTACCAGGCATTATCCCATGCATCTGCGATAGACTTTCCAGTCATCAGAAACGATACGACTTTTGCAGATTGAAATTTGCTACGAATATACGTATTCGCATAAAGAAAGAAATAATCTACATAAAGAAGGATTTCTTTTTATAGTTGCTTGATACAATTTGTTTATTGGTGTAATTGAACTTAAAAAATTTCAACCTCGCTTAAACTTAAAAATAAACTGTTTTATCTACTTTCGTTTGAATAAATGTTATCTCTTTGGAATTTCAACTTGATTTAATTATCAAGATGTAAATGGCGCGATGAACATTAGCTTTCCTAAATTTATCTTCAGAAAGTAGCCTGAAGATTTGTAATAGAGATCTGTAGAAAGTCTTGCAATGGATGAATATTAAGTAACAATTATAACGAGCAGAAATTAATTAATTATTGCAAAACTATTTTAATAATATATTAAGAAATATATCAAGAATTTATATATATATTCTATCTTAACATATTAAGTATTAAGAAGTTACACATTTTTGAAAAAAGTGCATTATTTTGCAACATATCGCTTTCTGCGTGAACGTTGAAATATTTCCTCTCTGTTGATTTGTAACTATTTCACATTCTGCATTAGATATAAACACATGAACGGAAAGAAACGTTATTTTGAGAATTTGTCACATTCTACTATATCTTCGCGTAAATTGCTTTCCGTGTCGAGTAAGATGAGCTTGAAATCCTTGTCATAAACTTTCTTCCAAATGCTTTTATAGATTTCCTGACGAGAGCATGCTTGGTTAAACTGTATTATTTCAGAATAGCTCGTCTAGATCAGAGAAGCAGATACGTTTTCTGGGATATGGACAGTTACGTAAGCGATACTTCAACGGATAATAGGATTACATGCAAAATTTATGATTTGATGCGGTACCATAACGGGAGCTTTATGGTGCTACATTATTCGAGCTGTTGAGTCTGGGAGATCATTGAAGAGCAACATCGCTCGAATGATATTAAATATCGTTAACTGACATACGATACGTGTTACATAAAATCAGATTTTTGCTTTACATTCTTTGTTTCATATCTTTTATAGTTAATAAAAATAAATATTATTACTATAAATTTATAGTTAATCAATAAAATCTGTAAAACAGGTTTATATCATAATGTAATAAGTTTTTGTCATAATGACGGAAATAAAGTATTCACGTGACATTTAAGATACAAGGGGATCAGATAATCTGATAAGAATGTGTTTGACAAGTAAGGGAGCGTAATAGACATTTAATTTTTGCATTAACACGGCTATAATGTGTATACTTCACAAAAGAGCGAAGTATTGTACGCATTCGAGTGCTGTTACGATTGTAATTCTTGTTATCGTAGCAAGCAAAGCGAATTCTGCATTGCGGTACGAAAGGAACAGCGCGCTCAAAACTTTGGAAGAATTATATGCGGCTGCTTTCCCTTTAATTAATGATCGTTCCTTACTTTTAAAAACTTTTCTCTTGTTTTTTTTCTTTATTATGACTGTTGGCAGATGAACTTGATAACAAGGCTACTTTGTGCTTTCATAGATTTTATAATCCTCTCGATTACTGCATATCTACCGCATTGCAGATGCAAATGGCTGCCTCGTCAAATTTTCGAATTTGTATTATGTATTCTACGAAGTTAGATCTCATCTGAATTTGCAAGGCCGAACTATTCCTCTTTTCTATTTGAGTCTCGATATTTTTAAATTTCAAGATGCTACATTTTACATTCATAAAATCTGCACGTTTGATATTTATAAAATCCTGATGATATTTAAAAAATGTAGACATATTTAATCAAAGTCTAGTTCTAGACCAAAA
Source organism: Eciton burchellii (assembly GCA_020341155.1). Taxonomy (NCBI): domain Eukaryota; kingdom Metazoa; phylum Arthropoda; class Insecta; order Hymenoptera; family Formicidae; genus Eciton; species Eciton burchellii. The sequence goes on from JAHMML010000002.1 coordinate 978,079, forward strand.
TCTATTAAAATTTGTACCGATTTTTCTATCATCTATGTATGTTATTATTGAAAGTTATTATTACTTAATATCTATTTTCTTATAATATCTATTCTCTTTTCTCTCTCTCTCTCTCTCTCTCTCTCNTCTCTCTTTCTCTCTCTCTTTGTTTCTCTGTTATGCACTTTGCACATATATCTTTTCCGTGATTTTCTCGTATTATGCACTCGAATAAATTATGTATGCTGTCAACGAAGTGGAGCTGGCATTTTTATAGCAGATTGCACTTATATATTTTAAATTTTTTGAGATCTAATGATCGGAATGTACGGTGAAAGCGATGCGGGCGTATCAGTATGTCTTGAGAGCGTTTCATTATCAGGATACGCTTGATGTACAAAAGCGAAACAGAAAAGCACTCGAAGTAGACGCCCTATCGCGATTTTGACCTCTCCCTTTCTCGTATATCCCACGTAAATGAAACCGCAGGACCGTAAAGCATCGTCAGATTCAGAGAATTTGAATCTGCGGAGAATCGTGTAACTGGGGAAATGAGATGAAAGGGCAAAGTTCGCGGTTTCCGGGTGCAAGCCGAGTAGCACCCCGCGACAGCGGGGTCGATAACTGAACCAAAATGTCCGCTTTCAATCGTGGAAATGCGACAGGAAGCACTGGAATTTCACGAAACCCGATGAAGCCTGACTTTTTTTTGTGTTTTCCGTTAAACGTTACTTAAATTGCTTCGCACATCAAAAGAGTCCGAGTTTTATTGCGGAGGATCGAAAAATTTTACAATTCCGTAGTTCCGTCCATGAGATATTCGGTACAAAAGAACATTGATTTCACGAAAGATACAGACGATTTTTATTTCCGCATCTGTTATTTTAAATCTGCTTTATCATAAATCTGTATTTATAATATCTGTATTTGTATTTATAATATTTTCCGTGAATTTCGTTATGACGTGAGAATTTGCGCGGTGTGTCGCGCGGATATTCGACGTTTACATAGATTTTACAAGTACTAAGTTGTTTCTCGATTTACACAGTTCACAGAAATACATTAATAGGAAGTCGCAGTAATTCGCTATATAGATTTATTACAAATTTTGTGCAAATTAAATCACGCTTTTAATAATTGTTGTACATCACTTCCGTTAAACTTATCTATATGCTATGGCTATAAGCTGGGATATTGAATTTATCTGGAAACATTTTTATGCAGATTTATTTTTCATATTATATGAAATTTGGTAATATGACATTTTAAAATGCTACTATTCTATTCGAATTTCGCACTTATAAAGCAAATAGTAACATTCTCATAGCATTTATATATATATATATTGAAAATAAAAAACCTATTTTAAATGCGTGGCATTAAAGTTTTTTTATGCTTTTATTTTATTAACAACGTGCTGTTTCCTACAATTTTTTTAAAAACTGATGCCGATGGATAATAATCCGCTAAATGCAAATTTTAAATCCGTTAAATCATAAAATTCGTTGTTGCTTGCTGTTTTTAATCTCTTTTCCTTAAATTTACCTGTGAAAAAGTATGTCGCGCGAATGCAGATATAAAGTTGAGAAAGATTGCTTTGAGGAGAAGTTTTCTATTGAAATCATGACGAAAGAAGAAAAAGGAGAAAGAAAGAGAGAGAGAGAGAGAGAGAGAGAGAGAGAGAGAGAGAGAGAGAGAGAGAGAGAGAGAGAGAGAGAGAGAGGAAAGCGTATCTATCTATTCAGTAGCTTTCATAAAATGCAGTCTTGCGTATTGCATTTCCGTTTTTGCGGTGGCAGTTTCCGGGTTATAGTACGTTTACCGAAAACATTTTATTCTTTCTTTGTCCGCTTCATCGAGATGTCTCCTATGTATTTCTCCAAACTGCGAACTGCGTTCGCTTTAATTGCGAATTTATATGCCTCTCATTTAATCTTTTCTTATATAATGGAAACACGCTCTTTATTTCCGATCAGATAAGCATGTAGCACATCGAGAATCGTCGAAAGTTTTGAGTTAATTTCAGATGATTTATTCATGGTCGATGCTACTAGCAACTTTTGACTATTTTCCTCTCTTTCAAGATTTATCAGAAATTTAACGTGAATCGCATGGAATTGCGGAAAGCAAGAAAGGAGAGAAAATGTGAGAATAGAAAAATAAATTATGTAATGAAACTGTATGATACTTTGCCGTGCGTGAACTGTAAACTCCATTTTACTTCTTTGTTTTCTTTATTAATCCGTTATTAATCTTCTTATAGCGTTGAAGCAACGTCTATTGTTGAATACGGTGAATTCTTCAAATTAATATTGTTCATAACATTTTCTTAACGGATTGCAACGGATTGATTACTCGCCTGATTACTCGTATAATGACTTAATTTACATTCTTACACACACACACGTAAATGCATTGCGTGTTGTCAAGAACAATTTTGCTCAATTTTGCTTTCTGCAAATTGTGGTATTTCTTCTGCTTTTATAATACAAGCTGGCAAATTTATTATCGTTTCGATATCCCATACTGGTGTGGTTTGAACATAATTAATAATAGCGATAATTGATCTACTATAACTAATCCAGATCTATCCATGCGAAAGTTCGGAATGATGTCGTTGACATTTGTTTTCTCTCAGACGATTTGTTTATGCAACTTATGAAATGCAACGTGACATTCACGGGTCATTTATAAGAGTGTTGCAGAGTCGGAGATGCGAGAGAGGTCTCCTGACACTCGCCGTGCTGTATCTTGGTCACTGCTCTCCGGAGAGCGGCTTGCTATCATCCGATAAATCCTGGAATAGATCTAGTTGAGCGTGCCGCGTTAACCGTATTTCGGCTGAAACAGCGTCTATTGCAAAACTCGGGCATAACAAGAGTTTGTTCATCAGCCAGCGAGTGTTGTCTCACGTATCGAGCTGAAAATGACGTTGAATATTAACGCTTAATCTCTAATCTCTAATTTAACCTCAATCTCTGATCTACTCTGAAGATCGAGAGAGAAGATCGAGAGAAAACGCAAGAAACAAATTTCGCAAGCAAGTAAAGGAAATTAGAAGAGCTTAATATTACCAATAGATAAATTTGCCATCTTACATTTGTATTGCGTTCGCGCAAATGCACGTATACAAAAAACTATTGATATACAAAATTAATATCCGAATTAGTATTTCATATACAATATTAACATACAAAAAAATGAGTAATATGAGGAATAATTCATGGACATAGTCCACGGAGGAAATAGCTTCCCGACAAAAGCAGATTGTATTCACATTATAATTTCCGTATCATATTTAGATCTATAAGGGAATGATCGATGTCCGTAGCCAATTTAATTAAACTTGCATGGATGGACGCGGTAATTGCCAGCGATCGTGTTTGACATCTGTAAGCAGATTTACCTCTCGGTGTATGTCACGTTTTAACTGCGATGTTAGAAATGAATCTCTGAAACATACAGTCTTTCACAAATATTTTTCGTCTTCCTCTTGTAAAATAAAGATCCGAAATTCAAAGAATTTAAATAACATTGGGCTTCTTAAATGAAGCATGAAGCGTCTATTTTTTGAGGATAGCACTATCTTGTTTCCGATTGCTCTAATTTTACCATGCAAATATTATTAATTTATCTAAAAGCATAGAGTGTGCATATACGTATTGTACGATGCATTTTTTAGATTTACAAATTACATTGAAAGTAATATTAAAGGGAGATGTGGTCTAATTATCCTATATCGCAACGGCAGATTAATCACAATTTTTAATTAGGAACTAGATAATCCGTTCAAGTCTGTTTATTCTAATTCTCTCGTCAATATTTTCCTTCAGCGATGCTGATTTTTCACATGGATATAATTACATTCGTTTCGATTATCGCATTTATTTCCGTGACCGTCCGCTGATGTAGCAGAACATTATTATTTATTTATCCGAGACGTTGCGGCAGTTCGCTTAAATATTTATACTTTAAGTGAAATATATCTCTTCTGATCAGACCAGAAGTGCAGCAGTGTGTTCTGTTTACATCGGATTGCCTCTTCGTGCGCTGAGGAATATTCCGCATCTCGGCCCACTTTGGTAAGCGCGCAATGACTATCGCTTCGCGAGTAACTTAAAATCGGAAAAAAGTGGAGAAGAGAGATTGCTCGGCCATCTTCCGTGTGTAAATTTATCGGCATCTCCCGCGTACAACTATGCTCCATGGTTGCTTCCGCAGGAACGGGGTCACATGCACGCGTGGCGCGACGATGTCGGTGCAAATAGAAATGACTTAATCCAATCTCGAATTTGCGCTTCACCGCCTGCTGGAGCTGTGCATATAAATGGCCGATAGATCGGGATCTTATTGGCTAGTTAGTGGTTTCCTGGACCTTCGGCCTTTATCAATTCACGCTTCGGTTTGATGGAGTCATTCGGTGCGAATTGGATATGAACAGCGAAAGCATGTACGACAAACAGGAATGCTTATTTTAGTGGTTAAGGAAAAGGAATTTTTCTGTCATACAAACGGGAAATATCGATTGGGCTTCGATGCATCAGCTGCAGGTTACGATCTCTTTTTAATGACACTGAAGATAGTTTCTGATTTCGCTTTATTTATTATTAATAATGTATACTTCATTGATTGCTCAGACTGTTTTGAATCGTTGAAAATATTTGCAAAAGTACCCGCTTATGCATCCGTTGTTACGCAAGGAATGATTTATACAAAATATATTTTCGCTTTTTGCGTTAATAATTATTTAGATACGAAGCTCTCCTTGGCTTTCTCTTCTTCATCAAGCTTGCGTCCGCTGTTGCATTCGTGCTTTCATCGCGGCGGAATTTAATGCCGTCTTTTAACGCAAATTTCTCCGGTGAGAGACTGGCCGTAACTCGCGACTTATTTATCGCGGTAGCCTGATTTGTGATTGCAATTTTAAATTTACTCGGCTCGGGTTTAAATGGCCGCGAATCACCATTGCGAAAGGTGTGAAAGATCGGTGCTCGTAAAACAGCTGTTGCCGCGTGGAGCGGATATGTACGTAACATTCACCCTCGCGTGGGTCAAGATGAAGGTACCTGCGGACGTGAATTTACGATATTATCAAGCGGTAGGGTTACTTCGTCATTTTCTCCCTCTTTCTTCCCTCTTTCTCTCTCTCTCTCTCTCTTTCTCTCCCTTTTTACTTTATGCCGTGATGAACACAGTCTCGGGTATCTCCTCTTCCGCTAATGCAAAGCTGCTCTGTTACGCAACTTTCACCACGACAGCAATAAAGGAGGCCTTCAGAGTTAGGAATTCACTTGGGCGTAAGAATTCCGCGATATTACACTTAGGCGCAATATCGAGAAATCAATTTAAAAATGTTTAGAACTTTAATATTTGTACTAAAAATTCTTAATACTTTAAGTTTATATTTTAATCGTATCTTACGTGTACAAAGAGACAAAAAGAATTTCCAAGTAGAGCATGCGTGCATCATGATAGTTTCTGATCACAAATTATACATATAATTCACAGCCAATGTACAAACAGATTTGCGCATCCTTTTTAGGGACTTTCTATGGATGCATTCTTTAGAGAATCTTAGGCAGGAGAATTTCTTCAAGTGATTCTCGCGAGTAAACTGTGACCCTATCAGCAACAATAATTCTAATTTTATTTCCTCTAATGAGATGCCAAGCAAGAATCAAAGGGGAAGGGTCGAAATTAGAAAGGGTCGAAGAGATTGGAAGTTCTCGGCGTTGACTCTGACGTTTCCGTAATAGAACTTACGCTCAGAACAATGATCACATGAGATTCTCTTCGCATGAAAATGTTATCTAATTGAATTTGCTATTGATTGGACCAGCTGGTTGTGCCATTCCGTGCCAAACAGAATAGTCGAGAATCAATAGTTGAGCTTTGCCCGAAGCTATTAATTAAACTTCCGTTAGGATCTTATCACGTTATTACTTATGTTATCTGTGCGATAACAAGAAGGAACGTTAAACGTCGTATTTGTTTTGCTATCTGAGAGATCCGTAATCGTTCGAAAACAAAGGGATTTTGTACCCTTAAGTACTTACGTTAATACTCGATTCTTTACACGCAATCCACACGCGACAAATTAGCTTTCTCGTATAATACTTTTAGTTTCTTGTCAACTAGAATCATAAGATGCTATATCACTATAACATCACTATAACATGCGATATCTGAAAGTAATATTGCAATTGCGGAACTAATATTGGATTTCAAGCACAGGATTTTAATCGAACGTAGCTGCAATATTGAACGCACATACATACACATAAGCGAAACATATTGTTTTTTCGCATGATACCGCACGATGTTTAATTTTCCGTACTTAGATGTGATGGACATACTATTATAGCGATAGATTACTATCTGTTTGAAAATGAATAAATAGCCAACAAATCATGAAGCATAAAAATGTTGGTTTAAAAGAGCATGTTAAACATTTTGAATTTACGTGTTTAAATCGCAAGATCAATATCATACATTGTTACGTACAGAAATTTGTGCTGATTATTTTTATATGTAACTGAATTTTTATATGTAAGTGAAATGTAAAATGTAACTTTTTAGAGCAATCGGTCAATACTAAATTATTGTATATATTTGCATGAATATTTTATGTTGCGTAATTATAATTTTTAACTTTCTGCTTATTTTGTAATTTATAGAGATATGTGTATATATATATATATATATACACACATACAATTTAATAATAATGTAATATTTATAAAATAATAAAATAGTTTCCGATGTATTTTCGCAAATAAAATTATCATAGCATAATGTAGTCACATTTCTAAAAATTTTTTTAGATATTTTTAGATATATTTATTTAGATAATGCGTTATATCTACTTGAATGTTCTTATAAATGATTGTTATAAGTGTTATAACATTTTATCATGGTTTTAAAATCATTAATATTTTAGCTAGATTCTGATTTTATGAAGTATTTTAAACAAATCTATCTCATATTTATTCAAAAATATTCGTTTTTCATAGAAAGAATAATTTCACGTATATACGTTAATGTAATCTAGAAAGTATTTTCATTAAAATTTCAAACATTTGCGTCCTCTTAGATTTATGTAAAGTTTGCGGGATTTACATGACATCAAGAATTGGAGGCTTAATGATTGTTATAATTCGCGACGATTATCGTTGACTCCGGGATTACTATGATATCAGAAGCGGAGAAGTTCAAGTGGATGATTCTTGAAACTTGTATTCATATGAATGAGTTTTCATCAACGCAATCGCGTTATTCCGCTAGAGCAGTATCCACAAGATGCACTTGGATGCACTCAGATGACACTCTGCTATCGGTATCTAAATTGACGTAGAAACATAATCTGCGTTTCCTGAAATTTCTAGCTGTTTCTAGCTAAAGAAAACGCTTCATTTCACTGTTCTATCTCTTTACGTAATATTCCTTTTCTGGAAAATTTTTTATCCATTCGGGTATTCCGCTTTATTGGACGCAAGTGGTTCCATTAATGAGAATTGCTTCACGTATCGATGTAAGTTGAATCGGTTACGCGGATCCTATCTCAAAATTTTCTTCTGTACTAAGAGAAAAGCACAGATTTAAACGCTAAAGGATTTTGACAATTTATATGACGAACTCTCCTGACGTCATAATATCTCGAATGTAACGAGAGCGCGAGAGAAACATAGTGCGCATTGCATTGTCAGTTCCGTTTGAAATACTTCGTGAAATCGTACAAACGAACAGCCATCTGATTGCGAGTTACTCGCGTGCTGAACGTAGACATGTCGATGTACTTCTTCCGGCTACACAATCTGCGCCGTCAGGCAGAGGAGGTACGCAAGAAGCGGCAGAAACGCGGCAGGGGCAGCCAAGGTGGTCAACTTGGGACCAATCACACGGACCAATCCCAACCAACGGCTGGATCCATGCAGTGCTGCAACCGGGTACATCGGGGCCCGAGCAGACTCTTCGAGCGGGCTCCTTTGCAGCCCAGTGACTCGCTCGATGAAATCGCCTTGCAGATACCGAGGTAAACTCTCTCACCTGCACGCTTTCATCGCTATGTCTTTTCTATTCCCTTCGTATCTTGTGTCTGTCTCTTTTCTGCTGGCGTCCCTCGAGCACTAGCTCGAGATGTATGTAGTAACGAGAAGCGGGAGGGTCCCAGACTATACACTCGTGCACATATCTGTACATGTGAGTCAGATTTTTCCATATTAATTTTTCGAATACGTAGCTTCGTCTATTTCAACTTTCAAGTATTTTAAATTTAATTGTGTTCTTTGTGTAAATAATAAATCACGCTTTCAAAAATATCTCTCTAGTTTTTTTGGATCTTATTGTTAATAAGAGTAATATGCTAATTTTTCTCATCCTACACGATTTTTATCTTGAATTTTGGGAATGCTTTGATGCACTTGGATATAAGAAAGGATTTGTGCAAGAATTGTACTTAAGGATGATGGTAACAGTATTTTATTGCAATATGCTGGTGAGGAAGTCGAGGCAAAAAGCACATTGATGAAATTCCTGATTCTTTTGACGCAAATAAAGCCGGTAATAATCAGATGCTTGTCTCCTAACCATTATACTTTGTGTGTCATGATACTTAATTTAATACTTTACTGTCCAGGAAGTGTTCAAGCTTTATTAATTCCGGTTTGAACCTATTTTCACAGCAGATAAAGTAACTTTTGTAAAGTAAACAAATATTAGTGTGTACTTAGTCTGCCTTGAACTCGTGAGCGAAAAATTGCATGAATAATAATTGGGATGAAGGATTTGTCTCTCTTCGAATTCTGCCAAATATTGTTTCCACTTATCGTGCGAAAAGATAAAGAAACCGAATGATAGTTTTAAATAGATGTAGTATAGAAGAAAGGAATTATCGGTGGCGGCATGTATCAAAAGCTTGTAATCAAATAAACCGACGCGCACGTGCGTGGTGTCGCGTCCAGAACAGAGGACAACCACGAAAGAAACGCTCGTGGAACGACGCGGTTTGTCCAGACTGAATGATAATATGTAGCGATTGGTCGACAACTCTGAGATGTAGTACCACTTTTGGATATAAAAAGGGCAATAGCAGAAGATGCGGTAGAGGGAAAGTAAAAGAATAATCGATAATGCGTGCAAACAGAGTGATAATAGTCGAGTAATTGTAGAGTCGCGAACGGCGAAGCCTATAGAGTCAACTTAGTCTATCGAGATATCTTTGTGTTGTACCCTTGTGAAGACGAAGAGTTTCTTTACTTATTGTTCTATCAATTGGAGGCGTTGGAAATCCATCATATTTAATAATTCCATCAGGATAGAAATATCCTACATAGATAATACTTTAATGACAACGCACATAATATATTCTTTTCACCTAATGCTTCAAGGTGTAATTAAATATCGAAGCGTTTAATTGCCTCGAAATCCAGGAAATCCCGATAACGCGAATCACTCGTTATAGAGAACCCATTATAAACCATCCAACAGAATGTGGTCCATCACATTCGGAGGTAGTTATAAACATTCACATCGCTTAGCATTAAAAGCTCATCCACAATTTTACGCTTTGGTGTTCTATGGCAAAGCACGATCTCGCATTAAGGGACGATCTCGATAAAACGATCTCGAACCTCCAGCTCGCAGAAGTTTATCTGATATTTTTATGATCCTAATGCTCAGCTTCATCCCGGTGTGAAATGAAAGTCGTAAGGCATCGCGTCGGAACAGCAGCAGGATGTTCCGTTCTTTACAGAAGGGTCAAAGGTCAAGAAGCATAACGGCTTGCAGGAGAAAGGTTTTGTGGAGACGCGATGGATCTCGAAATGAGCCTTTATTAAGCTGGTTAATGCGGACTCATGATGTTTTTTCGTACGATCATGCTCTTGCAACAAGTGAAAAGAGGGAAAAAGACAGAGAGAGAGAGAGAGGGACAGAGTAACGAACACGTTGTACAAAGTGTTGCATAATATTCAGTTATTATTTATCTCAAGTGAGAGTTGCCGTTAGGAGAGACGAATTTCCCTTCCTTCTGAAAACAATCTCACTTGAGATAACAATACAGAAAAATATTGTTCGATTCTGCAAATACGAATATTTTATGAACGCTGACCATTGAGATGCGATCAACCAGTCGATTTAATTATTCGATCTTATAAATTGAGACCGAAATAAATTGATAATTAGATGTTTAATTTACGTGACGTTTAATATATTTTATTATATCGATAAAATATAGTCAATGCAATCTTTACTTTATGCTTTTGCGGTTTCCGCAAAATTGTGTTTGCGCGATAATTTCTATCGCACAATAGCATCAGCGCTATCCATCCCTGCTTTATTAAAGGGAGATGATTAAAATGTACGGTGAAAGGATGGCTTCATAATTTTCATATAAATGTTACATCAAAAACGATATCCAGTCTTCTTGAAAGAAAAGAAAAAGATAAAAAAATTGTTTACATTTTAATGAAATCCGGAATCTATGGAAATATCGATCGTGTATTGCACGAAGATATCCTTACCATTTTATATGTGATCAATATTTCGGATTAAACGATTAAAAAATTTTCAAATTTTTCAATGACTGCAATATGTCTCTCGTTTGAAGGTTACATCTCACTCCGATGAATTCGGTCAATTTTCAATTTTTGCCGCTATCGGATTTCTTATAATCCGTGCGGCATAACAGTAAAGCGTAAATGGAAAATTATTTGTGGCGCAAACCGAAGCCGTGTGACAAATACATTCCACGAATCGTGAAGCTATTAGTTTCGTTCATTTGCGATGAGTATGTGCATATATGCGCGCGCGTGATGACAGAGCAGTGTTGCTTTCCTCGTGGAAGTCTGGATGACTTCGCGTAAAAATTCGCGTTGGCTCTTCCTGCACTCGTGCGGGAAGAGAGAGAAAGAGAAAGAGATTTCGCGATCGTCGTAAGATTACCCGCGATATTCCTTGTTTTTAACAATGGCGCGAGAACTCACACCTAATTGACGGAATTTCTTGAAGCGAACCTGCGCGGGCTTCGCGGTTGACTAGCTGAAAAACGAGGAAATGGAAAATGATGGTAAAAAGAATTGGATTACGCCTGGATACGTCCGTCCCGACCGGCTAAACTTTCCATTACGGCGTCGCGAGATTGTCACTGCGCGTAAATTGCGATAGATTGTTAAGCAGAAGAGAGGCGTTTCCCTAACTTCGCAAGTCTCCCTTAAAGCGAAGGCCGCGATCCACTATTCATTATTTATTGCAGCCATCTGTTTTATGTGTATATATATATTATTAATATATATATTAATCTAGCTGTAATTATTTAAATGCTAATGCCGTTAAAAATTTAATTCGCGCAAGATACCTCCTCAATCTATATTTTTTAAATTTCTTTCACGCGCGATTATTTGATTAATAATTAATAAGATGATTAATAATTAATGCTGCATGCCGCCAGTTAAGAAAACTAACGAGCTGAATCATTCTTGGATATCCTGAATAATGATCTTTCTTTAATTCGTGAGATGCCAATTGGTATTTCTTGAAAAACTTGCAATTCGCGATAATTGAACCTGCGTGGAATGCTTCTTGGCAAAGCATCCGACGATTATGCGAATCGAAAATTTTTCTAGTAATTCTTCTTCTTCTTATAGTACCATACGCTCAATGTAACGTGGAAGCGTTTACGTGTTTATTGCATAATGCGAATTACCTTTCTTCTGTACGTTTAAATAAAGCAACAGAATAAAGTTTATGAACACATGATTGTCCTGGGAAATAAAAGTTTCTTTTGTCGTCATCGTAAGTTCCCGTTACTTTCGATGATACTGAGAGATGCTATTTCCTTCATTCTCAATGTTAGAGTTATACCGCTCATACTCGGTTTTTTCTAGTAATAATCGGCGTATATATGTTTGCGCTTTGGGCTACGAAGCTTCTCGGATGAAATGACGACTTTTAACGAGCAACCTGCGCGGTATTCATGATGCATTAATGCATTCAATGCCGCCAAAGCCTCAGTAACGAGGTGGTTCGAGAGATCTAGAAGAAGAAAAGAGTGAATAGGTAATCTCTAGCGAAGGCTGATGTTCGCCGCGCCCATGAGAACCAATCACGAACACACCCCTTTATCAAAGCTCACCCGTGTCATTTGCATCGCCAGCGAATTTATGTCGGACGGTTCTCATCTTCGTTTAACGAGCGGGTCGGCGCGACAAAGTGACGGGAATTCTGGATCGTTTGCAGCTTGCGTTAGAAAAAGGAAGCTTCGAATATGGCATTGATATAAATCCCATTTAAAGACACTTCTCCAGATGATTCGTCGAGAATCTTGTTTTATGCGCTCAACAGGTAAACCGCGCGACATTTCCTTTAACAAGAGAACTCACATTTTAATGTACATTTCAATAAGACGTGCGCTTATTTTTTATTTGGCGTTTGTTCGTCGTTTGCCTGATAATTCACGCTACTGATATCTCTCGTGGGGACATCAAGGCAATATTTATTCGATAATGCGCGGTGATCGGTATCATTGATCGACATTGACCCAAAAATGTCGCGCGCATAAGTGATGAACTTTGACGTACTCCACCGAAATATCGACCTATTGACTGCGTGAGCCTTGTGAAAATACATTCTCGCGCAGATAGTTCTATCTTCATGTTCGCGCTATATATAATATCTGCTTGATTGATCGTTTTTGTGGTTGCGTACTTTAAATATTTATGAGCAGCGGCGTGCGCTATAGATCGCAATTTATCAATTTTCAACCGTCACGTCGTTAATCTGTTATGTAAAGTAAGCTGACTTTCTCGAGAGAGACGACTTAAGTAACTTGTGCGTCGTTGTGCGAGATGAGGTTAAATTACACGATAAATATTCAGAGCGACATTAAGCAGGAAGCGAGTAAGAGCCAAGATCTTCGGATATATTTACTTATTTCTGCAGATGGATAAACGGAACCGTTGTGATGCGGCTAGATGCCGCCACAGTTTTACATTTTGTAATGTCGAAACGATTGATCGGACCGCAGCTGAGATGTTATCGGCTAGTGATTTGCCGACGAACCGCATTAATCAGCGGTGCGACAAGATGATAAACGGAAATGATTAGGGTTGGATTGCACGTTGATGTACGAGACAAACGTTCGCGGTAACGGAGAATAATGCATTTCACGGAGCGCAAAAAGGGGACACAGCGCTCGCCGAAACGGAGTTTTGCGCACTTCGTGTAATCAAGAATAATCGAGGTCACGTGTGTCCCAAATACAATGTCGTTGCGCCTCCCTGTACACGTCTCCCGAGAACGCGTCGGGGATTTTCAGAGCCACCCTCGGAGTACTTATCGTCCTCGATGACGAGGAGGACGTTTCTGGCTTCGAGGTGTCCACAATAAAACCGTAATCGGAGATAAGAAAGGGTCGGCTCGGCTGAAACAAAGACCGTTAGCGCGAACATAAATATGACTCAAGCCATTGCCCCTCGGACATGAACGACCGTGTCGGGACGATGGTGCAAAGGGATGGCGAACAGTGGTCTTGAAATTTGCCTCGCTCGTCATAGCTAACTGCATCTCGTCTCGTTATAGCTAGGGGAAAAGGAACGTTGGGTCAGCCCGCGTAGATATGCGGGGAATCGGCGGTTGCTTCGCGCACGAATTCATATTGTGAATATATGAAAGAAGAATTCCCGATTAATATTTCAGAATTAAAATGGCTCACAAAGAAGCGTTTGCTTTTGCTGCAAGATACGAGCGAACCACATTTCGAGAGAATTTTTGATCCATTGATTGGAGAATTACGCTGCTATGTTCTAGTTAATTGAGAGATCCCATTTCGCAAAGTGTTAGAATGTTGTGAAGGTAACGAGGCGCTCGTTTGATAATTCTGAAGAGGACGGAAGCGTTTGATCCACTTCAGCGAGCTTTCGAAAAATTCGAAGAGGAAATAACGGAAGCAGAGGAACGGATTCACAGATCGTTTCGTTAAGGTGCAGACAGCAAAGCTGGTTGTATATCCTCGATATCGGAATAAATGTTCATGCTCTCGCAGGCTCGTAAAGTCAATTTACTACTCGCCGCATTGACAGGCAGTCGTAACGAGACGGTTGTAAACCTCAAGAATAAAACGATAACTCCGGAATGCCAGGACGAGGAACATTCGAGTACTTTGTGTCGCAACGTTTAAAACATTATAGATCGTATTCTCATCGCGTTCAATGTGACGCGATTGTTTAAGTATCATATTTGACTCTTTATGACCGTCAGTCATGTGTACCAATGCGCATCTGAACGTGAATATAAGACATGCAGCTACATTTTTAAACGTCGCTGTATATTTTGTGGCGATTGCTGAATCTGCGAAACGTTATTCTTTATCGGGAATTAAAGAGATGAGCATCAGATATGAGATACATCGAGTAACGAATCAATTATAATTATGACAATTACGATGATGCGTTTAAGTAAAATGTAATGCGATCTCGTCCGTTTTGCTTTATTGTGATCTAATTCTTGTTGGAAGCTCCGATTAATCCCAAATCTCTTTCAAATAGGCAATGAATAGGCGAATAGGATACGGAAATTGACAAGATTATATAATTGAAGTCTCGCGTGCAACGGTAAAACGCTGAAACGTATCTTTATTTCTGATCAGTAGAATAAAACGAATATTTTTTGTTATACGAACACAATTTACTTCGCATAGCATTATCGGATCAGGTTCTGTTAAATTTCATCGGATTCCTTTATCGAATTTTATCGAATCGGCAAAATCTAGCAAACGTGATTCGATAAAGTTTGACGAGATCAGTTAATGTCGTTGTTTGCGCAAAGTGAAACACATCATTCTAAACAATTCTTCTTTCCATAATAATTCTTGCTTCTTTATAAATAAATTATTTTTTATTCCTCTCCACAGTATCTAATTAAATCTCGAAGTAATCCCGTGTTATTTTACAGCAGCAAGTATGTCTGGATGTTTATCTGTTCATCTTTATCCGCAATTGAATCGCTGGAATCTCTTAGAGGCGGTGGCGCGTTTACACGCGCGAGAGCATCTCAAAGTCACGATTGAACAGACTTCATGTGGTCTTGACCGAGACTTTAACGAGAGTTTAGTTTCAATTTCAGTTTAAACGTTTCGGAGGGATGGGGGAAGAAGCGAGAGTCAAGTCGGGCAAGCTTAAAGCTCGCCAAGCGTCTGCGTCGAGCACTGCTCAGGGGGCGCCTCGCAACAGTTTTGAGAGCTCCGAGAAGCTGCGTTGGGTGCTGCCGCCGCGACGTCGCGACGGGCGTCTTACGAACCAAACCGGGGGTTGCGGTGATCCACCCCCGTCGCTAGTAAAGACCAACCCGGCTGGGGAGGGAGGGAGTGTTGGCTCATCCGGGACGTCAACGAGGTCTTTGCACGGACGTAATCTTGTTGACGCAACGGGCAAAAACGCGGATGTAGGTACGAGAAAAATTATAAACCGCCCCACAGCCGTCATCAGTAAGGTTGTCGCTGATTACCAAGCTACATTTCCAACCTTTTTTTATACGATATATACCAGAGATATTCTTCGGCGACGCCGAGGTGTCAGCATAACTTATTTTAGCCACTTGGACCTGCGAGAGATTGATGCTGAGGGAAGCTTTACTCTTGGCTCCGTTAATGACAAATAGGTTCAACAAACAGATACAAATGAATAATTGTACACGCGACACTTTAATAGACGCGATTAATTTACTTCCTCGAACGGAGGTTGTCGATTTCATCAGAGAAATGCACAAAACTTAATATATTTTTCTGGAAAATTGAGAATCGCTCCCTTATTCCGGAACGAAGACCAAAGATCTGAAGAGAACAAGGAAATTTTTAATGAAACATGCGATTCATCAAGGTTATTAGGCTCTCAAATTACTTTATCAATACTTCTCTCTTTCTTTAAAGAGAAAAGTCTACCAAAGATCATTTCTCTTCTAACTATTTATACTTGTATAAAATATACCATGAGTGATGAACGCTTGTTTTATTATCAGCGTATGTTACCGCATCAAGTTTCTTTCATTATCATTTATCACTTAGATAAATGATCAGAAGAAGAAGTTTCGGAAGAGCTTCGATTATTTTTCTGTGGCGAAAAGAAAAAGTTAAGAATCGTCAAAGCGCCACTTTCGCTTCTCCGCCAATTGATTTGTACGTGCGCGGGTCTCAAGTCTTGCAAGACCTGATGTTTCCCGTTCTTTTCTGTCTGCTACGCCATCACTATACGGGAGTTAATGCAACGGAAGTGGATTCTAAATCAGGTTAGCTCTAATCGCATCGCACTTTCGCTCCGTACGGCATTTCACGTAATTTCGGAAAGGATTCTTAGTTTTAAGCGAGCGTACTGCTTTGTCAAGTTTTCTTCGAAGAAAGTGGCGATGACCTGCTCTTCGCGGCTTTTTGCCTTTGAACGATTACGAGGATGAAAGAGATTTGACTGCAAAGTTATCATTGGAATATCAAATTCATTGGAATATCAAAAATTCCCGAATGTTATGCGTGTTATGATTTTCAATCTGTTTTGACAAACTCTTTGTAAAGCTAGCATTATTCTTGAGAAATCTACATCAGAGATTAAAAGAAATTGTTTATTTAAATTTATGGAGTTATAAGTGAATGTATAGGAAAATTTTTGAATTTTTATGCAAAGGTTTTTATTATTGTAGCGCTTTGCGTTACGGTAACTTGTAGCATAACTTGCAAAACGGATTTATATATATATATATATATATATATTTATGCATATATATATATATTAATATTTATGCATATATATATATATATATATATGCATAAATATTAATACTTAACATTTAAACTTTTGCTTTTAATTAAGACATTTTTAATAAAGATCTAAAATAGAAGAAAGGAATTATCAGTGGAGGCACATAGAGCTTGTAATCGGCAAAGTCGATGTGCAAACGTACGTGTTTGAACATGTCGCATCCAAAACAAAGGATAATAGCGGAAAGAAATCGTTGACGCTCGAAAGCTCGCGGGACGACGCGATTCGTTCAGAATCATTGTATGATAATTTGTAGCGATTGGCCGATAATTCGGAAATGTAGCATCACATTTAAGTATATAAAGGATGACGGCAACACATACAACAAAGTGTATGTGAGAAAAGAACGAGAGTAGTAACAATAACAGTGAGAGTAGTCGAGTAATTGTAGAGTCACGAACGCCGAAACCTATAGAGTCAGCTCTAGCTTATAGAGATATTTTGACGTTATATCTTTGTAAAGAAGAATAAAAAGTTTTTTTACTTATTTTTTCATCGATTTGAGACGTTAAGACTCATCATACTTAAAAATTACATCCGGATAGAAATATCCGGAGATATAAAAAATGTGTATCAGAAAATTCTTCAAAGAAATTAAAAAAGATCTCTCGAGCGCATAGCGCATATGTTACATGTAACAGTTACATCGCGTAAATCGTGAACAGATAATCAGGATTATGAAAAAATTGCTCGTCTTGATATATAACTTTGTCATTAGCATGATTCGTGACAGTTCTCTGCCGCGGAAATTACTGTTAATTAGCGACAGAACCGACAATGAACTCTGGAATTACATGCGCTTGTGATGTGGTGGTAGTAATATGATAACATTGCATTCCTGTATTAGTTCATCGGCATTATTGCGCGATGAATCAATAAATGCGACATTACACAGTTATAGCAGAAGACGTTATAGCAGAAGAATGATGTGAACAGATTGCAACTTGAGTTTTATTACGTTCTATTTACAAGACGTATTTTTCAACGATTTTGTTTATCATGAAACATATTAAACACGTTCCTTTTACATTATTTCAGTAATTCTTACATCCCGATCGAGAGATTTAAAAACTTCTTTATGTAAAATGCTCTTAAGAGATTCTTTCAAGCGAACAAGAAATCATTCGTGTTTTATGTCGAAACGTTGGAAAAGAGAAGGCAAAAAATTCGAACATTACAGGCTGACATTCAGGTTGCAATTTTTTTATAGTTTAGACACGGTCAAGCGGCGTCGTTGGATTCTTATGATAAATTGACTAACTTCTATGTCTTTACCGGTTGATGCCTCTAAAAGGAAAAAGTGCACGGAATAACGGTCTTTTGTTGGATTCTTTGCGGTGACTATGTATTTTTCTGTGTAACATCTTGGATGTAGTAACGTGCTAGATACAAGACATTTAACTTCGCACTAGCTATATCAATCAATGTCAATTTTGTTTCTTTAAGAATGTAGTTTCGAATCATAATGATGTTCCTGATTACTTTATATTTTACGTTCTAAGATAATACTATTTCATTTATAGTTTTTTATAAGATATAGAACAAATTAAGAGAATATCTGAATATGAGAATACCTGATATATAATCAAGCATTTTATAATAAGCAATATAAACCTGACAAGTATTAACTTGTAATAACTAATTTATTGCATTTAATTTAATTGTTTATAATTGCATATGTAAAATAAAATGAAATGTCTCAGATGCAATTCATAGTTATTTTACAGGCGAAAGTTTAGTCAAGAATATAATGTATGACAGTTTTTAATTAAGCAGTTGCAAATAGATCCGATTCCTCTGATCAGTTTTACTTGACTTGCAATTATAATTTATATTGATCGACACGCAATAAAGTAGAGACGCACAATTAAATCAAGAACGAGTCAGGAAATTTAATTTCAAAACAGACTACGATTCGTGGTAAGAAATTTTCTCTTCGAAGAAATGTGCATTTTCTCTTCGAAATTTTCTCTTTGAAGAAATGTGCATTTCAATCATTGCTTTTTCAAATAATCAGGCTAATCCCTATCGGGTTCCGATTATTAAAGCATTAGTGATTGTCCATCGTACATCGCACTACGATAATAGTGAGATCTCATGATAACGATAGTCATCAAACATCTCATTGGAATTAAAATTAAATTAAATTTTATCAATCATCTTCTTTCTCTGCATAGTATTTTTCTTTGTAATAGTATATAATAATAATAATAATATAACATATAATAAAATTCTAGAATAATGATATGTCTAATATTACAATATATTACACGTAATATATTATATATTACACGTAATCGAAAAATTCGGGCAATGTAATGTGTATTTTAATTGGCGAAGATTAGCGAAGGCCGGAGGCATTTCACGTAGTAAAACCTTTTTAATTTTTGCAAAATATATCTCGTACGAATATATTAAGTTCAACGCGAGATGGATTTAAATTACACGTGATATCTCGAAAATACGCATCACACAAAAATAAAAAGGAAAGCCGTTTCTACAGACTACGATAGATAATCTGCAGGACGAATATAAGCTTATAATACATTACAAATCTGCGAATGGAGAGTTGATCTAGAGTAGCAGTTGATATTGAAAATTCCTCAAGATTCCACGAAGAAATTTCTTATGCATACCTCATGGTCGAGTATCTTGGAGAAACGCCCTTTAACGTCTTGCTATCCTTCTTTGCCACACTTCGCAGCATAACGGTGTTCCACGATCGATATCGGGCAAAACAGTTTCACATCCAAATATTTTGGGTCTGAGGGCGAGGGCCATGGTATCTATAAGTTTCCGGCACAAATTTCGTATGTTCACGTGTATACATAATACGGTGCGAATATTATAAAGTTCGGATGACCCGGCGAGTAGGATCAAAAAGAACGGGGAAATCAATCTTGCATGCAGTAACTTTATAAAATGTGACCCTTCCTTGGCATTATTAAAGAATATAGGATATTTCTATCCTGATGGAATTATTAAATATGATGGCTTTTCGACGCTTCAGATTGATAGAACAATAAGTAAAGAAACTCTTCTTCGCAAAGATATAAATCTCTCGATAGGCTAGCTGATTCTACAGCTTCGCAGTTCGCAACTCTACAATTACTCTGTAATTACTACTGTCTATCACGCACTATATCACTCACATACTCTATGGGGCATTTTCTGCCGTCGCCCTTTTTATACTCAAAAGCGGTGTTAAATCAGAGTTGGCGGCCAATCACTACATATTACCATTCGACGAATCATTCGTCGTCCCGCAAATGTCAACGGCTTCTTTCGCGGTTGCTTTTATTTTGGACATACACGTCTACACATGCACGTGCGCATCGGTTTCTCTGATTACAAGCTTTTGATACATGCCGCGACACGTCGACAATCCCTTTCTTCTATACAAGAATATGATCTTCACGTACCCGCGATTTGCATTTTGTTTTAAATACTATCTAAAAAATTTTTACTTGAAATATTTAGTCAACGAATATATATTTTATGAAGAGCCGAATTGAAAAAATTTGAACAGATTAAAGGAAGGGCAAAGACATCTTCATAATGATTATTTACTTATTTAATAGTAAATTAGAATGAGATATGTTCAGACTGAATTTCAATAAAGTTGATTTTTGATGGGTATAATATTTTAATCAAATTTTGCATTTACTATTGCATTATCGGGCAATTTATGATTTGTTTAATGAATGCATTCGATTCCCAGGGAAAGAAATTTCTAGAAATAATCGATGCTCATAAACATTTCTACGCTATCTAATAATTTATGTGCATCGTTTGCATATATTAGCGAAACTTTTATGATATATGGAATATTCGTCATTGCGGAGAAGTATTTAAAAGACCGTACATATTTCATATAGATGTCGCGTCAATGTTTACCGTGTATGATGTGATATTATCAGTGATATAAATTGCATATTCATTTGAGGCCTCTAAAATGCCTCTAAAATGATGAACTATAAAATGGCGTTATATCGTTGATTGTATCAAATAATATTAAATACCGTAATAATTTCAATATCCGATATTAATTTTGAATATCTACATTTTTTCGAGCAACATGTTTTCTATTTTCTAATTTTTTTTGAAAATTTTATAGAAAAGCTTGCTAAACATAAAATATCTTTGTTTTTAAGAATGAGCTCTTCTTGCCGTATCTGTATACATATATCTATAATAAAGCATAATAAATCGTCAATCATCATCTAATGAATAAAATTTTATATTCTTAGAAGACAATATCTACAAAAATATCTCTCAGCTTAAAAAACTGGATTTCGTGGAGATTTAATCGAGTAATATTTATTTCAAAGATAAACGATTCCCTTAACAATCCTATTTATCATTATCATCAGTAAGATCAATCGCCATATTTGGCTCGTCCCGTTTTTCAGAAAAGAAATTGAAGCATGCGTCCCATTGATGCCATATTCATTTTCGCGATGAGGAAAATCTCCATACAATACGGGATTATTTGTATTAGACGGGGCTTTTTGCTAATCAGGGATCATGTACTGGTCGAGCCATAAATCATAGGTCCGTCTGCGGATTCGTGTACCGTTGAATAGCGCAGTCGCGTCTAGTTAATTGCATGTAGAAGATGGATTATGTGCTTAAATATGTTTTGCGTGTAACATGCATCGCGGACTCTGACATTCGACATTTGTCTCGCTCTCGTGAACCATCTCGTCGAGATAATAAATCTTTATTATCCTGCCGTTTATGGTTGATATCGTTTCTCATTGTCTCTTCGCTGCATATTAATTCCTCATAAAAAAAGTAAGAATAAACGGTCTAAACAATATTTGAGACACTCAAATTAAACCGATTATCCCACGCTTTGCATATTAGCGCAATAGAACGATTTAATATTGCGATCCGATGAATGCGCTTTCGGATTAAGTGGTGCGATAGTGAAAGGGATAAATTTCTCGGTTACTATGGGAATATTAGCTCTTTATTGCATCAGCATCTTTCGATCTGGAATTATATGAACAATTTGAGCGAATTGACCGACATTAACGATATTAACGTTTATAATTGTATGGCGGGAGAAACGTAGAATGATCTCGAAATAATGTTAGACTTTTCACTTTATCCCCCGTCCGAAAACCTTGAAATATAAATGCAAGGAGCACACGATCAAATGTATTGCATCCCGCACATCTGCGTTTGCCATTTACAGACAAACATCCGCCGAACGGAAATCGTTGCGTATCGTAGATATTGCGCGCACATATCTGCGGATTATTATTTTTCATCTCCTCATTCCCCATCAGAATTCTCCCTCGTGCGCCCGTGAACCACCTCAATAAGTAATATGACGTACGATGACTTATTATTGATACTTCCTTTGTTGCATATTGCAATTTATATCCCGCGCAGAAACAAAAGATGTCAAGGAGAAAGAAGGAAGCATCTCCACCGTGTGTGCGTTGGATACTGTGATTTATTATACCTTTAGTGCACCTTGTTTCGGCTTGCTTTGTCTGATCACGAACTAATCAATTTGATATTTCAATACACACGGCCGAAAAATTTATCGGAGCTCGCAGTTAAATCAAAATTGATTCGTATTTGCAGCACGGTAGTCCCGATCGTCACTATGTCGCACTCTAGCAAAAATTCGATGAGCAAAAATTCGGTCTCTCTTTTGGTTTTTTTCTTGACGAATCATTAATATTTATATGTAAAGTGTCGATTTAATGTGTCGTTAATGCTTGACGAGATCGATTCAGGTTTATCGTTATCACATTATTGTTACCGTAACCATAATCATCGACTGACAGCTGACAAGTTTAAAAAACATATTCTTGTTTTCGTTTACTTTTGTTTATCTGCTTTGATGCAAAATTGATGAGGATCGCCCTCTTTTTTATTTCCACGAAAGAAGTGATGCTTTCCGCTTCATCAATAATCAATTGCTGGATCTACCCTTGTATCGCCCACGTGCGTGCGAAGGGAGACTCCAAGATACCGCAAAGATCTAAAAATTCCTTTCGCAGACAAGGGCGTGTAACTATAAAGTAATTCTTATCCAAGTCTCAGTTTCGCATTCCAATGACAAAAATCAAAGAGGGCAAAGGATTTCTCGTCGGACGTTGTAGTTGCGTGTCGCAATTGCAATTTTTCATCTGTTTTCCTTATCGTCGCGAGTCTTTCCTTGTTTATCGGTCTCGCGGGGGGTGAGCAGTTGGCTCGTGGGAGTCGCGATACGATACGGGACTCAAGAGAGGGTGAGCGGAGCTTGCGCGGTGCTGGGGGTGCGCGTCGTCGTGGTGCGGCAAGTTTGAGGCTGATACCGCTAGTCGGCGCTGGGCCAGGCCACGCGAAGCGCGTTGTGTTTGCGGAGCTTTGACGGGAAGGATCGGCCAGGCCGGCGGTAGCTCTCATGCGCGCGTGAGAAAGGCGGGCCGATGGTACCGCGAGAGCGCGGCGTTCCCCAGTAAAACGACGGCCCGCACCGGACGCGAGCGGTGGCGGCGAAGCTTTCGGAAGATGCGGTACCTGAAGAGGAAGTCGCGCTGCCTCATCGTGAGAGACCGCGTCGAATGTCTGTGATGACGTCCGTCAGAACTCGGAACAAAAATCAGAGCTTCACCGTGGCGACGGTATTCCCAACAGTTTATTATCCCATATCAGGACCAAGCGGTATCCCGGGGAGGCTTCGCAAAGCAAAAATCGCGGGTATTGACGAGAGCAAGAGTCGAAGTACACTCCGAAGCGAAGCCTCAGCGGTGGAACTTTGCAAACAGAAACAACAAACATCGTTGAGAAGCCTCGAAAGTAATATAACGCTTTGGAAACAGGACCAACATTCGCTCAGAAACACGCGTCGATCATAAAGCGGAACGTTTCGTTAGCAGCTACATCGACTATCGCGAGAGACGTGAGGGAGATCGTCTTTGAGAATGTCCTCCGAAGGTAACAGCGAACCGGGGGTGAAATTGGAAGGAAGAAGATGCAGCTCGGAATCACGAAAAGAGGAGGATCTTCCGCGAGGAAAACATCTGCGATGTTACCTCGCAGCGACTACGCGAGGAGACTTCAACGAGTAGTGACGTTCTCGAGTTGCGACTCCTTCGAGAAACGACGTCGGTCTCCCGGGGTGACTACAGCGTGACTATAGAGAGCAACTATAGTAACGTCTGAACATATGAACCATGACCCCACGCAACGATCTCTAATGACGCGCCGTTGTTGAAGCAATTTGTGGAATCTGTCTGATCGACATCATCATCATCATCATTATCATCATCATCCTCGTCATTGCCCTCCCTCCGAACTAACGAACTTCTTTCCATGTCCTCGCGATAATCGTTCATCGTTTGTGGGAGCAAACGCGTGGTGAAAGTTCATCTTCCTTCGGAACTCGTACTATCATCCCCTTTCCGCCCTTCCGATTCTTGGATCTTTTTCCTCGCATTGCGAGAAGCGCGCGAGTTTCAAGCAAGGAGGTTCCGGAGGAGCGTGAAGAAAGACTTTTTCTGAAATAGCGAGAAGGGCTCTCCTCGAGGAAGAAGAAGAAGGTCCCCCCGCCCGCGAGGGGGATGATTGGTATCGCGGCAACGAGGGAGAAGTAGATTACAATTGCGTCTGCCCGGGGAGGAATTTGCATAAGTGTATTCGATTAAGGCAGCGATATCGCACAGAGCGAACGGTGACGAAGAGAGATAGAGAATAAGGAAGAACGGAACGAGGGCACGTGGAGGAAATGTGGCGTCCGACATTGTACATGTCAAGTAAACAGACGGGCGCACCTTCCTTCTAATTACGAGATACTTAACGAGCACGCTGGTTGGCGGGTCCAAAAAACGTAGAGTATTTTTAATACGCGCGCACGCATATACGCGCATATACGTATACACGCACGCACGTACGTATACACGATATACGCATAGAGCTACATGCACGTCGTGCGACGTCGTCGCCGTTGCCATCGCCATCGTCGACGGATGGTCCAATCGACAATGGATAATTTTAAGTACAATCTAAGATATATCGATATTCACTTTAGAAGATTGAAGAACCGGCGGTCCAATTAGACAGCGAAGTAGCCAAGTATATGGTCCAAATTGTAGTGGCTTAATCGTATTCTCCCGCTGACTCTGTCCTCCCGTTCGATCGTCGCGGCCGTTTACCGCCGCGGTGTATTTTTTTACGAATATATCCTCGGACTGCCCGCGCCGAGAGACGGGGTGGTGGAGTGCGAGACGGTGGTGGAAGGGTGGAAGCGCCTTTCTACGTGTATCGTGCAACCGAACGAAGCAGCTAGGTGTGCCCGTGCTCCAGAAGTTTCCTTGTGGTTCGTTAACCCTTGCTACGAGCGATCGTGCGTGTTATAGGGCTGTAACTGCTAGCATCGCGCTGCTGAGGGTGACGTACGCGCATTGCCGCGATCGGAACATCCGGATTCCCGCGCTTCGTTACATCGCGATCTAACGAGGACACGACAGGCGGGACAAAGTATCCGGGAACAGACCGGAAAGGACACCGGCCAGGAAGAGGGATAATCGTGACGGAGCGGAAGAGTGTCGTGTGACCGTAGCGCTGTGCTGTGAAAACGGCCCGACTATATGAGCGCCAGTTTCGATATAGTGAAAAGATGGAGGACCTTCGTAGTGGCACTGTGGAATAACGCGACCAACCGGGTCCGGGATGCCTCAACGAATAAGACGACATTAACGATGACGACTTCCAGCAGATACAGCAGTTACAACTGCCTTACCAGTTGGGATAGCTACGATCGGATCCCGAGGTATATCGCTCGTTTTTCGTCGAGAGCGGATCATACTCGACCATGTTGGACATTTTTAGGAAAAGATCGACAGAATGCGCGGTTTTGATATCTTGCGTCGCAATGCAAGTATCGCGTTCATCGCATTTAGCGAAAATACGAAATGCATATTTTAGAAAGGCAAAAGCGAATAGGCGCGCATTCGCCGTTCAATTAATCGTGATTCTAGGTATTCCTCGCACAGCGCAAGCGAGTTTCAAAAATTTATCGAGTAACATTCGGGCGTTGCATTAATTATAATGTAGCGACGAAAGCCATGCTATTAGTTACGTAATATAGTCAATCTGATTTGCAATTTGCACGCTATCCCTTAATGCAAACATCCGTTCTATACTTCCGTCTGCTACATCCGCGAATGATCGACAAATTCAATTTCGGATCGTAATCTCCTCTCGATTGATCGATTCTGTTTGATTATAAACGCGGATTGTTCGCCATTCGGGATCCGGTTCCGTTTACATGATTATTATATGACAGCTTTTTATTATTTCTCATTCTACTGCTTTTCTGTAATCCTCGCGATTTATATCGTTCGTGCAGTGATTAATAATCGCTCGATTTCCATTCTCCCAAAAAGCAAAGCTGATTCCTGTCGCAGTCTGGTTGAGCGATGCCAGGACAAACGCTGAGTAAATATTTGCCACGCAATCCTGACTTGGCGTAGTCGGTACCCTAATTAGGGTACCGTTGTTTCAATGGCTAACGTTATTCGAACGTGTTTGGAATAAAGTTAAATCCAATTCGAATTTCCAGATATCAAAAGAGGAATTAACTTTTTCACAGTTAAATGGTCAAAGCGGAGAGGCGGATTTTCGCGTTACGGTAGTCAAAGAAAGCATTCGCGTTATCATCAACATTAATTACCATTGTTACGATAAGGAGTGACATAAATTAATGCTTGTTCGTGAGGAAATTCCAATTCAGGTGTCATTTTTAAAATTAAGAGTGCCGTAAGAGATTGAGACGCAAGCAAAATTGTTAATAAAAAAGTTATTGGTACAGGGAAGGTGGAGGATTCATGTCGCTCATTAGTCGATAAAGAAATTTTATTTCTCCGCTTTGGCCCTCTTTTGATTACTTCTCAAGGTGTTCGTAGCGATGGCAGACACTGTTCTGGAATCTGACATGGAAAGACCACACGTATGCGATCCAACAAATCATATGATCGATGTTCGTTCATTGTCCATTTTTAATCTGCGAGCCATAGCAATAACGAATGCCTTCGATAGCTAGGTGAGTTCGTTCGTTAAACGCGACAAACGGCAATGGCTTGTTCGCGTTTCACGGGGTATTTAGCGGCCGGTTATCTTGTCGCAAAAGCGATCGCGACTGTCAATAATGGCTGGCGTTATATCGCTTTTTCAACGCGAATGAGGTTTTATTGGTGCTCGAATAGATCACATGTCGTAAATGCTAGCTAAATATAACGAAGAAGATATCCGCGTTTAATTGCTGGATTATTCTAATAATCTCTTCTATCTCGCAAATTGAGAGTCAGAACGTTAACATTATCATTATCTGATATTGTGGTAGCATTTGCGATCTGTTCTCTTAGAAGAAATGATATTCCATTCCCATTTTCATTCAGGAAGAGTTGAGGGAAAGCCTTGATTTCTGCTTCTACATTGATTTTCAGTCCGAAAGGAGGATTCTATTATCGCGACTGCGTTCCAAAGCGACGTTATAGTAACGTATTCGACTTTTGCGTTGAAGAAGCAATGCAAGTACACAAAGCATCGCGTTGCAAATTTAAAAGAATGTCTAAAAAAATTTCAAAGAAAATGTTCTTTGTCACGCTTTACGTGAATCGCATGACTCAATTCAAATGGGAGATTGAAGATATCTGTACGATTCCTTCTGCAAACGTTGGATTCAGAGATCGCGAAAATGCTGGACGCTCGTAAAAAAAGCCTCGCTGTCCGATGTTCGAACGAATAATCCTTCTCCTTTCTTGAGATAAAATGGCATCGTACAAACGTCTTTATTAAATTTTGATTCGTCGATGAAGTCTTTCTATTATAAAGTGCCGTTTCCTCTCATCTAAGCGTGTGGTAGTCGCTTTATCCAACGAAAAGGTTAATTTGTCACCAACGAAATTGGAGGCTAATTGAAGTTCCCTGAGCCATTCATAGTCGGATTTACGGGCGAGAAATAAAGTAAGATGGATTCTTTCATCTCCCATTTATTGACTTTCCACTTATTCCTCAACTTCATTCCGGCCGCGGAAAGCGAACAATCGTACAATCTATTGCCTCACTTTCCATCCAGCCTCTCCTCGGATAAATTCCGTTAGCACAACGTACGGATGCGCAATCATACGATTATCCAATCTCTCTCTCTCTCTCTCTTTCTCTCTCTCTCTCTCTCTCTCTCTCTCTCTCTCTCTCTCTTTCTCTCTCTCTTTTTCCTCTGCTTTCTTTTTTCCTTCCACACGCGTCTCCGCTGAAGAACGGATTCAGGTGTAATCTTCGTGAAGGACTCGGACGATTCTTCTCTTTCTTTGGAATTTGATCGTGATATTTAATCTGATAATACTCGTCATTTCGAAGCTGTATACCTTATAATCTTATTAATTCATCATCGTCGCTTTTCACGATTATTAGTCGCGTGCCGGAGATGTCGTCCGAAATTTCTGGAATTTTCCTTCCGAAGCTCTGTTCCGATTTATCTGCCTTTGAGCTCGACCGTATGCGATGGCTAAGTGAAGCATAATAGCAAGCTTTTGGAATCAATAAAGAATTTCAACGTTACTTTGTAATTAATTGAATTATGATCATCATGTTTTATGCTCATTCGCGTTACAGCTTTCAATCAATGTGAAATATCTTTCGGTGAAACGCTATTATTTCAGCTATGCTATTCTTCCGAGAATACATCATCAAAGATTATCGAGATGAAATCAAATGTCGCGATCGGTGACATGTATGACATGTATGACATTGAACGTAACTAGAATAGTGACACACATGACATAGCATGATTTTACAAATTAGAAAACGAAAATGACAATCGAAATTAGATTAAGATCGCGAGAAAGATCGATGCCGAATTCCGTCAGGATTTCGGACGATTCGTATTTACCTCGAAACGTGCAATTCTCTAAAGAAGGTCTTTAATTCGGGCATCATATACCTCCGCAAGTGTAATATTAAAGCGGAGTATGCGACAAATTCCGTTATAATGAAACAAAGTATTCGCTGTGGGTGCGCGATGGAATAAAATACGATGTTTTCTCGTTTTCTCGATAAAATTGTGTCGTAACTCTAAGCGGTCTCGAAGTGTCACACATTGCAGTTCTCGCAGGAATGATTATGGATGCGCGAAACTGGCTGCCGGATCGCGCTGGATTATTGACAGTGATCTCTTATTGCACTTTACTGATATATTAAATGATGCGGAGCGTTCCCGCTGCATCATCGCTGGAATTTTACGCGCGATGGACCTCCGCAAGGCCTTTTCTGAAAATTATATCCGTACGGCCGGCAAGTATGCTTTAAGTGCATTCGCGTAGTGTGCGTGCGCATGTGTGCGTGTTAAATACATTTAGACTCTCGCACACGCCGTAGCCGTATTCCATTCTCGCGAGATGCCATCACGAAGTTATAGTTGCATCATACATGCGGAATGCGCTTCACTGGATCCATATAATAACGATATAATGTTAACATTTTAGTGATTTTTTTATTTATTTAATGCAAAACTTACATAATGATATAATATGAACTGGAGAGTCCCATTTGGTACTAATCATAGCGAGTATCATCACATTTCATCATTTATTTATATATTTGTTATATATTTATTTGTTATATACATATATTTATTAATGTATTTGTTTATTTGCTTATTCCTCGAAGATCGATTCGCGGACGGATAGTTTGCTGTCCCCCGCAGGATTTTCAATTCAGCACGATATGGAAATCAATTATTGATCACGGAATCCGCAGATACGAAAATAATTTGCAAACAAGAGACGCGGTTAGAGATCGCTTCACTTGATAAGAGGATTAAAAATCATCATATCTATCCGATGATCGACGATCAATCGAGCGAATCTGCAGTGCGGTGACAAATCGAGCGCTTGATTTCGCGACAGAAGCAGCGATGCGATTGCGATTTTGATCGTTTAGATATCGATGATACCTATCTACGCAAACGCGCCCGAATTTACGCTGACGTACAATTGACAGTGGACCCTCGTGTCGACATCGAAGAGCCGTTCGTCGTAATCGAGATACCGTGTTCCCGCAAACAGCCGCTGCTGTCGCCATGCCTGCGCCGGAAACGCGCTCCGTCAGGATCTCGCTTCTTGTCCTGTTAATGAAACACGGCCGAGTGGCAGTCGCTGTCGACTGCCAACCTAAGTGATGCCATGCCCGAACCGTGACCCGGCAAATTGAACGTAAAAGCGACGGCCAGCACCTCTCGAGCTGGCAATTAATTCCTGCCACGGATACGCGTCGCGGACATACAAGGGTCTCTCCCGCAGATTCGATCTTAGCCCAATCCTCTTGAGAGAGACAACGTCTCGGAACTGTCACGTTTTCCTCTCTTGGAATGCTAATCAGTTGTGAATCCAGACATATTTCGAAACGCGTTGCTGCTCAACGGATTCTCCAAACAATGGATTAAAGGCGGAATTATGTTGTCGGAGAAACGATGAAGAAATGAGTGAGAAACGACACGTTGTGCGATATTAAGAAAATGACACATTGTTGGATTCCTTTAAAGCGGAATCGTACACAGATCTGAGACACTAATCTAACGGATAATAATTATTGATGGAATTTTATGGAACCAAGATGTCTGGTAAGTCCCATGAATCTTGTGATTGGAATATATACAACGCAATTAATTGTTAAAAATTATGGTAGAATAATATCGTATCTGTTTTACCGGATAAACCGGATAAACGAGGAGGAACGTATACCAGCTGCACTTAATGATCACGTCATTAATCTCGCTTTTCAAATCTACAATGTGCCCATTATGACGGATGCGAAATGTAATGTACTACGCACTGAACGTAATATGTTTATTTGTCATTGCGACAAGTTTCAATGAGCTTATGCACCTTTGAATAAGGGTAAATTACATAAATCAGCCACGCGTCGATCATTATGCCATCTGCCATTCAGTATCAGTTGCGGTGCACTCTAGTATAATGAACCACTTGCAGATGATAAGCGCGCAGAGAGTGGAGAGCCGCGAATGTCACTGCAACTAACGCGCGGATCGTGACATAAAATATTTTTATTATATAATAATGAAATTCGTCAGGGACAACACGAGTGGGATTTGATTGCATCTCCTGTGACAGGCGTATTCTGTAGCTTTGCATTTTGCTAAAACATTTCTGAATTTCTTTTTCTTTTTCTTTTCCGGTACACGTGTGGGATGATCGAAGATTTCTTCTGACGATTCCGAAAGGCTCAGATCGAAAAGAAAAAATTTATCGATGCTTGTGCGTCGATCATTGTGAGGAACGGAGGGTGGATGTTGGTAAATTAAGAGAGGCAGATTAAGTGACGTGTGTAGAATTCTCAAATGTACGCTCAAGTAATAAATATTAGGGGATGAATAAGATCTAAGCGATTCGTTTGATGTGAATGAAACAAACGCGCATTATGCGAGAATCGACAAGTTTTCATTAAATTTTTGCAGATATTATTCATTCGCGGAGCAGCGCAAACATTCTCGTCGGCTCAACCGATGACCGGTGTAATTGATCCGAAGTCCCATCAAAGCGAGCGATTATATTAGCGAATCGAATTTAATATTCGCTCGTTATCGTTAATATCGATAACGAACTCTGGAAATTATCCTTGAGCGATCATAATAGAATTTGCTTCGCACTTTGCTCTGCGCATAGAACTTATTTCGAAGAGTTCTTCCTTTGATGAATTCGAAAGTCCTGATTTATCGCTGTCAGTGTTGCTCCGGATAAGATATATCGATTAATTGATCGATCACTTTCCTCAGACGATCATGGAGAAACGAAAGCTTAGGAGCAATCGCTCTGAGTGTTAATTAGCGTAGCTCGTTCGTGATTCGCGCATGGGGAATCATCGAGCGATCATGGGGAATCAAGTGACGCAATTTACATAAATATACTAAAAATATTAATATATATATATTAAAAAGTATTGTGACATAAGAAATTGTTTCCTCTAATAAATACTTTTTTGTGTATTTCGATACGTCTGTATTTACATATTACAAATTTCATTTGATTGTTATTTGTCTGATATTTCATTGCCATGTAAAATAAAAGTTGATTACAGATTCAAGAGCCGACAAAACGATTTCTTAACAGATTTCTTTTATTACACAGAATACTGTACATTTATTGTGATTGAAATGAAATCAAATAACTGAGAGACGCTAAAATGCCAAAAATACATTGCGTCGTGTTAATTTACATTTTTATTTTGAGCGCATTCAGGATTTTATGTTTGCGAATAAAATGAATTTTGTCACGATAATGATATTTCATTCGTGCGCTGATTATACTTCTTTGTCATAGATGTAATTATATTACATTACAGAAGTTCCGAAAGTATCTTTTAGGAACGAGTAATTAAGATATCACTCTGGATAGAATTCACAGCAAGGAGATAACTAAAGATAGAGCTGGAATCGAATGGCTTGCATGTCTGGCAATAATTTCGATTTCCTATCAGTATCGAGGAATCTGCAAATGATTTGCGCATCGAATGGGATAGATATATCACCTGTTGCTATACATAAGGGTACATAAGAGACTTGATACTTGAAGATTAAATCGGACAGATTATCGAAGGTTACATTCCCGAAGGTTTGACTTGAATGCATTAGATGTATTTCACACAATTTATATCGAAATTCAATTAATGTACTTCTCGTTAAGAATTTATAATATTTACGATGAATTTCTCTCCAAAACAAGCGCTTGACAAATGTGTATGCACATGTGTATATACATTACTGCACAAATGTGTATCCTGCTAAGTAAGATAAAACACTAAAAACAAAACATTTTACCGAGCGTATTTTGTTCATAATATTTGTAAAATCTGTTTCAAAGGTCCACCAAATCCGTCAATAGGACTTAATTAAATCTATTTCAATTAAATCAATATTTCAATATCGAAATATCGAAATGCAAATGGATTTCATTTATTTAAATGCGTCCACATCCTCATAGAGTCTACTTTTGAATTATAAATCGATTGGTTTAACTCGAAGGCGTATGTTACTAAGTTACTACTTGTTTCAGTATGTTAAACTAACATTTAACTCAAAAGCGTCATTAGAATACATCCATCTTATAACTAAACGCATATTTATCCAATCTGTAAATCGCACACGACAACAGCTAAAATGCTAATCGGTAGCACACAGGCGGATAACGTGACGGAGACGTACGGTCGTAAGCGCCGTTAATCGAGTTAATCAAGATGAAATTAGCACAGTCCTATTTATCAGCGTGCGTGACGCGCACGAACAGTTTTGCGGGCACTGCATTACATCGCCGCCGCGTCTCGCGGTGCAGCGTATCGCGAGCGAAGCGTTGCTGCGACAAACGTACCGACAAGATTCCACGTTCCATATATTACCTATCGTCGGCGGAGCATCACGGCGTCGCGATCTGACGTGAACTGTTTTCTGCTTTATGGCGCTTTAAAGCGAGCAAGCTCGAGGGGAAACGTCGTTTCCTTCAAAAACTTGTTAGAACACCGTCGGAGAGGAGCGCCCTGGGCGTTCTGGCGGTCTCGATGAGATTCGACGTTCTTTCGCCGTCTCTCATCGTCGACAACTCCTCAAGCAAGGGAACGAACGAACATGCGAAAGCCTTCGTCGCCTTTTGATCGCGATGCGGACCGGAACGGTCCTCGAAATTGCTCAAAGATAACGCGCGCAGGCAAAGCGACTTTTGGGAGGATTTCGCTGCGTGATAGGTGCGCTTAATTTCCCGAGAGCTCCCTGACAGAATGATTTTATGCGACAATGAATTAATATCTATGCCGCGAGACTGATTTGAATTTCTACGCACGCACACACACTGCGAGCGCGCGGTATAAATTATGTTTATAAATTGCACTGGTCGAGATCACGAGAGATTCGTGACGGGATCGCACGCGAACGTTCTTGCGTTTTCCCAGATGCAATCCGTCCTTCCCATCTTCGTCCGTATTCATATTAGACACTGACGTCAATGAAATGTCATCACGTCGGTGATATCGATGACAGCGAGCACGATAGATCAAAATAACACGTTGCGCTCTCGTTATATCGCTTCATTTAGCATTGATGCAAGAAAGATTGTTCCAAATAAGAGAAGCGAGATTTCAGTTGTAACGTCACATTCGAAACGCATAACGTTTTATTGTAAATCTCCGTCTGGCGACGTCATCGCGAATGTACGATGTTTTATGTGCTACCAATTAGTATTTCAGTGAGCGTGAGCGCGAGGTTTATTTCTGTAATTAATGGAAATGGTTTCATTAACTATGGCGTGAAAAGTACTAGGGAAACTTTTGTAATGCTAAAACTATTTAATTACGATATTATATTTTCATGTTTATCCAGCTTCGACTCGTACTTCTATATGAAAACGTTTTTACACGAAATCCCGTGTTTGAAGTTGGAATGTAAAACGAGTTTCAAGGGAAGGGATTATGATAAGTACTTGATTCCATGATACGAAGGGCGGCAGAGAGCGCGGCACGATTCTCAGTGATTCACCGAATATCACGTGTTTGCCATAGAGATAAAGTAAGGAAGAGAAGAAATGCTGACAGTGGATATTCATCGGATGCTCATTATACACTTTTCTTGTCCGCGCGCAGGACTAATCGAAAACTTTTGTATTCTCCCGTGCCCTTCCAGTTCTGTAGTTGTATCTTGCTTTTCCTGCGCGTCTCCCTTGCTTCATCTTTTTCTCGAACAGACCTCGAGAGGAGATCTCTTATAGGACTTCACGGTAACGCTCGAGATAAGAGGAAAGAAGAAAGGTATGACGCGCGGGAAGAAAGAAGAGATTACCAGAGGGAAGAAAGAGAAAGAGAGAGAGAGAGAGGGGAGGGGGAGGAAAAGAGAAAGTGATAACTCTCACGGTACTGCCGAATCGAATCATAGCACCCGTGGGAAATAGGTTTTGGCGGATCATACACTTTGGCCTGTCTGATCAGAGAGTGCTCCAACTACTGCGACTATCGCAGACAATCGCTGTAACGTAGACTCTCGACTCGAGAATCCTTTTCTCCTTTTCTCTTTCTCTCTCTGTCTTTCTTTATCTCGCTTTTTCTATTTCTATGGCGAAATTGCATCGATAACAAATACATCGAGACTTTACTATGTAAAGTTGCAAATACACATAGCTGTGTTGCGTTGAAGGATGAATGCACGATTTGCTGAAGTTTCTTGAGTTTTATTTCATTCGCGTAACGTATCGAGAGATACCGAACATCGTGATCGCCTTATTCGGTTGACGGCAATAGGCGGTAGGCTCATAAGCGATGTAGGAACAAGCTTTTGACGTGTTTCGGAAGTTTCTTCTTTCAGCGGTAGCCGTGCGAGTGACGTCTAAATCCCGCCGTTAAATTAGCGGGACCACCCCGGCGTTCGGCCCGTTCTCCCTCGAATTCTCGACCAGCCAACCACTCGCTCGCACAGCTACGTGAGGAGGCGAGAAGAGTGACGCCATGAAAGTCGATTTGTCAAGTTGCGGTAGAGGAGCAATCGCGTCACGTTCTTAATGAGCACGATTTAAGCTACGAGTTACTTTCGCGCTTTGGGAATTTGAAGAGAAGAGATCCGGTTCCCGTTCCAATTTCCGTGAGATTCCAAACGACGAGCTCCTGTCTGTATATCGCCCGGAAAACTTTCTTCTCGTGTTTCTTCGTCGTGTCTACATCAAGCGTGTCGTTTATCGCTTGCGAGCAGATCATTAAATTATTTCGTCGGAAACGTTGCATCTTTCAAGTCGTAGCCTGTTTCGCAGACGTACTCACGCGAATGTCTCAGCAATGCAATTCCATCTTGAGTTTATGCGGCTGCTCCTCGCGAAGAATTATAGCGGAGGAAACGGAAAGCCGCGACTCGCGCGATGTAACGATATATTTATCGATGTGTCCACGCTGTATCCGGTCTGGGCGCAGCGCAACGACGGCGTCAGGCAGTTTACCAATCGATATTGTCGACCTCGAGGAAGGCATTGTCATGTCGTACCTGCTCGGTTGTTCATTTCGATCTGACCGCGTTTACGACTTTACTTGCTTGATAGACCCTGCTGCGAAGTTCCGTATCGTGTCCCGACGATCCGTAATAAACTGAACGACACGTGTCCACACCCAGAAAGTCGATCTTGTATTTCCATCGATCAGCGACTCCTCGAGCATGCTGTCGGACAATTGATCCTATACGGTTCTCGCGCTGCGATGCCAGCCTCGAAGTTTCCTTAAGCTTCCTTCGCCCTTGACGGGCGAATAAAAATACGCGAGAGCTTCAGTGAAGAGTGAAAAAGGTGATTTAAAGGGCGCAAGATTTTTACATTCTCTTGTGTCTCCATGCTAAGTATCCGAGAATCATGAAAGTTATCCTTACGAGATGTTTATATTTTTATCGCATTTTTTAACGACATATGTCCTAAAGATGCATTGAAATACACGATGCGCATACGCATTCTCGCGAATATCAAATGAATAAAAAAACAGAAACGTCCTGACTTTATCAGCCTTATCGTGCCTATTCAGGATATATTCATGTAATTCAGGGCGGAGATAAAAAGAGAATAAATCTTTTAGGGCTTTAGTCGATTATCATAAAAATTGATTCATTGCGGCATCAACGTCATCAATGGCATGTTACACCGTCCGCTTTCCTCCTCCATCGAACAGAGAATACTTCTTCTTCGATCCGGGCGTTGTAATCCTTAAATGTCACTGTGAGTGCGAATGTTTTATGGCTACTCTTCCAGCATCTTGTAAACTGAAATTTTGCGCCGCATCCATTTGCGCCGCGGACGAAAGCGGCGAAAACGAAAAAATCGGCAATATTTCAACCTGACGATGATAACATATTTATCGCGCCATCGTCACAAGGAACAATTTTAGCAAGAAGCATTGCAAGTAAAAAATATTAATTGTAGCATCGAAAGATAATTCTATAATCATATAATCATATGATTGCATATTAACTTTGATTTGGATTTCTCTTTCGCGTTTCTTTTGTTTTTTTTAAATGGATTTTCATAGAGAAAGAAAGAGAGAAAGAGAGAGAGAGAGGGATCGTTATTTTGACGAGATTGCGCTAGCGCAGGTATTTCCTTTCAGATTTTTTGACAGGATTCCTATATTGATCCTTTTTGCATGATGCACAATACTATTATCCAGTAGAAGGATTCTCTATCAAGTATCGCGGGATTTAGAATAGTGTTTTCGGTTGGTTTTTGGTTGATTCCAATTAACTGCATTCAAAAAATACAGAGAATGAAAAGATCCGAGAGAAAGTACTGCTGCAAAATGCATTCCGTAATTCAAGTCACGCACATTATTCTGATGATGCTAATTCTAATTATGTAAGATTGTAATTTTTTTGATAGCACTATGAATCATTCTTCCATTAAATGGAGTAAGCTGAAAATCGCGTGGTTACGCTTACGCCGAGATCACCTCTTTTACGAGACATCCATGTGTACCGCCCGGATGCGGCGTCTGCTTCCGTTTCGGAAGATGAAATTAATAGGAGATAGACATACGCAATGTACATAATATACGTAATGTATACAAGAGCGATGTTTTCAGCGTCTGCTCAACAATCCATTTCAGCCGTATGAGTTCATTCACCTCCGAAATTTCATTTTCCATGAGGGTTGACCAAGCGTCAGCAAAGTCTCAGCGATAAGGAAGCGCCTTTTGCTAGCGACTTCCTGCGGAAGTCTGGATTCCCCTGAATACATACAATTAGCATAAAGCTAATTTAACATTCATGTGTCATGCCCGACTGAGGTCAGACTGAGGACACTCCCTGAACACGTCCCATAATGCAAATCGTATTACTTAATTACTGCGCCACGCGTCATGACGTTTACGAGCGGAGGCCATTCTCTCCTCTCCCTTAAATTATTTATACACGCACGTGTCATCGCGATAGCTGTACGAGATAGCGAGATAGCACGCAATTCCGTATACGTGGTCGCACATACGTCGGTGAACGCTCTCCCATAGATGCGTATGCGATACATGCGATTCAACGATCTCCCTTTAACACCTCATGACCGAGAGAGAAAGAGAGAGAAAGAGAGAAAGAAAGAAGAAGAGAGAAAACGAAGGAGAGAGAGAGAGAGAGAGAGGAATAAACCGCGAGAAGGATGAAGATTTCTTGCAAATGATCTCATCATACAATGCGCGCGAGCGAGATATTAATTACGGGAATTTCGCGAAATGGTCTTCCTGGCGTTAAATTCCCACACGTTAAATTTTCTTAAATTTTAATTATCGTCTCTTTGGGATTTGCTTTTTGGCGGTTCGGAGGTTATCGATAATTAATTATACCGAGCATCGGCGGCGATTAGCGAAGTTCGATCACTTGCGGAATTCGCGCGCTCTCTAAGCAAATGTAGTCGATTCATTGCTTAATTATCGTTTTCTTGTTAATGATTAATTATCGCCGCGGTTAATTAGAGGAGAACGGTTATCGGAACAGCAAGTCGCTCCGGATTTGAGCATTGACTTCGATACGAAAAAGGATTCCACGGGATTTCGTTTTTGAACCAGTGATTCCACGCGGCTTTCAGATTATTTCAGAATTATCGATACATGGAATTATCGGGATGAACATCACGAAACACATGCGGTGTTATGTTTCGCGTATGTTTCGTTTTATTCTCGACTCAGTTAGAATAGTCTCGCTCGGTGCATCGCACCGTTTCGCTGTTTCGCGATTCG
This sequence comes from Eciton burchellii, assembly GCA_020341155.1. NCBI lineage: Eukaryota > Metazoa > Arthropoda > Insecta > Hymenoptera > Formicidae > Eciton > Eciton burchellii. The sequence goes on from JAHMML010000002.1 coordinate 1,016,601, forward strand.
CGAGGTTTCCGCGAGCGACCGTCTATCAGGATAACCGAGACGAAGGGATGAGAATCTTTTATTGCCTCACCGACCGTGCGCGATCCAAGGAGCGATGGTTATTGCAATCTCTAAACGCGGACGCCTTCTGTCGCTCGTATTTTCGGCTTGAGCTTATTTTCACGGATTTCGCTTCAAGTGTTCGAATACATGCGACGACAATAATAAGATACAAACGAATGTCAATGCAAATGTCATACACGTGTAATTCATTCTCGACGCACCGTACTGATAATTATTTGCGGCTTTCAAGGTACTCCGCTTGAAATTATTCGATATGCTTCGTTATATGCGAGCGCATTTATATTTGTCTATAGAGCATTAATGACAGCCTAAAAATGGGATTGTTACGTAACGAATATCACAACGCGAGTCGCATCGGTTTTGTTCGTCTTTACCCGCTTTCTCTATTTACTCCTTTTTTTTTCCTATTCCGCTACGGATTTGTAGTGAGATGTCATTCGGAATTTCGGTGATGGGGAAGTTTTCAATCTCGCAGCGCGAGGCATTGCTGCAGTAACTGCCGTAGTTTCCAAAGTCTACCTGCACGTACGTGAACTATTGCGTAGCGGCTTACATAGCTTACCAGCGTTTCATCCAGTTTCTAGTTCCGAGGAGTACATATACGCGCGTTAAGGCCGCGCTTACATACGTGGAAACACGTTACGACATGTTACATTAATAAAGCGGTCAATGGAGTGCAAGGTTGTCGATGAGTATTTTTACGCGGCGACCGGCATCGTAGTTCTATTTGCGGTCCGAGAAGGCAGGTCGGTATATAATTATAGACAAACGAGATATAGATTCTCTATCTCTTGCTTTTGCTCTCCCTCTCTCCCTCCTCTCTCTCTCTCTCTCTCTCTCTCTCTCTCCGTCTCGGGAATGCATCTCGATTTATAGACAGCGGAGAGTACTAAGACGAAATCGTATATCTTGAAAGATTAACACTTCTGACCGAACACTTTCTGAGCCAGACTGTGTTCATATCTCTTCACATCCGAGTGAATTATTTCGAACTATCGGAAAACTTGAAAATGTCACGCAAGTTACATCCGTGACGTGTCGGTCCGTGCCCTAATTTTCATGAAATCGGATGTTGAGGGTGAATAATACATATATACCTTCAAAGCGGATAGCATTTTATTTCGCGTTTCCGAAACTGGATTACTCGGAAATATGACATTATCTATCTCTATGCAAGAAGCAGATCGCAATGTTGTCACTTGTAAAAGAATAGTCAATATTGGATCACGATTGTTATCGATTATATTGAATCGAATGGAGATATCCAATGCTCGTGTTTATCGAATGCTCGTGAGCGTTTAGTAATTGCGTAATTGTGGCGTAGGCTATTTAGCCATTTTATTTTTTTGTTTTGTATGTATGTGTTTTTTCTTCTTTTTTTTGCGAAAAGTACATCTCGCTAAAAGCTAAAAATGAATCGCGCGTGTGTTTTCAGCGACAAATTCAACGGATCGTTTCGATCACAGAAAAGTGCGCGAGTCCGCGTTTAATGCCGAGTATGATTGGCAAATAAAGATTGTTTCGCCATCAACTCAAAAGAGACGAGTGGCAATTACGATTTTTACATTGTACCTACTTGACGAATCGATTTCGGCCAGAAATAAAAACTATCGTTTTTAATTTCACCCGCCAAGAATTATGTGAATAACAATGTTGTCATAGAAAATATCAAATGTCAATCTTTTTCAAATGTTTATGATCGATCTTTCCCATTACGTGCGAGTTTCTATTTTCTTATGTGTACACATTCTGGTGCAAGAAGTGCGATTTTCTCATATATTTCGATAAATCGATTATCAATTCGTATAGATCAAGGACAGAAAAATCGTATGATGTACATTGAATAATTTCGCCATTGCAAGTTCATATATGTCAACATATATGAACAAAATATAGTATTTGCAGTTTATTACAGGATCTTGATTAACATCGATAAATAACTTTGTGTCCGAAATTTGCATGTTACATAGATACGGAAATTAATTTTTCATGTTTTATGCAGTACTTCCCATAAATATTGATAAATATTTTAAATAATAAAAACGCAGTTATAAGTCAGAGCCAAACCGCAAGAAGAATAAATAAATTCGAGAAAGTATAAAAAGTATATGAAAAAAGATGCATTAGGATATTCCAATCATTATTACGTAATTTGCACACTTGATGTAGAACAATTATTAATTTATATTTCGAAAATAGGTTACTCATGTGAGAGAATGAAAAATTATTTACCAAGTTTCAATCGATCAATCAATTAGCTCAATATATAAAATGTGTAATTAATTATTGTTCTTTCATGTAACCCATTTAGCGAATATGTAATCTAATTATTGCATTATCAACTATGAAAATCCGTCCGTGCATAATTAATGACGTCAAGCTACGATATCCGGATTTCGTTAAACAATGGCACCGTTCTCATACCGCTATTCTCTTCATCCGACGCTTTCCTCCGCGCAGATTACGCGAAGATTCGCGCACGCGTGTTCGTTTAAACGCCGATGTAGATTTTCTACGGAATCTTTTTATTTGCCGACACGCATATACACGACGAATACGTCGTATAGCGTCGCTCGTTTCCGTATAATCGATATTACCGCTAGTGGAGCGTAAGTTGCAGTAGCAGAAGACGAATCTGTCTAAAAGTTGCATAATTCAATTAATTTTTGGGGAAAAAATGCAAGAGGTAGACGCGCCTATCGAACACATTCATCGAATTTCCTATCGATCTAAAGAGACTTACAGTCATCAAGCGGGCCATAAATACGGCGAGACGTGCATTTCGTTGTGACAGTTTCGTAAGGAATTCGAAGTCGATGTCAAGACTCGACAATATTTCCCGAGTTAATCGAGCGAAAAATGAAGGGTCCCATCGGCGACCTTTACTGGGAATACGCGTTAATGAATGAGCCAGTTGCTCATGTTGCGGCAGGATCGAAGTTCACAAATGCCTCGCGGGGCCATTTACGGCGTTAAGTTACCCGTTAAACTCGCCGTTTGTTAGTCTGCAGTGTCAATGTTGTGTGAGGCGCGCGGAATTTCCAAGGGATCCTGAATGCGGTGAGTTTGGATAACGATGAGAAATGCCTGCCCAGCTTTATAAATTGTTCGAGGTACCTTCTGTCACCGTCATGGTATCCGCTTTCGCACTAGTGATTCCTTTCCCGAATTTAGAGCTGTTGCTTTACACAGGCGAACTTGATGAAGTCCTGAAGCGGTTGTATTAAAGTAAACGGGCAACTAGATCCTTCCTGAGAACGAATCTCTCTTTGGATCTCGCGGAAATTTCGTAATTTCGGCTACGGTTCAAAATTTTTGTAGCGTGATTGTAATACGATAATGCTCGGTCGAGTGCCGTTGAGTGACGAAGATGTTTCAGATATTGAGAAAGATGTTTCGTACAAAGATTTTACACGAATGGAATATTATCTAGCGCAAAAGGGACGGTGCTCTCGTATCGATTAAGTGTATTGCTATTGAAAGACGGAAGCGCCTTTTGTTTCTTGTCAGAAGTTTAATTAACCGGCAGTAACAGTTTATTCCGCATTAAGTATTGGAACCGAGAACAAAGACGATTATAATAAAAAATTCGATCGAATTGTCGGATGCTTTTTACAATACACGAAACTTGGACTGGAATTATCATATAAATACGTACAAGATGTGTTAATTGGGAATTATATATTTTGTGCATAAAGATAATGTAACTACTAAAATAATAATCCAACTTGTTTTCTTTATCGATGACGTAATGTCAATGATAGATAATAATCGTAAGAGATAATCGTAAGAAAACTTTTCTTTTGTCAAGACCGCTATCTAATTTCTTTAATTATTTAAGATAAAGATAAGAACGTTAAAAAGAAAGCGTTATTATTTATGCTAAAAGCTCAATAATAAATTCATGTCTACTACGACGGCACAGTATACTTTGTAAGATATACCGAGACAGTTTACAAAAGTTGAGACGACGTTTCCCTAAACACTTTGCTAGTAACCTTTCAATTCGAACGATATAATTATTTCATCAAGATGAAAGTGTTTTGTGTGATGTAAGCATCAATTCGCTTTGATCGCGCAGAAATGATTTTGATTAACGTATATCTATTAAACGTAGTATATCTATTAAACTACGTTTAATAGATAACCGTAAATTTAATTTAACAAAAGACTCAAGAGTGTTTTATTATGGTATTTATTACCGAGATGTAATTGTATTGCATGCATATGCAGGAAATTTCTGACAATAATTTACAAATCGCAGATGTACGTAATATAATTTAAGTTATACCTGAAATGTACTCCATACCGGATATTCGATATTTGATATTCGTTTCACTGTAATTCGTGGATAATTGGACATATAATATGATTTCAATAATTAGATGTACACACAAAGAAAACTGGTGACCAAGAGTAGCGTTATTGACCGTGGTCGTTTTGCACTCGTATAAAGTGTCAAACAAGTGTCAAAATATTACAAACTTTTGATTTATGAAATTAAACGTGTCACTAACGTGTCACGTGTATAAATTCTCCACAGATCGTGCGTGCAATTCATGATAAATCGTTAGAGCCAACCACGAAAGTTTAAACAGAGATTGTTTACGATACGCTAAAAAGCAAATAGTAACAACAAATCGATCTTATTCCTCGATCAATTCTGATGAGATGAGTCGTATCGGTTTTAACGCGCATTCGGTGGGGAGTTTGATGCGACTCGCAAATGTCACCTCGTAGCTCCCAGGACGCAATTTCAATTGGAAATCGCTGACGATCGCTGCGAACCGCATCCCCACGCGATGTAATTAGAAACGGCGTCGTAATGAAGCTGTCAATTATTCCGCGACGATGCAGCACATTGTTTCCGTTTTCGATTTGCCGTTGCGTCGAGATCAAAATGATGAATAATTGTCCATTGTGTTTACAGGCTTATGTTCGCTATTTTCGAGCAATATCTTTCCAATAAGGAGGCGAAAATCTGACTTATCTTAAATTTCTCGCATTTCGGTGTGGTTTGTACGTTGTAAAATATATTCTTAAAATTTGTCGCCTCGAATCCCTCCATTCGCGCTGTTTTTTTCTTCGGGAACCGTCTTTACCGTCAAAATCACTAATCTGGTCGATTCGTCGATGTTTCATGAACGACGACAGGCAATGTGTACTCGATGTTCTCGTAAACTACAAATTAATGACCTTTAACTCTAATTCGCGTTAGATTTCTCGAGAGATGGTACGGTTAAGGAAATATTTTCTAATTCGACTGCAAGCGGAACTTGCTTATCTGCAAAAATTACGAGTTCGATCGTAACGGCGCGCATTCTTTCAGTACGAACGGTTCTCCAAGCGCTCCGGTATCCGTTGCATCGCGTTATTCCGTTAGCAACATTACTCACAGGCCACTAAACGCGCTCCTCGTCCGCATGGCCGATCGCGTTAAATTGCCAGGGCGACTGCGGCGATATGCGCGTGCAGAGCGATGTCGATACTTTGTATCGCTCGCAAAACCCGGTGTCCGTTTCTGTGAGGCTCGCGGAATCGACGAATACGGAATCCTTCGAGCTCTCTCTTCCACCCTCTCTCTCTCTCTCTCTCTCCCCCTCTCTCTCTCTCTCTCTCTCTTTCTCTCTCTTGACGGTTTTCATCGCTGCTCAATAGGGATGCTCCGCCGGATACGCGCCGTGTCACGCTGTCGGATCTCTCGGCCGAATGATTTTCAAACGGCAGTGCAGCCCGACAAAATTTTTACGTCGACGAACGTAAATTTCCTCGAACGTTACGCGCACGCCGCTTTCACATACGAAATCAAAAACTTCTCCTAAAAATTTTTTTAGAAAAATTATTACAATTTTCTAGAATAATAAGGAGAGTAAAAAAGGAAGTGAAAAGTCTGTCGATTGATATATTCGGTCGTATCGAAAGAGAAATTCCTCTTTTCTTTTTGATTTTCTTTGTTTTTTCTTTTTTCTTTGAATGTTCACTTCCAATCTTCAAATATATTCTGTAATACTTCACAAAACTCTTTCTCTCTCTCTCTCTCTCTCCTTCTCTCTGTTTTTTCTTAGTTTTCACTGAAAAAGATTCTGTAAAATTGGAAAACATTATGCAATGCAATAAGCGTTTTCAGCTCTTTTGAAAAGCCATTTCTGCGGTATTTCTATTTTTATGCGTTTTTCTCGACTTTAGCTTCCCGAGATTTTTTTACTTCTTTTGATCCTTGATTCGAGAATCGCGATATTAAATCGAAATGTGATGTCGCTCTATTTGAAGATCATCATCTCTCATGATGTACATGGAGCACAATTGCATCAATAAACGTAATTATGTCGCTATAGCATACTGCCTTGCTACTCTAATATTTCTTCTATTGAGTTTTATTAATTCATTAATAACATTGATTATATCAATGTTATTAATAAATTACTAAATTACTTTATTTATTCCTTATTTATCTATTTCATCTCATTATGTTCCTGAATTTCGATAATTCTTCCACTTCTGGCAAAGCTCTCATTATTTGCAAGTTTATGATGCTCAGCAGTTGTGTAATTTTATCATTTCGAGCAAACGTATTTTATTGTTAATATACTTGCGCGTAGGATCGGACACGCCCATCGTGACGAATCTACTTTATCTACTTTATCTTCTTCTCTAATTAACATACATATCAATCTCTTTCCGTTTATTTATTATCTAGACGCGCGTTTTAGATATTAATCCATATGAAATGAAAAAATTTAATATACTATAAAATAGATACTTCATTCCCACTTAAAAATATTAAGACTTTAAAGCGATCGAGCTCCATAATCAATGACATCAAGCATGAAAAACTCTTCGTATCTTACATTCGAAGAAAAATGCAAGCAATATTCAGCGTGCGCAGCTTCTCATAAAAGATTGTTTATTTAACGATAAGTCCACGAGATCGCAATGTTTATTAGAACGAACTGGTTTCAGCGAAGAAGTTCAACGAGGACATAAAAGAGCCGACTAATCAATGGCTGGCCATCAATTAATCAGTTTTACTATGCGCGTATACGACTGTATATACAACTGTCGCCGGACAGATCACCGAAGGATATCACGTTCCTTTATCCGAAAGAAAAGAGAGAGACTTCCTCGGAGGGAGAGAAGGTGTGTACGCGCGTCAAGCCGCGTCCAGCTGAATTTTCGCGCGCGAGGACGCGAATCGAACGCTCGCTCGTCTCTCGCGACTGTTCCGCACACGCCGAGGACGGATAGCCTAGGTCAGGCATTCGTGACGTTTATGTGGGTCAAAGAACCAGTTCAACAACTGGGAGCAATCACATACGACAGACCGCCTGTCGACGCCGGCCCGGTGACGTCACGCGACGCTATTCCGGGCAACGCCGACGCATTCGCCGCGGCTAAAAATAGGGACGCTGCGGCGGTTGTATGACCGAGCGCGTGAAATGTTCACTTGCTCGCCTCGTTGCAGTAGCAACAACAACGGCAACAACGGCCGTTGCACGGTTCCGCAATCCTGACGAGATCCGATTCGGACTCGCAGAAACGCGAGAACGCGCGAATTCGGCTTCTCTAAGGCGAATAATAACAATCCGCAACCGATGGAAGCGGAACGCCTCTCGATTGTCATACGCTTGATAATTAAGCTCAGTAGATATCCGATTATTGGACGCGTCGTATCGATTATACGCATTGATTATACCTGTCGCGAATGATTCGTATATCGAAATTCTCCAGCGAGAATCGTGAAATTGAAGAGGACGAGAGATCGCCGAGATCTCGAATGTCGTGCGCGATCTCTCATGTATAAAATTTCAACGCCAAACCGAGGCAAGGATATCGATGACAGTTCTCTCTCTCTCTCTCTCTCTCTCTCTCTCTCTTCTTTTTCTCTCACCGATCGTCGACGATGGAGTTCTTTGGAATGCCATGTCGTGCTGTTTGCGCCGAAGCACGCTAATTTCCCCTTAACGAGCCCTACGAGGATGCTGCTTCACGCTCGTGGTCCATTGGGAACACAACGCGATAGGCAGTAGATAACAATAATGAGAATTCGAATGGTTTATTGCGTCGCGCGGTGTTTAGCCATGCAAACTGGTGTCTAATAGCATGATATGATACCGCTTGTCGGTCCTTTGATCTCTAAACGGCTCCGACAACAGAATTTTCCGCCTGCGGTGGCGAAGAGGCGAAGTGATGCGCGCGTTAGCCGTCAACATCCGTAGACGCGAGTTTGCAAATATATGACGGATGGCTGTGAAACTCGTTCGCTCGTTGAAAAGCGTCGACGACGCATTATATGCGTCACACGGCTAGTTACGCGTTCGCTGCAAACAGATAGATGCGGGAGGTGCCGGAATTATGGTATATAATGGTCTTTGCGAAGTTAAATAACGTTGTAGTTAACACTCGTCAAGAGTTTGCGGAAACAGTTAGAAATAACATTGCCGTGTCTGCTTCCAGAGTACGCGTCGAGTACTATGTGAACGAGAACACATTCAAGGAGCGGCTACAACTGTATTTCATCAAAAACCAGCGCTCGAGTAAGTAAGACATTCGCGTTCCTGTTTAAAGGGAACTCTGAATTCTCGATATTTCATTTCCCTTTAATCAAATCAATCGATTTAATGTAATTTTTCTAGCATAGCATACGGCAACGCGTAAACGGGAATCGATCTGCCGGAATTAATGTCAGCTTAACTTCTGTTCCGCGCGGACTATTATTATGATTATATACATATTATAATCGTGATTTTCGTAATCGTAGAAATATCGACCATCTTTATATATCTCGAAGAGTCTCGTTTTACGCTCTGCGCAAAGATCACCGTGACACGATTGCCGGCGTAATTATTATAAAACTGTTTGCTGTCCCGTGTATGCGTTATCATCAAATCATCTATTGATAGGTTTGACACGGTAAACCATATTGTGCGGAAAAGCCATTGCGCATCGCCGCAAACTCCTATCTGCACTTTCATCTGGTATCATACCGTATTCCGCAGCGTAACACGCGACATACGTGTAGGATTTCTTCGCATTGTCTTTCGCGCGTGATGAAGTCTCTCGATCGATTCTAATCTACGCAAAAGCATATACTTTTCTTTCGGTTACGGTAAGACGTAAACGCCAAACGTACTTTAAAGCGCTATTCGCGCGTGCTCGAAGCAGGCCATTAAACGCGATAACAATCGAAATCCGGAAATCTTTTTGAATCATAATATGTTTCTCGAGATAAATCCTAGGATCGAATGGCATTGCCGCAGCGTTGTATTCTTGCTAAATTCCGACCGCCGCCGGAAATAGCCAGCTTGTCGTCGACGTTCTCTTTTCGCGTGCCACAGAACAGTTCCGATTGCTTCCTTTCGAGAACGACGCGGCCATTCCGGAGGCAATTTCAAGGATATCGCCGTATCCTCATCCTTGCGGATATCTAGCGGTACGATTGTGTGCTAGAGCTGCGATGGTGGTTGCCGATAATAGATATCGTGCTATGGGTTCCTCTCTCCGGCGTTGACCTTTGTACCTGACCTGTGCATTAGGATGTCGTGAACCCAACAGGTCAATGCTATCCTTTGTAGAGTTTGTCGCGGGCAACTGGTTAAAGCATGTCGTTAAAGCCGCTCGGAACAGTCGATAGCCGGTCTAAGCAACAGCCGACCTTCAATCTGAATCTCTCGGTGGATCCATAGCGTTGACTCCTATTGGGCTTACGATCATAAACTGTCACGTGGATTTTATCCTGTCTACACACCAAATTCGTATATGCAATATAAAACGTACGGAAAGCCAAGCGGTTTTTCAGGATGTTTGATAAGCTGGCTTCTTGAATTTTGGCCATTGAAAAGAAAGAACAGCCCTTTGTTATTAGATTCCCGTATCGGAAATGTCAGAATTTTAAATTCACAAATAACTTTTACGATACATTCGGCGTTTTCATTCTCTCGCACAAGAGAAACCTAAACTCTAATTCGATCTAGGATTTATTTTCCTAGAAATATTTTTGTCTTAATAATTTGTATATATCTGTATAGTACTTGCGCTACCTTGAAAATATCTATATAAAGAAGGTATCGGGGCTTGATAAGAACGTGTATAGCCCTCTGCTCCTTTTTAAGGGTCACTCAAGTATGAATTTAACAGCCTGTTATGTTATATCTCGATATATAAAAGAAAAAATGGGAGAGGAATTACGGGGCGCATAGAGATTGTAGAAAGAATTTGATGATTGCAAGGAAAATTGCAAGTAAAACTGAAACACGAGTGTCAAAACTATAAAGCAATGAACCTGATTTTTTTCAGGCTTAAGAATACGGGTTGCCAATCTCTTCTTCAAGCTATTAACATGCTTCCTGTACATATCCAGGGTTATTATCGACAACGATCCGACTTTCGCGACATGGTAAGTTATGTTAAATACCAGATTAGATATTTTCAGATCTTCATGGAAGGATCAGTTTTATTTGTTTTATTCCCAATTATACTTGTTATATAATTATATTAATTTTCAGAATAAACACTCGAATATCGTAATGTATCCAATATTTTCCGGCTCGCTAAAGACTATTATTTTATCAGTTTATAACATTGAAGTGTTTGTTATGTTATTCTACCTTGTGCTTTTTGCTCTATTTATTATGCAGATAGAAGAGAAAACATTTATTATTGCATGATGTATATAATTTCTGATCTTGCTATGTATTTGCTATGTACACTTCCCTTTTCTGCTCTCTTATTCGATATGCGGATATTCCTTGATCAATGCTATCGATGGCTTTCAAATCATATTTTATTTAATTATTTAATTAATATTATAATAGATTTATTCTTTCGCATGATATATGCGATTGAGTATATCAAAATTCATTCAAGATCGAGACATGAATAAAGATTCATCGTTTCTGTTTTATTTCTAGATGAGATTTGAAACTTAAATATACCGATGTTTTGTTTCTGTTAAAGATAAATTAAATTTGCATTTTATGATGAGGGAGTAGAAATATTTTGAAATGACGGAGAATGCGAATATCCTGGGACAATCCTAACGAGAATTAACGTTCGAAAATTGCTTCATTCGGTTTCATTTCGTTCTGCCACCGCTAACCGGCGGGCAACTTTCTAGGGAAATTTTATCTTTCGTTCTAACGCGCGAGCAACGCAATATTCATGCCCGATTACGATATTATGTAACGTTTCTGTTATAGCTGTGAGTAGATACGGATAAAACCATGCAACGAACACGAATACGCCGGGTCTTATTCGCCTACATGAGATCCAGCGGTTTCCTCAGATCGGAGATTTCCGTTATTGCTCCGTTATTGCGCAAAATTTACCGATCACTCGGGATAACGTACGTTAATATTTATACGAGGAAACTCGTTTCTCCGGTAGCATTTGATGAAATGCGCGGAACATTTCTGATAGAAGATTTGATCGGAGAAAAATATTTTCGCTGTAATGTTTATCGTTAAAGTCCAGATTGCGGGCACATGTTAAACCAGTATGAGATTTACAAATGAGCGATTGTTACCTGTCGGCGTTCTTTGAATTATGCCGAAATCTCTTAATAGCGGAGACAACTCTCCCATGATTAAATTTCCGTTAAGGACCTATCGAGTTGAAATTGATCGAGGAAACTGTCAGCAACGAGAGCGGCTTTGGCGAGAGGTGCCTGGCTCGCATACAACGAAGGCAGGAATTTCAATAGAAGATACGCTCCCCGATTGTACGCTTGTATAAACTTTTTTCAGCATTCAATATCAGCGGAAACCTTTTTATTCTCCCCACATGACGGCGATATTTGAACGTATCCTCTGGCACGCGTGATTCAAACGACATACTCGATATCGAAAACCTATCGTCCGACTTGCGTACGCAAATATCGTGCGACAATCCATCCCTATCTCTGTCTGACTTGCGATCTCTGTCTGATCCGTCACTCGCGATATACCTGTCTCTCACGTTCTCTCTATCTCTTGCCAGTTACGATTGTCCGGTCGGCAACAAGACCGAGTTTCTCGCGTCGCAGAATCTGACGGAAGAGGAGTTCCAGGAACATCCGACCATCAACTGGGATGCGATCCTGTGGGTCAGCCGACCTCTCGAACTATGGGTGTTTCAGGTGATTCTGGCGATAGTGTCGCTGACCGAGGCCTTGCTGCTCGCTTATCTCGGTTACAAGGTACGTCATCTTGCCTCATCATTGGGGAATTCTACCTTTGCTAGCGGAGTTACTCGATCGGACGTTGCTTTATTGCACTTTGGAGAGTTCAGTGATTTGCGCGGCTATTGTTCCTGTCCTTCTCGAAGTCAACTTTTTTTTTGGATATGAGCTCCCATAAAGTTCGTTCGAGGTTTTTATTTGTATATACGTAGCTAGATTATATTTTCACGTCGCTTTTTCTAGGAAAATGATACCACGATTGCATAGTTGATAACTGAAGGACGATCTTTATCGCAAATAAAATCATGGAACTTTCCGTAGCTTAAACAGTTTTCTCATGCAATTTCAATGTAATTTTGATACAGTAAAGTAAATGAGGTCATCCCATTTGTTTATGAGCGTTTTATGCATATTTAATTGTATCAAATATGTGTACGCTGCATGATGTTGCATGTACAAGCACAGTACGCGCTTCGTGAAATTCTCTATATACATTCGCGAAAATAAGAATAAACAATTAAATAGGAGAAGAGAATTATATATATATAAGTTTTTCCCATTTTCATGAGCGAATCGAAGAGTGAACGTTAACGCGTGACTGTTCATCCAGATTATGTTTCACGATTCAGTGATTCGGTATTTTGAATTGGTTGAATGCGCCGCACTGTGAGGCCAACGTGCGATGCCTCCTAAGCTATTTGCTTTCGTGATTTATTCAGCCGGAAAAGAAAGTTCAGCCAACTCTCTTCGGGGTACACAGAGAGAGCCTCACATACGAAACTTCAAAGAAAATTAATCAAGGAGGAGCTGAGCGATGTCTTTGATTGGTTAAATCTTCGAGCATATTTGCCGAATTCCATTTTCATCAGACGCTCAAAAATCCAGCAGCGAGAGTTGTTTTGCGATCACGGGAAGAGTGAAATGAAGGATAAAATGTAAGAAGCGAAATGAAAACCGATCGAACAACTCGAGAGAGGGTTCCATTTACCTGACATCCAATTCTTTTGCAACTGGCTGTTGTTTTCTTTGTGAAATTTGGTCTTTCCTCTTTTTTATCAATGTAAGATAATCAGATGACTTCACTTTTAGTGGCAGCTCTCTCTGCACGTGCGTGCGCATGCGCGATATAATCTGTAACGGTCTGCACCTCGTTCGTCACGCTACTCGTTAATCGAGCATTCTGCTGATAAACCGATAACGTTATATCGATAGCGTACGATATAAACAGGATATTATAATCAAATGCGTCGCTATTAAACTTTGCGATATAACAGTTTTATCATTTCCCTCGATCGCTCTAACTTGAATTGCAGGAATGTAAAACCAACATAGAACGTTCACATGGAATTTCTCAAAAGAACGATCTTCAGATATTTTTATCAAATTATGATCTGTTTGTTGTCCGCCAACCGTTTTCCTTGGCAAGAATTATGTTTTCTATAACAAAATCGTGCATGTTTCGCACCGTAAAGCAATAAATTTGATTCACCCACACGAATAACCATTCACCTCTTTCCTCTCACCTATTCCTCCGCAACTTTGAAACATTTCGATGGTCGAAGTTTCTGACAGACACGACAATTGTTGAAGTCTTCGCGTAGTATTGGTATTGCTCGGTATTACACTATTGGTATTACATTATTTAATAAATTACGTGAACCTTCACTCGTTCGATTAATGCTCTAGAGGATCGGAGGATCGCTGGTTATAATTAAGAAAAAAGAAACGCCTGAGGAAAGATATACGCGGAACACGTGCAACGAAGAGAATGTCACGGGGCAAAAATATACGAGCTTTATTAGATCTCAAGCAACTCAGATCGAGTTTGATGTCGGCTGTCAATATTGCTGAATGCCAGTTCGGCTCGTTTCCGGCAACGCGTCCCGCAAGATCGCATCAGTCCAACCACGAAGTAGGAAATGGTATCGCATCACAGGAGCCACGAAACGGCGAGGTCGCGTTTTAACGCGACATCATTAGCGACGTATCAGCCGCACAACATCGCCTGATAAATAACGGCGGATCCGTGGAAACACGGGTCAGAGTGCAATGTAGCTCGTGGGTAATGTCTGTAGCAATCTACAGATCAACGCGTGGTTCTCTGCTGTCTTCGTTACGCGCCGGCTTTGCGATGCCTTGGGCTATCATTCTCGATTTGCCAATTTTACTGAAAGCAAACGAGGACCATCGCGCGAATGGAATCTAAAGAGTCGTCATTAGCCGCGCGCGTTCTTGCGCGCGGGATTACCTGCGCTTCGTGGCGAATTAGACAACGGAACTTATGATACTGCATGAGACCATCGCGGATTCATCTCGCTAAAAGCAGATCTTACAAATCTGCTTCGAAGTGGACTCCCAGGCGCTGCACGCGGTGACGTAAATTTCTCGAGATCGCTTTGCGTAATGTATCCAGCAGAGATTAGATAGAAAAAGTGAGAGCCTTGAAGGAAGATTTCACGAGGAAAGCGTTGTTATAAATAACGCAAAAATGGACGTGATGCGTTACAATCCGCGATTTGTGCGATCCACTTTCAAATTTTATCGCGGTTTGAATTTGAGAAATTGTTTGTCAAAATTCGAATATACGCTTATAGATTGAAATTTCGTTGTGGAATCTTGTAACGTAAATTCTCGATATCTAAAGCGAGAGAGCCTTTGGACAGATTTCAAAATTTCGCTTTACTTTTTTTTTATCGATATGTTTTCTCTTAAATCGCCTTTGACGCCGATATGGTCAGCTGTTTGTAAACCGCAGAAATGGATATTGAGAATCATGTGGCTTTTGTAAAGATTCATCCGGTTATCATCGAGATGCAGCGGCCGACTTTATTACGTTGAACATGAACAAGCAAAAAGAAAAAAAAAGAAAAAAAATGCGGACAGCGCAGATTGCAGACCAGAGAATTCTTCATTAAAAGATGCACATCCAAAGTATCTCGCTTTCAATATTTCTGCACGGATGCGTCGCGAGAGCGCAGTAGCATTACCAATTTTCTTTCCTACCAATGCTGAGGACTATTTTTCTGATAAAAATGAAGAAATAAAATAAGGGCACGGCCTGACGGAAGATCTGTGAATGCTTTGTTGTAATCAGAAAGATCAAACGATACTAACGTCTCAGCCTCCTCGAATAATATAAACATAAGTCTATTTCTATTGTTTATTTATCAGTAATTATTCGTATGAAGAAAGAGAAAGAGAGAGAGAGAGAGAGAGGGGGGGAGTATTTTGAATAAAATGTGAAAGTATCAAATCATGTTTTTATTTATATAAATATTCGCGTATTCAATAAGAATTGAAATTTCATCAACATTAATCAACATTATAAAATCTCATTGGCGTTAGTTAAATAACTGAAAAACTTATTTTATTAGATACACTTGATCGAATAATTAATAGACACGTTCTTTCTCTCGATATAATTTTCCTCTTTCATACAGATTTCTTCTCGTTTATTTTTTTTGCGACAGTGCAAGCTGTCAAATGGAAATTGGCGTCACGTGTATAAAGATATAGCAAGTTTTGTCTTATTAAAGATTAACACGTCAAAAGAAAAGTGGCGAGGACTGGTGCGTTGCTGGCGCAAGATTTATGTTTTTCTCACGGCTCCCCTCGCTTGTGCTTTTGTCTTGAGGCGAGAGCTTTATCTGCGATGCAGCGACGGTGATTGCGCCCGGAAGTTGATACATCTTGAAGTCAATAAGAAACAAGTTACACAAAGCAGAGATTACCCTACATATAGGAAAATTATTTCCGCGAAATGTTGTTATGACAGTCAAGTTTTAAGATGTTAATGCAACAAATAAAGTTTTTGCAATTTTACTATGAGATTCATCATGCCCGTTAAAGTTAATGCTTTCGTAATGTTAACTTCAACTACAACTTTGCTATTCCGGCAGGTAATGCGTTTTTCGAGATCACTTCGGAACAATGCGCATTTTCGTTTCAATGATGAAAAATTATCCTCAAAATTATTGCTTATTATTACACAGCTATGCCCAATCAATAAAACTTCGTTTCGTATATGCGTGCGTGTATATGTATCCCCCCCCCCCCTCGCCCCGATTATATGTAGAATAATAAAGTTTATTTAACCATCATGTGGGGATTCCGAGGAAGATCGGGAACGCTATAATACATCGAATAACACGCAGCATACAAGTAGATGGTCTGAAGTGCGTGTTTGGAGATTAATTGAACAAAGTTATTCGAAGGCGCAGAGAAAAACTCGCTTGTCGCCGCAGGAAGGAAAGGAAAGGGATGAGAAGAAGGCGCGTATGAGAGCCGCATATAAATGAAGGTTTACTCGATGGCCAGGTGGGTTCGAGGGAATCCCTCGTCAGGGTAGATCGGCGGATTCCGCGATCTTACCGTGCAGAGTTTGTGCGGTATCGTCGAAGTTGCTTGGGGTGCAAGCACGCGAATCTGTTTACCGGTTCATCGGACACGCTTTTCCAAAGGAATTCCAGCTCGCTTCGGAGCCAAGGCGAAGGATTTGCAGCGACGTAGAGACCTTTAGGCCAGAGTAATTCGATACAGGCGTGCGCGGAGATTTTTCCGTTATAAATTTTTGTCGTGTCGGATGAGAGAAGCTGTATGGGATAGCAGCAGGATCGATGATCGATCGTTCGGGAAATATCGCCTGATCGCACCCGCGGCCGTATCGCTCGCGGCTCTTACAAGTTTCGCCGTTCTGCCCGCAGCGACTTTTTGCAAGCAGGCGTAATTTAATCTCGCGGAAATTCGAAAATTTTAAATGAAGACGGAGCAAAGATAATTCGACGCGAGAGCGGCATAATGTTGATCTTTTAAAAACGATCACGAGATGCTTGGTACAAAACGACTGCTGTTGGCGGAAATTTCAATAATTTAATTCGGACGGCAAATATATAACGCGATTGTAATTATAAAGCAATTCTACGAGATAAGTTTGCGAGACAAAAAATAGTAGGTAGCATTACTTTATGACATTCAGGCGTTTATTATGCGGCCGGTGTTATTATTTGAGGTATTAATAGACAGAACTTAATGTATGTTTAGTTTCTATCGTGGACTTGCGGCACAGTACATGCAATGCTGATTTTGCTGTTGAATATTCCGTGATAGAGCGAGATGGTAATTAGCATCTCAAGACGCGCCATTATTTAGAACATTCGCATAAATGAATACTGTTTATTAATTATTTTGTATGCGCCAGTTGAAGTTTTTAAATTGCACATATAATCTCACGTGTACGATTCTCGCGATCATTTTGACCATACGATTTTAGCGAGAAGAGATGAGATATTTAGGTATTTATTATGAAATGCAGTGAAAATTTGCCATGGTGGGTTTTGGTGAAATAAAAATTTTTTTATTTTTTACTTTCTGCCAGCGAAAGTAAATGCAATACTCCACGCGAGCAATTTGATGCACCGAAGTATCAACAGACAACAAATTGTTGACATTATTTGTTGGCAGCCCATTTTTTAAATATATACTTCCAATGAAACATTTTTGACGTTTATCTGCGCAAATGTCGATTCCTTTTATATCTTTTTTATATTGCGGATTCTTTGATAGTCCGTTTCAATTCACTTAATCTACTTAAAATATATTTATATTTACAGAAAATATATTTAAATGTTATTCTCCTTTCGTTTCAATGAAATTCAATCTTAAATTTCATTAAAGCTGAGGTCAAAACATCCAAATATCGTATTCGATCTTATTACTTATTTGATTAACAATTTTGAAATGCGATGAAATTGGATGTTGAGTGGAATATTCTGTAATAATTCAGAAAACATCGGAAATAACGAACTCCAATGGGACGAAAAAGTGGACGAAGATAATCGTCACATTGTATTGCAACGAATTGCATAAAAAATCCAAAAAGTCCTCGACAAACATGTAAATTCGGTCATACGTGACCGAAGTTCGTTAGATGTAAGAAGATTCTACCGCAAATATCTTGCGCAAATAAGAGATATTTTCCATCGTAATTAATAATCTACTTCTTATGAATGCAAAACTTCTAACAGAATAAAAAAAGAATAAAAAGAGAGAGATAACTCAATCATTAACGTTAAAGAGATGAAAGCTTGTGGTTTAAGCAAAAATGCACATCACGTTTCTAGTGAAGTGCTAGAGATATATATCGAGACAACAGTTGAGTGAACTCAACGATGAGAGGAAGAAGTTCTTAATCTTATTACACTGGTATTCACCTTTTCCGCACCGCGAGAGAAGTTAATTGCCGCCAGCGCTGATGCGGCAAATGATACTTTTTTTTTATGGAGCAATCTGCAGAATATAACTTTCGATTAACCCTCTCGGCTGCTGCACTTTGCGCCTTTAGCGGCTATTATAACTCAAACGGTCTTAGAAGCCCCATTTCAGCAATTAAATAAAATATCCGATATAAGGTCTTCCTCAAGAGATAATAATAGATGTAAAGTGAGATTTTCATAATATCGCGGAGCAGTTACTTGTAATTTAAGGTCCTCCTAAACGAGACAAGTCGGAAATGATGAAATTATCTTCGATGTCTCGATAGTGACTGACATAATTCAAAGCCCGCATAAAATATTTCGTGAATATGAATGAAAGATCATTTAAAAGCAGATCGCGAAAGGTTCCGTTAAATTTGTTTCCGTTAAACGGCTTTTTGGCTTTATTAATTTATTAAAATTTATTGCAATCGCTTGAGAGAATGCAGGACGGCGAAGCGCTGCATTTTACTTTCGCCATATTATTCACAGTTTCTATATAATAAAACAGTCGCTGGGTGTGTTGAGTTGTCCTTGTAATGTTCACAGGGAAATATCTGGCAGCAGCTATCCTTCCACTTCATTCTGGAACTGCTCAACACTATCCCGTTCACTATCACGGTAAGTTGTTGAGAAGATTATATTTGCGTATGTATCTTTAATCTAGTAGTATTTACTTTAATTCCTTATAAAGAACAATGTATATGCGGGATAATACCATAATCTCCACTTCTTCGACTTTTATGTTGAATTCTATTTGGCGAAAGCTTCCGGCGTGCTAATTCGTTACGAAATTTCGTTAAGCTTCATGTACGGGATAAAGTGTTTCTATATATTTCTACATAACAACTATCCACATTTCTTCAAAATGATAATTAAATCATCTAATAGTATTCCTTGCTCTTATTATTGATTTCTAAAATAGAACGAAAGTTTCGAATGTTCTTGTATGGTGAACACAACCAACTATTGAGAGTCGAGGAAAATGAAAAGATGATATGTGCACAAAGTTTCAAAGTTACATATATGTATAAGTAACAAAGCGTTTACATGAAAATGCATCGCGACTTTACTCGCGATAAGTTATACATTGCGTATGATATATTGATTTTTGCGTGCCCCATAGGGAATAACCTTTACCTCACAGTGGACAGTACATAATGATATTACGTGACATTATACTTTAGAATTTAATTAACTTAACTTCATTAGTTTTGGATCATGTAGCGATGTTTGCAAAGATATAATTGCTAATGTATGTCTCTCTTGATAATGTAAGAGGCATATTCGTGAAAGTTTTACAATTGTCCAAAAATTATAACATTGACAATTCTAACAGAATTGTCTTCTCAGGAATCGCGAGAGAATCGCCAGAGAGAATTTATTTCCTGCAAAGTTTTCTTCCTTATGAGTGCCCTTTGAATTTCTGGATTTTAGGGATAGAGGTATTTTTAATAGCATCCGAACTTGTAACGTATTCATCTCTAAGTTATGGAAACTTTCATAAAAATATGAACCAATGTACGCGGCAACTCGGTACGTAAGCGGACATTTGCCGTTTGGGTTGACGTCGGTCTTTGATGCTGAAGAGCAAATACAATGTGCAAATTCAGATTCCGATCAAGCGACCGCATTCGTGTTTGCATCATAAATATCAACGAGCGATTGAAAACAGGTGTACCATTCACTGTACGCTTTGCGCGTTATACAAGGCGGGCACTTGTCCAACAATGATTCGATCAATTAGATCATAGACAAGTGTTCGCTGAAGAAGTATGCTAATGTAATCGGGATAAGGAGTACCAAGCGGAGAGTAACGATGAGGGTAATGTTTGCAGTTGTTACACCCACCGATGAGGAATCTGTTCATTCCGGTGTTCCTAAATTGCTGGTTGGCGAAACATTCCCTAGAGAATCTGTTCGTAAGTATCTCACTCGCAAAATTGGCCCTGTCGCAATTTACGTCGTTAAATTTGTTTCGCGCTCGACGGAACTCGCATGAATCATGTTCCAGAATGACCTGCATAGAGCAATGCAGAAATCCCAGTCGGCATTGAGTCAGCAGCTGATGATCCTTAGCGCTACGTTACTGTGCCTTGTCTTTACTAGGTGAGTGAACTACTCGAACATATTCCAAATATTTTCATATCTTGAAGATTACTTTGTATTATTATTTAATGCCAAGTAGAAATATTATGAGCAACGCGTGATCTTTCCGTTGATGATTTCTCAGAGCAATTTAACGTACAATGGTGATCTATTAGCAACTAATTGTCACTGACAAAGAAATTTCCATGAAAATACGTATACAAAATCTGGAAAATATTAATTATAGTTAATCAAGATTCGTTCGCGCAGCACGTCGTAAACAGAATTGGCTCTGATGACGTGACAATAAGAATCTTTAACGAACTATGAAATTAATAACGAAAGACAGTTTTCGCAAATATTGTTCTCTGAATACCATTGATTGTACGATTAATTGCCGTCAGCATTTATATACGTTCCGTTAAGTTTTCTGAATGCTATTATAAAAGATAAACTTTGGCGTCGCGCAGAGATAAACGAGCAAGCCGCACGTATATTTAATTATTCTAGGATATTTCTATCCTGATGGAATTATTAAGTATGACGCTTCGATGTTTTCGACGCTTCAGATTGATAGAATAATAAGTAAAGAAACTCTTTATTCTTCTTTGCAAAGATATAACATCTCTCGATAGGCTAGCTGATTCTACAGCTTCGCTATTCGCAACTCTACAATTACTCGACTACTGTCTGTCACACACTGTCATTCTCACACACATTCTCTCTCTCTCTCTCTCTCTCTCTCTCTCTCTCTCTCTCTCTCTCTCTTTCTCTCTCTCTCTCTCTCTNTCTCTCTCTCTCTCTCTCTCTCTCTCTCTCTCTCTCTCTCTCTCTCTCTCTCTCTCTTTCTATCGTATTCTCTGCCATCATCCTTTTTATATCCAAAAGCGGTGTTATATCTTAGAGTTATCGGCCAATTGCTACACATTCGAACTGGACAAATCGTCCCGCGACAACGGTTTCTTTTGCGGTTATCCTTTGTTTTGAACGTGATACGTCCAACATGCACGTCGGCTTCTCTGATTACAAGCTTTTGATACATGCCGCCACCGATAATCCCTTTCTTCTATATTACATTATTATCAAGTTTTCACCATATCGATAAATACACAGAGTCTACATATGTTACGTTATATGAAATAAAAATTTTAGACTATTAACTTGTGCACTTAAGTTACGCGATGATCAATACATTTACTATTCTTGACAATTCGTTTATTCGTTATCATGATAATATCGAACAGAGGAGAATATCTGCGGAAGGAATTATTCGAGTAGATTTTTATTAATTGTCCCAACTTGACTTATTTTTTCGCTTAGATACACTCTGAACATCGCAGTTGTTCCAAGGCTACTATAATTAACAGAGATAATTGCGCGAATAGACTCGTGAAGTAAAATCGCATTGTTCGCTTTGTCCTAGTTAGCTCATTCATCAAAGATACATTCCTAGTGAGACAGCTTAAGTTTCCGGCAGAAGTAAGTACTCATTTGAGAGAGGACCAACTGAAGAACACTTCAACATCCTTGAACTTTTAGTCGGACGCCATTTGCGAATAATCAGGCAACGTGCAATTTTTCTAATAGCTAATCCGATTGCCAATAAGAACACGAAAGGAACCCAATTGTTTGATCGTATGTACAGCATGGAAATAAACAAAGTGCACACAGAACGATAGCGACAATCGAATTTACCTAAAAATTGAACAACGAAGAATGGACAGCGAAAAATAATATGTTAATATATTATATAGCAGTGTTTTAATTGTTATCGAATTTATTCGAAGTGGCCATATATTAAATTGACGCGCAGATGTCAATTTCACGTGTGTTTCCATATTCGATCAACAATAAACCGCGAGACAATTAGCGCTATCCGCTTCGTTACTAGAGTGAATGAATTATCGCGCGCGGCTATTGCTCTCTCTCTCTCTCTCTCTCTCTCTCTCTCTCTCTCTCTCTCTCTCTCTCTCTCTCTCTCTCTCTCTCTCTCTCTCTCTCTTTCTCTCTCTCTCTCTCTCTCTCTCTCTCTCTCTCTCTCTCTCTCTCTCTCTCTCTCTCTTTCTCTTTCTATATATATATATATATATATATCTGTCTCTCGATATTGCTCTCACATTTCATTTGCCGTATGCTCACCAGCATGAGTCCGGAATCTGTGTTCAATGTCGGCAAAATTTGGCTGAATAATTAAAATATGCAAAACTCATTGTTACGCCGCACAAGTATATAAACAAACTTTGCCTTTTCAGATATTCAATTTATTATGCGATTCGAAGTACATGATTTTGCGAAGAGAATTTTACGGATTCTTTTACGGATCAAAGATTTTGCGTGCAATAGCGATCTCAATGATTCGATTAAAGAAGACGACTGTTCCGAGTTCCTCTGAAAAAATGTCATATCGATTCTCATTCTGTCATTCTGTCATTAGATGAATCAAGATTGATTTAATTCGCGGAATTCAATGTCGATGACGCGTTGACAATCGCGAATTGATATTCGCGACATGCTTGAGCGATGACACCGCTACGACGAAGTATTCGGTGGTGTATTCGCGAGCGTGTTATTTAAACTTTACATAACGTATTTCATTTGCCGGCGTGTGCGGGACTTATTGTATTATCCGAATAACGAGAAAAGTTTCCCGCTATAGGAGTTCCCATTTACGAATTCAGACCGTGGATGACTGCAGTTCGTCTTGTTTAATCTTCTAATAAAGCCATATGCGCAAATGACGGCGCAGAGAGAATCCGGATTGCGGAAATGAACGAATTCTTTATATGCACGATCCTACTGTAATTTTTAACAGCACGACTCTCGAACGCGTTGAATCGACAGATACTAAGATATTAACGTATCGACAAATAACAAAGATATTAACATAGATATAGAGATATTTATAATGAAAATGCTGATAGAATATACTCGTGCGTATATAACACGCGTGGAATATCTAATTCTTTTCAATGAGATAAAGTTATAGAATAAAATTTCGAAAAGTAATTATTACAGTTTAAGATATTTATTATCGACATAAAAAATCATAAAGTATATTAGCAACGAATTACAAGAGTAATGGATTAATTGTTACGCAGATATCGACATTTAGTGCATGTCATTGCGGGTCGAATTGCGCCGCAATGAGCAATTTGCAGTGCAAAAATGGACCTCGGTTGAAGAGTCACCTAAAATTCGATGAGCAACTTAAAATTCATATCGACCATCGATGCAAATCAATTAAGAACAATCGATACTATCAGATATGCAGATGGTGTGATTTGCAACGTCAGTCACTATAGCATGTTGCAAGTCGCGGATAATTTGTAGTTCCTGTCCTGTAATATTTTCTATCTTTTTTTTTCATGAAAAAGTACAATTCTTTTTTTTCACGAAAATATCCACGAAATATACGTGAACTTCCGAGAGAGAGAGAGAGAGAGAGAGAGAGAGAGAGAGGTGCAGCTGTGAAAAAAATAACGGCTTGTCACGCACAGGCGGCGCAATTCGCGGCGATCTTCCAGCAATTTTTGTCGGCGGGCTAGTGCCAACCGCGACAAAACGTGCACGCCAATCACGTTGCGCCGTGCAATCCTTTTATTTTGATAAATGAACTTTGCTGGTCAGCTGTTCTTCTCCCTTTTTTCCGATAAGAAAAAGGAAGCAATAGCCGAAAGAGGCGAAAGGAAATTGCATCGCCAATCGATGCAGGCAATAATCGACTTTATCGAGACTTTTCTAGGAAATGTGAGAGACGCAGACGTTAGAAGAGATCAGAAATTTCTCACTGGTATCTCTCGGTCGAGTGACTCTCTTCTCTCTCGTAGAATCGAATCTTATAGAGAGCAACGATCATCCCCAAAATGTCAGCATCAACGAATAATTTTATTGGAACAATTTTATTTGAACAGAGAGCTAGAAATCATAAAAACTGCGGGAGATCGATTATCTCGGATTTCTTGAGGCTTGCATCGAATGCAACATCGGAAAGTCCAGTGAAAGATGGAAATACGACACTGAGTAGGCGTTGCAGAAAAGACCAAAGACTTTTCGACAAATTCAGACGCGGGCAATTCGAACATGCAGAGACAAACCAACTGCGAGTCGCTGCAGCTGGAGGCTGTCTTTCCACAATGTTAGGGACGAGCGAAGAAATGACGAAACACACCTGATCGACCCAGATCACAATGTGGGACGGACATTAATAAATAATCGCACACGAGCTTGTGGAGATGGATTAGTATCACCATCGATCGCGGCGCTTTATTATTTACGGTGTGATTCTAGAGCGGCGCACTTGTGCTAGCTCGCCCTTGCCGCGACTATATTATCCACGACAAGGACGAGCTAGTAAAGCATCGTGCGCTGCATTGAGAAAGGCAGCGAATCTGCGTCACGTTGCATCGAAAAAAATCATCTCAGTTCTTGGAGCCGCCCTCATAAACGAATTACCAAAGAATGATACCAATGGATCTTCCTGCAGCTATTGAAAGCGGCATGTAACCGTCGCGATTCATAAGAGACCATCCTTTTATATTTATTTAGCCATTGTTTAATTTAAATCGAAAGGAACTTCGTTTCTTGCTATTCTCCTCGTTGCACGTACCCTCGGCTCAATTGCTTCGCGATTCTTTTTGCTTTAAAATGTTTAATTATTGTCTGCGTCAACGGGCGGGTCGCTTGACTTTCGTGCCGACTAACGTGATATGTACGATAAGCGTTATAGTTTCAGTTGCACGCTATGCTCTATCGCGGACCTAACTAAGCGACCAGCTCCCAGACTTTTGTATGAACGGCTGTTATAAAACGCATTTTGATAAATTACAGCCTGTTACGTTCGGAAGCATTTGTATCAATGTGGACGTTAAACAAGTGTTAAACCGAAGGAAATAGTTAAGTTTCATTTCCGTGAAATTAAATTCATCAAGCTACGTTTTCAGCAGCTATGTTTAAAGTAGTATTTAATCCGACAAAATCTTTTAATACGAGTTTTAGACTTTTCTACATTTCTCCACGGCATATTTTTCTATATTTTTCTACATTTCTCATTGTTGTCTAACGTTCTTTTTCTTTTCTTCTTTTTTTTGTGAAAGGTTAGACGGGTTTCTTCTGCAAAAGAAAATATTTTTCTAGTTCTTTTATTCTAAAATAAAATTCCGTTAACAAATCTTCACTTTGAAAGGTGAAGGTTTATTCATCAAAATATCAAGTTTTTCTGAAAATCTGAAAGTTTTGTGTCGTAAAGCTATGTAATTCTTGCGTCAAAATTAATTCTCAATTTTCTCAATTTCAATGATAAATTGCGAATTAATTAATCAAGATTTTGCTTAATCGTCCGCAAAAGTTTCGCTTGAAAAGATGTTTTGAATGTGATGCCGTGCAGAGATGAAAAGAGATCTCGTGCTTTTACGTGGCTTTTACGACAAAACTCTATTATCTTCGTATATTTACATTTCATTATTCTAAATGGTATATAGGTTGCATCTTTTATTACTTTGTCGTTTGTGCCGTTGCAAAAACTGTTATTTTTAATATTTCATATCTCGGCATTAATCCTATACGCATTCTGGCAGCCATTAATTTATTTACAATTTAATGCCGAACTGTATTATACGAATATAAATTTTTGCAAATGTCTTAAGATTTTATGCTGCGTGTGAATAAAAAGTAACAGAGAGAGCTATACGATTTTCATTTTTGAAGATTCTCGGAGAAATGGACTTGAAAGACTTAATGTTTAAACATTTTTCAAGATACTTCAAAAGAGCTTTTACAGGATTTTGTTATTCTATATTCATCAGAATTCACGAGACTGCGAGACACGTACAATTTTTTATTGACTTTTTCCGATTGATAGTGAAGAATCTATTTCGACTGCGTTGCTTGTTTCGAGGAAATAATGCTCAATTGAATTGGAACCGTTACCGAACGAGATTCGTTAGCAGAAACGTTGTTAACAGACGACAGCGCTTGGATAGAAGACAATGAAAATTTTAATAGAAATGCATGATTTTATTATTCGTCGTTTGTTACGCGACAACGTGACAAACCAATACATAGATTTTGAAGATAAAACAACTTTATCTTCAGTTCACTAACACTCTTTCTGCATCTTTGGCACTTTCCATAAATGTAAAGCGATATTCCAAAGCGCATATTACGATGCTTCAACATTGTTTTGAGCCATCACGATTTTAACTGCGGATAAAGTATGATGTGTCTTTCCAACAGATTTATATTGAATTACGTAAAATAACAAAACTAAAATAACTCGAATTATATGTTTTATTAAAGAAGATAAATTTAGCGATTCTTCAATTATTTAAAAGAATACGAATGTACATACCACACATACACGTTGCATACCAAAGAAACACGCTCAGTAGAAAAAACAAAATGAATAAAAAATATTATATTAAAAAACTTTCTGTAAATCATCATCGCTGGAAAACGATAAACAAAGATACGAAGATTTAGTCTATATTGCCCATCCATAAAAATGGATAAACATAAAATCATTATGATTGATTAATTATTCAACAGATTATGTTTTTAACAGATAACAAAGGTTACGATACAAGCTTCTATACAATAGACTACGTTGATTATGCCCCGCATCATTGAAGCGCCATACACACTACATAGTAAGCAGAATCGATCCGCCTATTGTTAATTAGCGTACGATAGAGCATGCTCGATTGTCACGACACGTCGAAGCGGAAGTGCGATGATGCAATGGCACAGGCCATATGGAGAGGAAGATAGCAAAAATGAACAAGGTGCACACAAATATATCTATCCATACAGATATACGAACGGGGCCGCATGAATAATGGATGGTCGGCCGTTTATAAACGCCGCCCGGTGTACTTCGCGATTTCTTCTTCGGTTCAATCTCTTCTCTTTCTTGCGCCGTTCCATCAATTCCGTTGGGGTTAGATCGAGCGTGTCGTTTTACCCTGCCCTCGAGTGCTCGGAGACTAATTGCGCATTCGTTTCGATGGCAAGTGTCCGCATGAAAAATTGCGACGAGAGGGAAAGCGCTCCTCGTAACGTAACGCCCGCTCGTAGGTCGAAAGTCAACACTGGATTGATTAAGCCGATGCGGAACCTCGTTACGCTAATTGCCATCGGTTTTTACGAAACTGCCAATATCCTGTTAATTGATCCAACCGGAAGAACGATGTTTATCGGTCGATGCTCTCTGTGGAAGCAACAGGAGTTTACAATTGAAACGATGATCAAATTGTTGTTGTGGAATAATCGCAGTGACGATAATTTCAGATTTGCGCAAAAAATCCTTTCGGCGGATAGCTATTGTGGAACGACCAACATTGTTTTGCACTGTTGCAGTTCGCTTTTGGGTTTAATCACGCATAAATAAACACTTTCTTTTTTAATGATGAAAAAGATTTTATATAAATCGCTCGTTTTCCGTGCACGCATGCGCGATAAAGAATCAGGATAATTCTTTTGATGTTCCGCAAACAATAATAATTCTGAAAATGTGCAATGTGTACGTATGGTGATTATATCGTCATCAATCGTAATCTGCCTTCAATATACTCTTTGTTTCCTAATGCAAATTTCGAGCATTATCGCGGAAATGAATAAATTGTATTGTTATTCTTTATTAAAATTTCATAAAGATTGACGCGATATTATTCGCGAACTGAACAGACTAAACACTAATACCTCCAGAATTCTCTACTTTGCAATTACATAGACCGCGAGAGGAGGTTATTAACATTTTTTATTTCAATTTCATGCTCCGAATGAAGACTCGCGCGTGCGCTTGTAGAAGTGCGCGAATGGACTCTCGATTTTCGATTCGAGATTTAATGCAGGCAACGTCGGACCTGCAATGCGGCCCGACTATAGAATTTACATTAGTTGCGATCCAGTAGCTTATAATAGCCATAAACGGCGCAGGTTTATGCCGGATATGAAGCGATTGCAACCTCATGGCGATTCCCCAATTAATCGCAAGGCGATCATGAATCAATGAATTTTCCGTTTCAGCGTATGCGGGATCCAGCACTTTCAGAGAGCGGGGCACAGGCATTTGAATCTGTTCCAAAGTACCTATTACGTCGTAGTGACATTCTCTACGGTAGGCTACGGGGATTTCGTGCCGGACATTTGGCCATCGCAGCTTTACATGGTCATCATGATCTGCGTAGCGCTCATAGTGTTACCGACGCAGGTATGCGTGCATATGTTTAAAAATAAGATGGATAGAGGAACGCGTTGTTCTCCGATTTCTCCGAATTTTGCAACGTCACATTCTCTATCTTAATGATTTTAATGGAAGTCTGTTTCGAGTCTTCAAGCAAGCTTTGAAGAATTTAAAATCTCGTATAAAATCTCGTGTTCGCTTCGTTTGACGCGTATCAGTCGCGGTCGTTAACGATATTTAGCTCCTAGATTTTTTTTACAAGCATCATTCATGCCGGGAAGCTCATAAAGATATCGAAATAGGCTCATCAGGCTGCATCGCCTCGCGGTTAACTATATCCGTTTTCTGGATATTTATTAGTTTTCCTCGCCACTAAGTGCATCATACTTTTATTCCGCGGATCAGCGATCGACGGTATTATACGTCAAGAGAAGATTTAAAGTGTACGCACGTTTCTGGGCGATCATAAAGGCAAAATTGATTCCATCTACATAATGTAATCAATAAAATATGAAGCACGCGGTGCGAGGGATGGTCTTGTGAGAAATAATCTCTTGATGAATACGAGGGATCTTTCCTAAGAAAGGAAAGAATCAGCGAAGATTTGTTTATAGCGTTGCTTCATGAAACAGACTTAATACGAAATCTATGGCAAATATGAGAGAGTCGAGAAGCAAAGAAGACTATCCAGGAATTACAATTTTCTTGGAAATAATACAAACATCGCCGCCAATGTTCTTTAACATTTTATTGAGCATCGTAACGCTGACAGCATTGATATTGTCTGCTTCACTTTCTACTTAAAGAACGTGTCTATGTTTACGCGGTTGTATGTAACGTCGCTGCGACGAGAGAACAAGGTGAACCAGGTGATAACTGCACGTGCTAACAAAGATTTGTGTACCCTCCAGGATGTGCGTTACTATGGTAACCCTTCTTTCGCAATTGATCGTCGCTGGTACCAAGAAAAGTTTCTGCTATGAGTTTTTCGCGTTATGCCATACGTCGAAGTCTTGTTAAGGATGTTATTCGAAAATTACTTTACCTCGACAGCGTTACCGCGCGATATATAGAAAATGTGCTTTGCCGGAAATACTCTCCGCGCAACTTTATACGCGCTGCAATCTCACTGAAAGTTTATTTATTAAAAATTTTATCGCGACGCCCTTGTCCTGTGAAATATCTTCTTAACGGCCGTAATTTCGGTAACTTATATTATTTCGTCGTTCGCCAGTATTACTCTCTTAATTCACAAATTCATCGAGTAGGATATATCCGACACGCAGAATTGGATTTTCCATCGCTGGAGAAACTAATTTCACGTGCAAATATACGTATGGCAATCGTGGAGCAAAGTCGTGAGACCGTAGTCAAAATTTCTCTAAACATCGAACGGTACGCGAGGAAGGCATTACAAAGCGATCGCAGAAAATCAAATATCCGTTTCGATCTAATGACCAATCCTCGGATTGGTTTAGCTAAAGCGTTAACAAGGATTTGATTAGCCAAAGAATATTATTAATTGTACAAGAGCGACGCGGACAACTCGTTGTCCATCGCTATTGACTGATTGTGCGGCGCTTCAACAGCGAAAGCGCCGTCGATCGCTGTAATTTGTCTGTCAAATTGGCTGCCAATCGCACACGAGATACGTGCCAACTCGTACAGGTGAATACCTCGTACCGGCGCCGACCTTCTCTTCCTGGCTGTCCCTCGCGTTCCGATTAAATTCGATTTTGAACGATAAGGTCGCACTGCCGTCGAGATAACACAGACGTGTTAAAATCATTTGATGCAAGAGCCCGCGTTTTTATAGCAGAAGTAGCTGTCAGGCCGGCTTTATTAATCCTTGAGTGACGAAGTTCTGTGAGGTAATTTAAAATTTACAAGTGGAAATGCACGAAATCGTGGTGACCGCTAAAGCGCACAATACATCGTAGCAACGTATCCATGTGGCGGATGCGAAATAATTATTATAACAGTGTTACGTGCTCGAAAATAAATATTTTTCAGCTTGTAGTCATAAAGATGTCAATATTTGTATATATTTATATATTTATATTTATATATATATAAATATATATATATATATACATGTATAATATATTTGATGCCCGTTCAAGTTCTCTAATAACGGTTTATTAATATTTATTAACATGTACGGGAGAGCAAGCTTCATTGAATTTAATTATATTATCAACTATCGAAATATTACCACAGCGTTTCGATCGAAAGTTGTCGTACACCGATACACGCATATGTGGAGAAAGTGAACAGACACATGCATTATTTAAAATGCTCGCCACATGGATATTTGGTTCATCCGCTAATTTCATGAATCGAGACGGATTATATTAGCAGTTTCAATTTGCCTCATTACGGCTTATACAGACCCATGCATTAACGGATTGCATAATCGTTATCTCACGTTGATTACAGTTCGAACAATTGGCTTTCACGTGGATGGAGCGGCAGAAGCTAGGTGGTTCGTATTCGTCGCACAGAGCGCAAAGCGAGAAGCACGTGGTAGTTTGCAGCACGACGCTGCAGGCGGATACCATCATGGACTTTCTAAATGAGTTCTACGCCCATCCCCTGCTGCAGGTTAGATGATGATAAACGAATCGCATTCCCTGGAAGACATCTCGCTTGCTTCCTCGCGCGCCGAGCGACCTCTGATTTTCTCTTTCACTTTATCATCGAAATTCCTGCTTTTGTAATTATTCTCGTCATTAAAATATACGACGACGGGATTTAATTCAATAACGTCGTCGAGTTTAAATTTCATACCGGGAAATCAATCCGCGTAAGTTAGATAAAGTCTCGATATTATAATGCGAATTATAATTTGAGATACGATTTTTGTGCACGATGATGCCTCAGCTTTAATTGTCAATTCGACGCGAGACGATTAGAAGCAATGACAATATACGCGGCGAACAAATTTTTCGCTCATTTATGGAAATATTGGAACTACTTAAGAATGGCAACGACGATGTCGATTATTTAAACGCTTATCACTTTTCACTTATCTGATTTTATTTCTTTAACACTGACG
Source organism: Eciton burchellii (assembly GCA_020341155.1). Lineage (NCBI taxonomy): Eukaryota > Metazoa > Arthropoda > Insecta > Hymenoptera > Formicidae > Eciton > Eciton burchellii. Next base: position 1,048,394 of record JAHMML010000002.1, read on the forward strand.
AATTTTTCGCAACGATCTGAAAATGCGGCGAATAACAGGATTATTATGTGGTGCTCTTATCGCCGATGGAGCTTGACACCACAATGCGGATGATCCTGCAAGTGCCGATCTGGGCACAGAGGGTAATTTACATACAGGGCTCGTGCCTGAAGGACGGCGATCTCGCCAGGGCCAGGATGAACGAGGCGGAAGCCTGCTTCGTTCTGGCAGCGAGAAATTACGCCGACAAAACCGCTGCTGACGAACACACGATACTCAGGTGAGCGATCGATGATAAGGTCGCGATTATACACGAGTTTTGTCAACGAAGTTTGCAGTCCTTGTTAAAATCTCTATAAAATCGATCGTTTGTTTCCTCCTGCGGAGCATCATTACCGCAATTAAAGGTTATAGCTAAATCTTTTTCAAACTCTCTGCTTTGCGCACGATTGCTCCGATTCAGGCTTGTATTGTAAAAAATTAAAATACCTAATCGTTTAACTTCTTTTATTCCCAATCGCGGAACGGGCTTTGTCATAGGCATACATCTCGCGATGTATTTTGATATGCATCTTCGAACTTTATCCTCTATCGAGTGGTTTAGTGAAATTTCAAATTGGTACAAGAATTTGTATAAAGAGATAAAGATAAATAATATATTCTGCATACACATACGAAACAGCGGTGTTTCTCAAGAACACTCCTGAGCCAGGAAATTGATACAAACATGCATTATTAAGGAAACTTATCTTTCGTAGATCTTCTCTAATTATTTGTACAAATATTCCCGCCAAACTCACTTCTTCCCTTCTCTCCCACAATTTTATAATTCACTAGACTTAAACGCACGTGAAAGTATACACGAATTCGATCGGCGATCGTATTGATTGCAGATCGTGGGCCGTGAAAGATTTCGCTCCTAATGTTCCTCAATATGTTCAAATTTTCCGTCCGGAAAACAAGCTTCACGTCAAGTTCGCGGAGCACGTGGTGTGCGAAGATGAGTTTAAGTACGCTCTTTTGGCAAATAACTGCACATGTCCCGGCGCATCGACGTTGGTTACACTGTTGCTACACACATCTAGAGGACAGTAAGTTTTAGGAGGTTTTATCCAAAAGGAGAATATAATTATGCAATTTGCATAATCCTTGTCTTACATATTTATATAATATTTAGTATTTGATATAAATGCTTTTATTCGCTTTAATGTGTAACATATTGAAATCTATATTTCTCTTTTCAACATACAAAATTAATAGACTAGCTGATAAGAGATATAAGTATCAGGAAATATAAATAATCGAATTCGGTATAACAATTCCCATAAATTCATGGAATCCATTCATAAATATCATCTTTCATGGAGATAATATAGGCAAATTTCATAGTTCGCGTATGCAGGATTATAAAATACGACGACGTGTTAATGTAATGGAAAAAAACATATTATTTTCGTTGTTGTCCCGCGTTTTTTATATATCGCACACACTATATCGGCGACGAGAAGATCCTGAACCAAAACCTCCCTCTTCGCAGAGAAGGTCAACAGTCACAGGAAGAGTGGCACAGGCTGTATGGTAAATGTTCCGGCAACGAGATTTATCACATAATTCTCGGTGACTCCCGCTTTTTCGGGGAATACGAGGGAAAATCCTTCACCTATGCGTCGTTTCACAGCCACCGGAAATACGGAGTCGCGCTCGTCGCAGTCAGACCAGCGGAACTTCCGGAGTTTTATGAGGACACCATTCTGCTGAATCCCGGTAATCCCGTGAACCTCTTGATATTTTCTGATTTCTCGAACCCGGAGGGGGGGAGCATTTTCCTGAATCCAAGATCTTGTTACTTCAGTTTACTTTGTCTCGCGCTGAGTCCAGATTCGCTTACTTCGGACTATCGGCTATCGCCGATAGATCATGAAACGATAACTTAACTCTTGGAAATTAAGAAGATCGATAATCAGATCTAGACAAGGACGGTAAACAAAACATGAGACGAGTTAAATCTTAGATCGTGTAATCTCATCACATGAAGAACGAAGGATCCTAATCGTAAACTCTCGCGCGCAGGGCCGCGGCACATAATGAAGAAGACCGATACGTGCTACTACATGAGCATTACTAAGGAGGAGAATTCGGCATTCGTAGTCGCAAACAACCAAAGCGGCGTCATTGGTGAGGGCACGCAGGTGATTGTCGAGACGAAGACGGACGTGACGTCCGCGAGCAACGTGTCAACGGCGAACACCACGACGACGAACACCACCACGGCGACCATGAACTCCATGGGGGCGACGTCGGCGACGACGACGATCACCACCACCACCACCACGATATCGACCAGTTGCACTGTCGGCGGTGGCGGCGATGGGAACGGTACAGCAATCAGCAACGGTGCCGACGCGCACCAGCGATTTTCCAACAGTTGTAACGTTGCGCTGAGCGAAACACTCCGCAGGCAGGAAACCTGCACGGGGCCCCGTGTGCAGGACCGGTCGAACGGTCACCAAGGTCACAGGGCCCCGTTGCCACCGCAGGTTATTTTGCAGGTCCTCCCTAGCACGCCCACACCAATCCAACACCACAACTTACTCGCATCCGATGTCCACCGTGAGTGTCGCATGCGCCTTGCTGCTTCTTATCTTTTATCTTCTACTTCATGTCTTTCTCTCTTTCTCTCTTTCGCTCTATTTTTTTCTTCTTACACCTTATCGTCTTGCTCTGTACGACAAAAGAGATTCCCGTCTCTTTTATTGCGGTTCGCGGCACCAATTTATAAATGCTCGTAAAATCGCGCCTGTTCGCGGAGATTTCATTCGAATTTTCGTAAATACTTCGTTATGCATCGAGCCGATAGGATGTTAAGTGATTTAATTATAAGAGAATTTTTTCATGTAGATTAAAACAGAGATTGTAGATCTTGCGTGATCTATCTAGACGATGTACTTTAATGATTAACAAGTTTTTGTTATTAACAAGATTAACGACTCTAACTTTCTCTGCATCGAGAAGTTTTAGCTCTTTGGAAGCCAGTACATTCACTCTGCGAATTGACTTTTTAATGATTCTTAAGTAAAGCTGCCATAGTGCTAAAACTACGGATTGGAGAAAAGAATTCTCGAGTGAAGTTACTGGATGCAAAGGGTTAATGATTCAAAATAAGCACTTAGCCACGATTGATATCGACTTGAGTATCTTGAAATTTTCTTCATTCTGTTTATTTTAGCACATTTGATTACTGCACTTCAGATAACGATAGAGTTAATGTTGCTGAGAAGATGTTGTCTGATGTTTGCAATCGTTAAATATTCTTGCGACAGTTACACATGTACACGTTACACGATACACGATGCTTTTCAGCTATAAATGTAGTGTTGAAATAATGATTAATATAACGATGAAGTTAATAAAGTAGCAAATTGAAAAGAAAAGGAAGAAATATTAAAATGTTCGCAATTAGAAGTTTATTATTAGTTTATTATTATTAGTTTATCTGTTTTCAATCATTGAAACGATTCGATTGACGATTGACGAACTATAAAATTAGTTATTTCTGTTATTTAAGTAATCTCTCGATCTTATGCCATAAAGCTCATATTTTTCTTCACAAGGAGTTTCATGGCTTTGTAAGCTCTCTTCATTGTAAAACGAAATTATGCGAAAGACTACGGATAATAACGCGAGTCACATGCGCGATTAAGTTTTCATGTACAGCAGCAACTGGAAATAAACTGCCCGAAATACCATTCCTTCCTTTTCATTCTCGATGTGATATCTTCGCGTGGCTTGCTCCTGCACGTCGCTTTATGTGTCACGTCGCGTGTTTGAATGGGAAACTGCAGTGTTGTAATTAAAACATTGTTACTTCGCCCGCTCCGTTGCAGATCCATGACGTTTGAATTTATTCGTTGCGCATAGATCTCGGCTGTGAGAGAATCGATATAGGATTAAGCGATAATCTAAAATAATCATAATCATCGGTTGCTGAACGGTGTTGAAAAGCGCAGTATTTTCTCATGATGCAAAGTTTATCTGAACTTGGAAGTTACAAAACGACCGAACGAGATGACATTCCTTTTTTCTCGTTGGACCAATCGCTTCCTTTTTTTTCTTTCTGGCATATGACGAATTTTTCATCGACTTTCATGCTTTTCTGTTTTGCATTTATCGATCTTTATCTCTTTTATTCGGTGATCGACGATTTGAGACAGTACTGAATACTGAGCAGATTGTTATCGATATATTAGAGACATTCAATACGCGGTTGACTTTACGTGTTATAGCGAGTTATCTTGATCCCGGAGGATTCGGGGACTCGAGGCAATGCTTGAAAGAGGGAGGATCAACACCGCAAACACCAATTACTGGAAATCATTTAGACGTGCCACGTTCTCTCGATCCGAATCCCAATCTGCTTAGCCCAGAAATTTTAACCCAGAGGAGAGGTCAGTTATTACGCTGATGTAATATAACTATGTTATCTGACATTATCATTAATACTTTCTGATCATAATATCGATATCTCACTTTCTTCATGTTAGAAATAGTTGAAATAGAAATGTTAAGCTTTTAAGTTTCATTAAGAGTAACGTAATAATCATTAGAATTATTTGTAAATTATTTGCTGGCGGTAATATCTGTTAAAGTTATGTTAAAGTTAAATTCGCTTTAATTCTCTACGATAACGTCTTTGTTAAAGCTAAATCTAAGAAGCAGATTTAAATGGGTAGCGAAAATCTAGTTAAAGGCCACGCAGAGTTTAAAGGATGTTCATTGTGACATAATTTCTAAAAGTGCTCTTGTGCATTTGACACACTTTTGTCTGTGTGTGTAAAGTAGTTCGAAGCACTTCTAATAACTAGTTTTTCCAACGACTTTGAAAGTTGCTTCTGCAGACACGGCTATCCGTTATTTCTATCCATGTCCCACAACATTTGTGTGCCACAACACTGTATGATATATCGCTAAAATTAGAATTTTTGTTATATTGACGAGTCAGTCACATTCTTCGTTTGGAGTTAATTGGAACTAAAATTTCCAATATGTTTCATTTATATAAATATCTTTATATCATTTTTATATTACACAGTTATATTTATATAATTGAAATACGTGTTGATATACATAAATACACGCGCGTGACATCAAATATCGTCCCGTGAAGCTTTTTTAAACATGATCTCTGCGGATATCTCTATAAAACATTTCGCTTTTCGTCTTTCAACACAGAACATTCAACTCCAAGTTATCCAGCGATAAATCCCGAAATAATCTTTTTGCATTACATCACGCGCGCGCACGTTATTGCTGTTAGACATTTCTCATCATTCTGTTTCCTTTTTTTTCAAAATTGACTGAGATCCTACATTCGTGACGTTTCAGGAAGCAGAAGACCGAGCATTCTACCGGTACCAGACATGCTCACCGGCTCGACCCTGCACCTGCCTGGCCAAGAATCTTTAGACCACGAGGGTGATGAATCCGAGGACGAAATGGATGACGACGTTCCCTGGAGATCGCCGAGCGAGAAGATCGCGTAAGTATGTCTCTCTATTTCTTTTCCTCGTCATTCATTGTGATACGTTGCGTCCAAGGATCCGTGCAGATATTACGACGCCGGTCTTTGACAATCAAGGCAGAAGAACAACTCGTTAAGATCAGAGAAGTCAGTCAGAATAGAGGAAACGATTAGCAGGAGAATTTGTGTCTTCCTTTCTTTTGTTTCCCGATTTCTGTTTCATATCTGTTATGATCATGTCGCACTCGCGTCCGTGCGCGAGCGCAACCGCAAGATCCGCCGAGAATTTCTCGCACTTTGTCTCGTGCACCTGCATGACGCGGTCTTGTGCATCAAATTCTTTTATATGCATCACACATATACATCTTATATTTATGCATATTGTATGCGTCTTATATACACGTATTTTTTTTTGTATTTGCACAATGAGCAAAGCGCTGAGGAAAATTCGTCAAGAGAATATCGCGAATGTATTTCATTGAGGAATGCAAGTTGCAGGATTATCCTAATTATCGAGCGAGTCCAAGTATTCTCATGCGTGAGAATTCGTGATTGAATTTGTGCAATATTCAATTTTTTTACGAGAATTCACAGAAACTTTTTTTAACGTCTCTTGATGTTGCTGATCTTTTGAATAGCTGCTACTAAATCTGGCATTGTCTTTGGATTTCTGACATAGCAATGATCTTCACAATAAAAAATAATTATTTGTACAAATATTACAGATATAATGTGTTTAATTAATTTATTACTCGATTTGTTAATATAGTGCAATTGATTCGTTCACGAGTAATATATAATTTTATTTTTATACAAATCGATTTTTGTATAAATTAGTTACAAGGAAGCAAAAACTCGTAAAAGTAATTTAGGAAATCAATCAGAGACAGGACGACAGGGGCTGACGAAAAAACTTTTTCTATTCCTTCATGAATTTCAGCGAATAGCGTCCTTGAAATTGAAATAATATTCTTTGGCAACTTTTGAGATTGCATTTATCAGTGCTAAGCTCCGCGTTGCGTCGCCATAAAGTTCTGCGGAAGAGATTTCGCAGAGAGTCACACAGAAGACGAGTCTTTTTCCTGAAAGAAATGACCCGGTGCGCTTTTAATTTAATGACGCCGTCAATGTTAAAACGCGAATACATTATGAGCTATCACGATGATATCGTCCGACCCATCGGAAGGTAGAATAGAAGTTACGCGGATATGTTGCTCCGCGGGTATGCAACGCGCATATGTAGAGTGCTCGGCATCTTTATCTTTATCTTCCGAGTGCTTTCGTCGTCATCATCTCATCAGTGGAGGAATGATAGCGTTAAGTACCGTTAGTGTGACAGCCCGCCTTTTCTCTCATATCTCAGTAGATTCCCGCAAGGCAAAAGCAATTATAATTAAAAGATATCGTCTCGCTAATTCAAGATTTCATGGAATAATCATCTCAAAGATAAATTCGAATGGCGGATTTTGATTGTGAGAAAAGATGCGCGCGACAATGCGCGCATGGACTAAAATACAAAATCATAAAATTATAATTCTTCCTCCTTATCACATCTATGAGTTATCGCGTAATCTAAGTGTCTTTTTTTAGAATTCAAATCGCTCAATTTCGATATCTTAAACTTAAGTTGTTGTTTTATTATTCGTGAATTAGAAGAATTCCGATTAAAAGATGACTGTCTTGCTTTAAAAAAGGTATACACATTAAAATTATGTTCACGTAGCAGAATATTTTACTTTCTTTTAGGAAATATCTAAGAGAATTTTGGTATATAACTTTTTAGCGCAGTCAAGCTTCATAATGAATATTATTTCCCGTCTGTTCTACAAGATAGTACAGTAGTTCGTCATTAGTTCTCTCTCTCTCTCTCTCTCTCTCTCTCTCTCTCTCTCTCTCTTTCTCTCTCTCTCTCCCACCTTTTTAATATACAGTTGAGATGTAACTCTTTGACGTAGAAAAAATCTGTTTTTTTTTCTTTTTTCATTAACGCAGTGTCTGATGATAATCATTCAGAAGAAACGTCTGATTTCTGGAATATTTTGCATAAACAAAGCGTCTCATCTTTCTGATGTTTCTTCACTAGACTCAAGTAGCATTAGTGCCAATGTCTAAATAGTTAGCAACAAAGTACGATATCCGATATCTCTATGTAGGTACGAAAAATGTAGAGTGTAATTTTGCGAGACGACATAGAGCATCGGAGAGAATAGAGTCTCGGTGATAATGTACTGGTCCAGATTTATCATTGCCTCTCGCATATCTCCTGTAGCCCCGTTTGTCCATTTCTCGAGAACCGCGAGACCGCGAACACGGATTGTCAAGTGCGGCGACGCGAATGTTTCGTGACGTGACGTTTATCCATCTTTGATCGTTTAAGTATAATCGTGCAAGTCAATGGTCGATGTGTCTCAATGTCTCTCGATGCCTGTTTCTCCACTAACGGCACCGGACGGTGCCGTTGAATTGCTGCTCGATGCTGTCCTGCCTGACACCCTATATGTCCTCATGGATGTTTTCGATGTCTTTCTTCTTGCATCGTCCTTGTGCACTGCCGTCTTGCCGCACGACTTCCGTCAAGCAGCTTCAAAGGGTGAGTCTCTCATTTTATGCTTCTTTTTACACGTCTCAATTTGATTTGCTTGTTAATTTATCGAAACATCTATCTATTATTTCTTTCATTACAACATGTACGTATATAATTCACTTGTAGTACATCTTAGATAAACTTAAAGGTTTACTTGTCAAAATGGTATCGTAAGTATGCGTTCGTCGACAGTGACAGCGATGGCGATCGTTATTAAGAAATCTGTGATTATGAAATTCGCCGTGCGGCACCGATACTCTGATCGAGGCTTTTTCAACGATGCGAAATGCGGCGCGTCTTCTTACGCGCCCAAGATAGTTATCGACACACACGCACATACATGCACACGTGCGCGCGCGCGCACACACACACACATACGCGCGCGCGTGCGCGTATTGTCGACGTAAACCGTCTTTTTCTTTCCGATTGTCGTTGGAAGACCTTGTTGAAAAATTGATTCGTGATTAATCAAGTTTCTGACGACTGCCGTTCTATCTTAACGTAACTGTCGGTGTCAAATAATAATAGACAATTCTTACTTTACAGCAACAGCAGCAGCTCGAGAACATGCGTCGACAGCTGCTGAAAATACGCGTCAACATGTTACGCTCGTACTTTCGCGCTTCATCGATATCTCTTATTAAAAAGAAACATTTTCCGAACATCCTCGGTGCGAGGATTAATCGCGGGCGTAAATTACGCCAAGATATAAATTACGTGCACAATAGCATCGTGATAAATGCTTCCGGTCAGAAACAGTGCTGCTATACCGATATCGTCCACTCTTCGCCATTCGGATATCGCGTGACTTGCGCGGTATCCGAGAGCGGTGTAAAACGATTGCCTTCTTCTATCTCGTTCACGGATCTCTGCGGCTTTCAGGGAGGAAATTGCTGGGAATCGCTAAGCTGCATTCCGGACCTTCCTCCGAGCGGGGATGCAGAATTCGCGCGCAGTTTCCTGCGACGTATCAACGCGCGTCATAGCGAGTTCGATAAAATTACTGTCGCGCACGTACGCGGTCACGGCTAATACGGTTAAGATAAGGTCAGCCTGAACCCTTAAGTTTAATTTGAGGAAAGTCGTCGGTTTCGCACGGCCATGCGAATGTGCGTACTTTGATTGTCCCCAAGCGACATCCGTTAATAAGAATGGCACTGCCCCGAAATCTAGCATTATGCGCAGAAGGTGTCGGGACAAGATAATCGAGTTTCAACGATGTTACAGGATCGTCAAGGGATTCCCACCGGTTTCCCCCTTCATTGGAGTCTCGCCGACATTGTGTTACCTCTTGAAGGAGAAGAAACCGCTTTGTTGCCTTCAGCTGGCTCAGGTACGTCCGCTGTGCGACAAACGGCGGTCTCTCAAGAGCGGGAGCGTTACGAATTGCCGAAATTGCGGATAAGATATTGCCAGCCCGTGATACTCATGATTCTCCTGCTCGTTCTATTAGGTGTGCCAACATTGCAGCTACAGAAATGCCAAGGAGTACAATTGGCAGAACAAGACGATCATCCTGGCCGCGGACTACGCCAGCAACGGGATTTACAACTTTATCATACCGCTAAGGGCACACTTTAGGTATCGACCGCAAAATCAATGCTCGAATCCGCGGTTTCTCGGACGTAACTATTTTTTTTTCGAACTATCCATTTGATTTTACGGAATAATTGCAACATTCCACGTCAACAATCGAAAATTCAAAGCAGGATTAATTCACCGACACGAACGATGCAAGCGCGATGTTAATGAACGCGCAATATTTGTATACAGGTCGAAAACGTCATTGAATCCGATTATCCTTCTGCTGGAGAGAAAACCAGAAATCGCCTTCCTCGATGCGGTGTCCTACTTTCCGCTGGTGTACTGGATGCGCGGTTCCATCGACTGTCTAGATGATCTTCTCCGGGCCGGCATCACTTTGGCGGAAAATGTCGTTGTCGTAAACAAGGAGCTGAACAATTCCGCCGAAGAAGATACCCTAGCCGATTGCAACACGATCGTTGCAGTGCAGACGATGTTCAAGTAAATGTCTATACTTACGAGGAATCAGTTCATACCGCTCGGCGGAAACGTGTCATAGTTTACAGCTTGCACCTCGGCGCGATAAAAAGAAGTACAATGTTCGGTATTTGCGGAAAGGTTTCTGCTTATTCTCCCTCTAGTTCCTTTTAGCAATATCTAAAGAATATTATATCTCAATATTTTGAGATGTGTTCTAACGTCGCAATGCGCGATTTCTCCCTTGTGTTTGCGTTATTTCATTACTTATTAAAGTAACTTCTACGACGATAAAGATAACACGGGAAAAATTTGTGCATGAAAAAACCGACGAAGATTACACAATACTTTCGCCTTTAATGGTATTACTTTTAATTTTCTTGATAGATTTTTCCCAAGTATAAAAAGCATAACGGAGTTGTCCCAGTCGAGCAACATGCGCTTCATGCAGTTCCGCGCGCACGACAAGTACGCTTTGCATCTCAGCAAAATGGAAAAGGTACTCCTCAGTGCTACTACCGATGACAACCACTCCGATGAGCCTCCGAAGGGCTCCCCGGTAACACGATATCACTCATTCTCCGACCTCTGATTGATGATGGATTGACTGATTGTTGAATTAATTGATCTATTGACTGCCAAATCCCTCCAGCGTCGTCGTCGCTCTCGTACCGCCGTAACTCAGCGCTCGCTACACATACTTGACCCAATTCAAGACCGCATTGGCGAGAAAATTAATATGCCTGAGCGCACTAATCGCATCTGCAGTCCGTGACTCGCGGTACAGTGAAAATTAATTTTCCTCACTTGAAATTTTTTCCCCGCTCGTAATAATCGTTCCTCCTCCCATAATGCGTTGCTTTGCTGTACCATGCGGCGTTTGCCGACGTGGCTTCCGCACAAATCCAATTTCGGCGGATGCAACGCTCGCGGTAAAACTTGAAAGGACGCTACCCGAGATTTGCGATCGCTGATCTCGTCAGGCCGGGACCGCCCCCTCGTAAGCGGAAAGTAAGCGAAAAGAAATTACGAGAGCAAAGTCGCTCGGCGCGGAAACCACATTGCTCTAAGTGCTGGCTTCCCGCATGCATCGCCGTTACGTCGCTCATCAACCGACAAGCCTCGCGCTGCTTTACTTTGTATCCCTCGTTATGCGATATTAACACGGAAAATTCGGGACAAATTTTCTGATAGACCTCCCAATGAGGCAAAATACAGCGTGTAATTACAGCCTATAGCCCGAATTTATTTCCTTACGCGTTGTTATCCGCGTTATCCAGAGCATTTTCTCTTTTTCGACTAAATAGATCGATGGAAATAAAATTATTACTCCGACCGAATATATCAAGAAAATCATTGAACAAAATTGCGGTATACAGAAAATGTAGAGATCCGCAAGTCAAAAAGTAAATTATTGTTTTAGAATTCGGTACACGCGAGAGCGGCGAATGTTTGGAAATATTGGCAATATTAAGGAATCATCTAGTAGATAGTCGCTTAGAATCTAATTATTGATGCATGGATTACAATGAACTGACTATCTTCCCCTTCTTTTGAGCATTTTGTCTAATACTTATATCACCCCATAAATCTCCAATTCTCAAAGACCGATACAATGATTTTTTCTTTAGTAGGCTTTATTCTCTTGATTCATACCACCGCTTAGTGATTCATGCTTGAAATTTAGCCGCTTTCAATAGATTAGAAAATCCCCGAAGACTGGTATAAATATTCCCTTTGTTCCTCTGCGTGCATATATACAATATAAATATATATCTGTCGCTTGAAATTAGAACAATCGATGCTTGATTGTGTGCCTTAGAGAAGAATTAATCGATATGATTTTATGATTTGATAACACGTATAAAACGATAATATTTCAAAGCAAATATTATCGTAGCGTTTATAGTTACTAGAAATATCTGTACTAGTTACACATTTAGCCCGAAGGCCTGACATTTCTATAATATCAAAGTTAGAAATTCTTTTTGTTCTCATCGCATCCCATTATGTCATGTTATTACGCGATAGCGTCTTCGTATCTCCAATCTTATAGTCTCTATTCTTTTCTGCGGAACACGGGAGGAGAAAGAGAAATGAAATTGTTCCTGCAATGTCATTTTCACGCTACATCACATGATGCGTTATGACACGGCAGAGGATTTGAGAAATGTCAAATATATTGGATATTGCTTTAAATATAGAAGCATATCGAACTTAATCCTTAGTATTAATTTTATCGGGTATTAAATGGGATTCTTTTTCTTTTTTCTTCACTTCAGTTGAACAATCAAAGGAGGAAATCGAAGAAAGCGTGTAAAAGTTTATGTGTTTGTTGTAATAACATTCACATCGTGTGAATCCTAGACAGATTTTTAATTTAATGGTCTTGTATACACGCCGCAAATTGTTCGATATGAAAGTAAGCGATATTTCGTAATATTTATACAGCTATATTTTCGACAACATCATGTATAACTACTTCTGATCGTATTAGTACGATCAGAATTATTTACCCAAAGACATTTACAAATGTCTGCGTTCGTCCGCTAGACAGTTTTATTGGAGCATTTAAGAACTGATATTGCTGCTTCGTGTTAAAATATTGACACATTCGCGATGTATTTAAGAGAAGTTTTATTTGTGCACGTTGCTAGCAAGTGTATAAAAACTCCATAACAAAATCAAGAACAATTGTGCACAATAATTGATGATATATTATTTATATTATGGATGCTTTCAGAGGGAAAAGGAACGAGGATCTCACATATCGTACATGTTTCGATTGCCGTTCGCCGCTGGCAGTGTTTTTAGCGCCTCGATGTTGGATACGTTGCTTTATCAAGCGTTCGTTAAAGATTACGTGATCACGTTCGTGAGGCTATTATTGGGAGTAGATCAAGCGCCAGGCTCTGGTTTCCTCACATCGGTAAGCGATCAGTTTTACATAAAAGCGTCTATAAGCTCACATATGGTAGTTTAAATTTTTCTTGCGTGTAAGTCTTTTACATGCATCAAGCTAATCTCTTTTAACATATTCGATGTTGATCCAATCGTAATACATTTTTTATAAATACGAGCGTCAGCTATTTCTCAAACCTCCTAGTGTCAAAAGAGCGCCTTGTCTGATAATTCATTTCGATCATGACTCGTGTAACAATCGACACGTGTCCGCATATATGACATTATTGCTAATATTAAAATCACAATTGCAGATGCGCATAACGAAGGACGACATGTGGATAAGAACGTACGGCAGATTGTATCAGAAACTCTGCTCAACCACTTGCGAGATCCCGATTGGGATATACAGAACGCAGGATACCACCGTGTCTGACTCCTCGCATGTGAGTATGACACTTCCGCATTTCCACATTCAGGGGAGAGCCTAGCCGACGTAGTTTGTTATTTGTACTCTCTAAAGACAAGAAAAAATCTTTGAATGGCGGCTGTGAGTAGCGCATGGTTGTGCTCTCGCTCCTTCCTCTGGTTTGGTCTGCTGCTACATCTCTTCTCGTGGCATCTCTCGGCCTAAATGCTCAATGCCGCGCCTAAATAACGAGCAATCGGAAACGTTGCATCTTGACGAATTAATTTTCTCATAGCACGTTATCTTTCCCCCACCCCAACTCATCTGGTCTTTGCGTCTTTGAATCTTGCATTGTGCTAGATCTAGTGTGCTGACGATGCTTCTCTCTTTCGTCGATAATCCGATAACATTTCGTCAATCAGAGCAACGCGGGGTAATGGGATCGTGGGATTTCGCGGAACGCTAAATTAACCCCTCTACGCAAAGGGAAAAAAAAGAAATCTTTTCGAAGCACCGCTCATTCATGTCGGGAGCTCGGAAGACATGATTACAAGCACGAGAGAAACGGACGCCCCCGTGAGCGTGAACGTGCATCAGAACCGAGAAACATTTACCTCGACAGGATTGGCAGTCGAGCACGGGTCGATTGATCTAATCTGATCTGATTAAGCATCAGGCGACGCGGCGGCGCTCTGCATCCGAAAACGCGAGATAGAGCGGCGCGGCGCTGTGCGAAATCGCGGTATCGGGCGATGCGCTATCATTAGTAAGGGTAGAATTGCTTGTCGTTTTAGCAGGGCGACTCAGACGCGGAAAGCGACGCCGGCGTCGGCGTGACGTACAAGGTGCGTCATTCGGCGGCAGCATCGTGCCTTGCGAATTGCGCTACCCGCGACAAGGGTGCATCTGCTGTGAGTAAAACGTCGACGTGGTGGCTGTTCTCCTTTCGTGAACGCTCTCTGTGTAATTCATTTCCGCATCAATCTCTAGTCTGGCTTCTCTCACTATCGCGTTCTATTCTATGTCTTTATCTTTCTCCGTTTCTCTCTCTTTATCTATCTATCTATTTCTCTTTTCATCTCTTTCCTTCTGTGTTCTTCTTTCTCTTTCTCTTTTTCTATCACTCGCACTTTATCTTGATGGACGTCCAGACTCGTCTGCCGCAGCACAGCAGCGCATGCAAAACGTTGCATCCTCGATCGTGCAAGGAATTTTTCAACAGCCTTCGTGGGGTCGAAGGCGTCTTTGTATATCGGTTCTAAGTCTGGTCGATTTCGACCGATATCGAAAAGCTGAAACAGTGGTGGTAACAGCCTTTGTAACACTTGGAAAGCTGCGTGCGTTGAACCACTTGTTGCATGCGGTACGTAACGATAACAGATACGTACGCATTTGCCCAGTTGACTTTAACACGTTTGACGGTTACGTCAAATTGATCGTTCGCCTCTCAAGAGGCTAGTTTTCATGTTTACAGCGAGCAATCTGCTAGCTCGAGGAAATATTGTGACTTAAGCAAGTCAAGTATCGCAATCTTCTACGAGATATTCCTTTACTTCATAGATAATACACTTTACAAATAGCACATATGCATGATGCTGATGTCACCATTGTCACCTACGCGAAATTACGATGACACGTAAAGTGGCGTTTTATTCAGGGCCACCTCGTGGTTGATTGTCGGACTGCCTGTTCCCAGCAGATGCACGAGTACGTTAATACTTAATGATCTCTTTCGTTCTATCGCCAGTACTCGGTGAGTCTTGGCGACGAGGCGCGCGACAACCACGCGCAGCAGATCGAGCGAGCGGAGATCGCGAATCTGGTGCGCTCGCGGATGGAATCGCTGAACCTACCGGTGGCTGACTATGATGACGTGTCAGAGAAACGTAACAGCTTGTCCTACGTGATCATCAATCCGAGCTGCGACTTGATACTCGAGGAGGGTGACATCGTCTATCTAGTGCGACCTAGCCCATTCTCCGCGCAGAAAACCTTCGAGCGCCACAATTCCCGGCGCAAGAGCAACATCAGCTTCTGCTCGGCACAACTGGTGTCGCAGATGAGCGCGGCGGTCGCTGCTGCCGGTCTGCAAACCGGTCCAGGGAGCCGTCGCGGCTCCAGCATAGGCTTGGCTAGGGCGCCACCCTTGAGCACGACTAAGTCCAACTCGCTCTCGCTACCCGATAGTCCCACGGTGGCCGGTACCCTGCGCGGTCGCTCCAATTCTCTGAGGGTGGTCGATGATATTCTTCTGCGGCGTAGCAATTCTCTGCGCCAGGGCCTGACAGCGACCACTAGACGGAAGAGCAGTCTAGAAGATATTGGTCTAGGGGCGCTCTCGCATCCCTCCAACCATAACCCGATCAAGATCGCCTTGAACGGCTCGATCGGCCTGGAAGTGACACCGCCTGAAGAGGGCTCGCAAGGTGGTATCGGCGCGAGTAACACGGGTATCCTCGACGTCGGCTTACCTTCCATGCCGGAGCTGAACACGGCCTTGGGACCTAGCCTAGGCGCGGGTCTTGGTGGTTCTCTGGGCGGTCTCTACGATCCACCCTCGCTTCAGTGCCCGATGGGCTCGCCCTGCCAGTCGCCACAGATGCAGGGCGCCACGCAAGATCCACAGCACATACAGGGGACGATAGTATGATATAACCTTATGTGGGGACGCAGGCTCTCCGGCGTGGCACGAAACAAGTGGCTGTAGCGTTCCCACATGTCATTTAGAACGGCTGAGCATCGAGTCGGCGCCTTCGCTAGCGAAGTCGAATATGGTAGAGAGTATATAAGCTGCATATCTCAGTGGGACTGACCAAGTCGGATGAACGAGACGGCCGGAGAGCAAGGTGTTTCGGTGAAATCAAGTACGAGATCACGTCGATGATATTACTGTTTGAAGTATTAAATAAATATTTTTGCGATGTTTTCGCCCAGAACTGATTGGGATGAGTTATTTCAACGGGATTAACTTGCTTCTGATTAGCACCAGTTCAACTTCGGTTAACGCGATCATGCGCGATTTTTTACGGCGGTACAATTTTTATCTCAAACGTAGAGTGTAATATGTGAAGAAATTTTTCGTTATCGAGATTCATGCAAACGATTATTCTGTTACTAGCATTTGCTAAAGCAAACGACTAGTCGCAAGCTATGATAGAACTTGAGTTCTTTGCTCCGGTTCTCGTATCAATGCTGTTTCGAATTTACAGAAATATTTTTCATTTCATTTTCCGAGGCGATGATTTATGGCGATTTGTGGACTTTAAACGCAGATAAATTTAATCGTAACTGTGATACGCCGTGACTCGTTAATTCCCTCGTTAGAAGTGCTCTCTTTTCATAGAGGATCTCAATGTCACTACATACTAATCGTGGATGAAGAATCGCCTTGAACGTCGAGCTAGAAATCAAAGACGCGGTGATTCATTATTTAAGGGCGACGTAGCTGCATTAGCCTCATTACTTTCGTAACTCGTACCTATAGCAAGTTGCATTCTTAAAACATTTTGCTCTCTAGGTCGACTCTAGCACTCCGATGTCCGTGCGTTCATTCATTGGATAATAGATGATACGAATCAAGTGTATGCGAAAGATATTTCGTGAAAGAAATGCGCTCCGCAATGTCCGACGAGTGCATATTGCGAGTCACTCATTATTTAATTGCTCCGAATTTTGTGAGTGTCATAGAAAAACATTTTATATAGAGAAATAATGCAAACAACATATCTTATCGGGAAATTATTTTTTAATATTTCACGAACTATCATCTTATTTTAAATGACGTGGCATGCTGATAACTATGAGATTAAAATTTTTTTATGCATCACGTGTCCTTTCAATGCATCTCGAAATCACAAAAGTGTAAACTATTAATTAATTACTACCGGATGAATTTTCTTATGCCTATGATCATGTCATAAGCATAGGCGTTAGTTTCCAGATTGATAATAAATATGTCAAATAGATATAGAACTGACTCGCTGTAGTCGCTCGTCCGCTTAACAGATTCTCGCGCAACGAGAAGCTAGCAGGAATGTTCCACAACGCACTCCTCGATTCCTATTTACAATTAGCATTGCGCTCAGCGATCGAGAGCGAATAATTTTATATTAGAGGGATTTATAGCGGGCGAGGATCTTATTATACATATTGCGATTGTATGACCATTTCAATCATATCACGCGAGAGTGCCGTTTGCGCGAAAATCACTGTTATATCCTACCTAGATAGGAGGAAGAATATTTTAGACGAGATTTAAGAGTGCTTAAGGACAGGTGTGCGTTATATCTCATGACTTTCAGCGTGACTGATATCAATCGTCCATGGTGGGCATATCGTCGAGTCGCAGGACGATTCTCGACCATACGTACCATCGTTTCTCCGTGACGACACCGAGATTTTTCGGCCGACACTTCGGACAAATACAGATGACGAGACGAGACTGCGAAGATCGCAAGATTCGATCGTAGGCAAACCGCGTATAATTACTATTCTACTATTAATATCTTTTTCCTTCGTTTATTTCCTTGTATTAGTTTTACCCTCGTTATCCGTGAATGCGAATCGATTCAAGAGATAATTGTTCTTAGCAAGCGAGCGTTCGCGCTTGACTTTAACGATCCGTTCGATTAGTTAGTCAAATAAGAGAATCGTCGTCCACGACTCCAGACAAAACAAACACCGACTGGCCTGCGATTATTTATCTACAAATGACACTTCCCCGATCCAGG
The DNA here is from genome assembly GCA_020341155.1 of Eciton burchellii. Taxonomy (NCBI): domain Eukaryota; kingdom Metazoa; phylum Arthropoda; class Insecta; order Hymenoptera; family Formicidae; genus Eciton; species Eciton burchellii. The sequence goes on from JAHMML010000002.1 coordinate 1,066,516, forward strand.
TTGCTACATTGCGCTTATAATTGTCGGTGGAACAGTATAACCAAGCGTCATAAGAATTCGAGAGATGTTTGAAAAAATTTTGAAGGATATCTAGAAGATGAACACATGTCTCTTAGATGTTCTTTGGATGCTCGCGTGTTGAATTGCTTGAGCGATTAGCGATATCCGGATTGGTGCTACTCGTCACAATAGAATCTAATTTTTTATGTGACGCCGCTGATCATGGCGCCCGCAGCCAAACGCAATCGTTCGTTGACCAATTTATATGTTTCTTCGACCAAACGAGTCCTATTATCGAGTACCTGCTTGAATATTGCTTTCTTAGGCCGGCCAGTTTGGCCTCGTTAGACGCGCGACCAGGTGTATCCCAGAGATATATGTCACAAAATAGTTTTGCAATCATCGTTTCGCGTCGGTTGTAATTTCCAGTAAAACCATTCCTTCGCGTTTTAGATTGCAAACAACCAGATTAAAAAGATAAGTCGTATTTTTCACATGATATTTTACAGGATTACCTTTACGATTCAACTGTACTAATTAGGCATCATAACAAATATCGCAGAGATATTTACAGCAGTGTACATAGAGAAATATAGAGGTGCGAAGCACGAGATGTGAAGCAGAATGGTCGCCTCGCCGAAATAGGAGATCATTCTGATCACCTGGTCACCAAGTCCGAGAATCGATTCCCACCGAGATGAGGCGCGAAGCGGGTCTTGAATGCGCTTTGTACAAAATCAAAATGTAAGCTAAGTAACGCGGCTCGCTTCGCTTCAATCGAGACGATCATGATGAGAATTCATCACCGAAATTGTTCGTTACATCTGGTCGGCCCGTGCGCGTGCGCGTTCAAATCTCTAATCAAACCGTTTTCTCTTATTCCGTAATTGCTCTTTTCCCTCTGTTAGTTTTCTAGTTTTTCTAGTTCTCTAGTTTCTCCCTCCATCTCTCTCTCTCTTTCTCTTTCGATTAGCACTAAGGAAAACCGTGTCATCTTCGCTAGCGACAACCTGTAGACTTTTATACGTAGATAGCACGCAAGAGCGTGCTTTGAGCGAACTAGCTTTTGAAGGACGAAAGACGGGGGAAGAATTTTCTATATCGTAAGTAGAGCAGGTTTCCTTCATCCTAGTCCAGGAGTCCGATGATCTTCGCTCGAGCTCGCCCCAAAGTAACCCGCCTTAGAGAAGCTCGGCAATTTTATATAATTTTATCGGGGAACGACGGGATCACTCGATGCACTCGGATTATCGTTTTACGATATATGCATCGCTTTTATCTAGGCTAATACTTCTCTCAACGAGGAAGAAGAATGAAAAGGGTCATCCACGTGATTTGTTATTCTGCAGAGATCTCGATTCTTGATTAGGAATTCAGTTTGTTCAAATTTCTTTGTATTTTTCTTTAAAATACTTTTAACATTCAGAGACTACTTCTCTTCATGCGCTCTTTGTTTCTTTTTTTTTTTTTTTTGAGAGAGAAAAAGGTTTTTGGATTTCCGCTTTCTTGAGATAATACGCGGTGTTATTTCGGGAGGTGTTTCGCCCATTTCAAGTAATATCGATCGAAAGACACTACGTGTATTGCGAGAATGAATTCAGTACTGAGGATGCATCGAGGGCGTCCACGTGTCCTCGCGATGTAGAACAAGTAAAATGGTTATTGGGAGAGTGTATATATACTTGCAACTAATTATAGAAGCAGCCCAATATGATGTGACCTGACTTTTCATAGCTGAATTCAAACGAATAATCTATAGAATATCACAATTTAACTGCGGCGAAGTCACAGCGATCTCTTGCGAGGTGCTTCCTGCTCTCGAAGAAGATTGTTTCAATTATACTTCAAACGAGGGCACGATCGATTCCGCGAACCGATTGCGATTGCGCAAAGCTCTTCCTACAACGTGCAAAAATTCAGGTACCACGTGCAATTCTCGCACGATGTAAGATGGCTGTAACATTTCATCGCGTGCAACATGTGTTTGACTCTTCGAAAAGCAAACATTAAGTCTCAGTTTCTTAAGATTTAACCATCGTGTATTCACCTTAATTTATATATTAAGATATATATACATATATAATATATCTAGACAAAAATAGAGATAGAAAAACGAGGTCCATCTAATCATAAAAGAAGAACTGTAGTTTATGAATAATAATTTGTAATTATCAAAGGCATATAATACTTTTTTATCAAATAAATCTGTTAATTTTGCTAGAGAGCCTTTTAAATGGATCTCATTATTTCCGAGATTAAAGTCTCGTAAAGATTATTAAAAGCTGCTATCCTATGATGATTTTATTCAAGTCCAGAATTTAATATCATTTTAACAATGCAGAAATTATATTTCTCACATTCACGATGTAAAAGTCGTGAAGAGCATAAGTTCTCCGTCAGCGTTTATAAAATCACCCCTCAGAGTTCTCGTGCCTTTTTAACGCGAGAGTACCTTATCGAGCGCCTGCAAGTTCTCTGTGAAGGTTTTCGCGTACAACCGCAAGAAAGAGAGAAAGAGTGAGAGKGAGAGAGAGAGAGAGAGGGGGGGGGGAAGAAAGTTTACGTAGAATCTATTTCTTTTTCCGATATTTTCCGAGAATTTTGAGTTAAGTATTTATTTGCCCTCTCTCTCTYTCTCTCTCTCTCTCTCTCTCTCTCTCTCTCTCTCTCTCTCTCTCTCTCTCTTTCTTAATTATAGTTATTGATAAAGTATTTTCTCTTACATTTAATCTTACATTTGACTACAATGACTAGATATATACGATTATACTAATTACGATTATTTTACTGTAATTACACCTGCTTTTCGATTAAGCATAATCATATCTGGAAGCGCGAATTTGTTTTCCATTTCGAAGAGAAGCGCACACATGTTTCCCGGCGCCGGACGTCATGCGAATTCCTTCGAAAGCTTAAACAAGGCGCATCTCAAACGAGCTCTCTTCGAACAACATGAGACGGAAACGCGTCCCAGCAGGTTCTTACGATAAGATTAAAAGTAATTAAGCATTCCTCGACCACAAATACATTGTAAACGGCTGTACGTAATGTAAAATAATTAAAAGCAGAACAACAAAGAGAGAATGTATCTATATATAAAGAAAACAAAAAGTATATATATATATGTGTATATATATATATATATATATATATATATATATGTACGCGATGCGTGCGATGTGCATGTAAATTTATTATAAATAAATTATTATAAAGCAACGAGATATTCCCCTCCAAGTCTTGCATTATTGCCAACGAAAATGCTATCCCGATTGTTATATCAATTCTTCATATCGGGCGCATGCATAACAGAGAATTTTGCGTTCGTAAGATATGATAATCGCCTGTCTGATGAACTTGAAAGGTTTGAACAATGGGATCAAATCAATTAAGAATACGTGTACGTGGAATGTTTATTCTATGTGTATGCACAAGTGTCGTATATACAGTACATATGTTACGCGTAACGTCAGGTATCTTCGCGATATATAAATACAGGGTTTAAATACATCTTCATATATTATATATCGACAGAGGAATGAATCCGTGTCCGGCTAACAGGTGGTCTTTACGGGTTTCAGTACGTTCTCGGTGAACTGGCCGACTATGTTACCCCTCGGATGGTAACACGCCACTATGACACATGTACCATCGCGCTTCGCCATAGCAATGCCCATCTCACTCGTGTTTTTCCAGACAATTTGCGTGAAGTGACCTATGAAAACGAAACAAAAACATTTGCAAATATATTCTACAATCGTTAGATCGTTGCAAACTTCAGCTGGCTTCAATATTCTCATTCTTTATGATCACGATCAAGACTATTGAACGCAAACAGGATATAATTATCGGAAATATTATTTTATAAGCGCGTAAATGAAAATGAATTAATTTAAAAGCATTCTGTCAATCTGTCTATCTTAATTGCTGATGTCGGTGGTTTTTGTCTTATATTATCTCAGAAATGTTCTAGGACGTACATTTGTAAATTAAAGTATTAAAGTAAAGTATTAAATTGGAAAATATGAAAATGTTTTTTTCTAAACATACATGTGTTGAGAACTTTCGGCTCGACGCCAAATTTGTGTTCCTTCTTCTCGGAATACCACTTCGAAATGACTTCACGTGCTGACACGATCAGTTTGGGATCGGAACTCTGCATCGAATAAATATTTTCACCGTACGGAGATGACGATTGAGGTATCAGTTTATTTGTGTTTAGCAATGTGTTTGCCCAGGCCTGTGGATAATTAAGCATACATTTAACACGTGCTATCTTCCTTCAGCCAGTATAGCTTTAGAATTCATGACGAAATTGTAGCGTAATTAAAAAGCGTAAATTATTACTAAGAACACTTCAGGCTTACTTTAGCAGCGACCGTTAATTCCGGGCTCAATCTCAAGTCCGGTGCACAGTGTTTCTTTCTATATTCGTTGTGGACCAGTAATGCCTCTTGCTGCCACATTTGCTCGTCCATCGTGTATCGTTGCTTTAAATCGATAAAAGTAATTCGTTTCGTAGGGGTGGCATCCACCGGTGGCAGAACATTCTCGGTGAAACTGCCTAGGAAGTTCCCGGCTGGATTGTAATTACACACAACATAAACCTCGCCGTTTCGATTTCTGGCCATTCCTACTCCCAACTCAGTGCTGTCCCTCCAGATCACTTGTGTGAAGTGCCCAGTCTTTAGCGTCGTAGGTTCCTTCCCATATTGATGTTGAGTTTCCTCAGCATACCTGCAGGAATTTCCCACTTGATTGTATTTAAAAAGGTCCATGCACGCAAGCATCTTGTAAGTAAGAACGTATTAACGCGACTCGTGTATCGTAAATAGGGTTCACACAAAATTTTTAACTCCATTTCAGGAAATTAACTACTTAGACGAGTTATCGAGAATTGGATGTAATTAAACACAACAATAATTGCAAAATTAAGTCTACATCTTCTCTCTAGTTTGATTTACCTATATATTGAAAGAAAAAAACGATTATGTTAGTTATTTTCATTTTGTTATATCATAATTAAATTCGATTGAATAACATAATAACAATCAGATATAATTATTTAACGGCATATACATGTCAATAATAATCTTTTTAATAGTCTTACCATTCATTCACCGGCTCTTCACCGCTAACGATGGTCTTCGGATTGGAACTCCACATACAATAGAGATTCTCCCCATGGTCAATATTTGCCCTGTGTTCTAGCCTACTCTTAACCGCCAGTATATTGGCCCAGTCTTGACTTGTCTTGCACAGCTGAAAATACACGAACATTGCTACTTATCGTTTCCAGCAAAGACCGCAGCAAACCGTAGCAGTTTCCCCAGGACTTCCGAGAACCTCGGTAGAGCTCGCGAAGTGCTGCGTATAAAAAAATCCTATTTCCTCGGTTCTCGGAAGTCGTTTTGGCGGAGTCTGCAGTTTCATCGGTTTGTGCAAAAAAATCCGATGGTAACCTGCTTGCTGAGTCGTAACGGCGGTACTCCATGCCGCGATCGATAGAAATTGTGCGTGTCGAGACAGAGGTTGATGAATTCCTTCGGAGGCCCTGATCTGCGCATAGACGGTTTACGCGTGTCAGTCTTTGTTATCTATAACATATAGAGAGAATACCGAATGATGAATCAAGATTCGAGCAAGAAATGTCCGATATTTCTTAACAGAACTCGAAACTTGCGAGAATTAAGCTTGCGATTAATTAACGATATTATACTTATTACATAAAGGATTCATTTTTTGCGTCCTTCGAGTGTCAAGCGCTCGCTTGCAATGTGTTTCCTGGGAGCATTGAGCAGTTTCGTAGTGACAAAGACAGAACGAGAATATCAACGATAACTTGAACGCGGGAATGTCCGTAAGACATACCGATGCGAACGATTTTTTATTGTCTTACAGACTCTCGATCATTCTCTGTTAGGAAACCATCCGTCTCTGGCAAGGGACCTTCTACTTGCCAAACGAGTTTATCAGATGTCACAAAGAATCACCGTGACAGGGAAATGCATTTTTCAGATACAGGATATTAAATTATCGTTGCCTGACATGACACACGGTCGAAGTAACTTGAAGGGCGTTAATTCTCGCGAGACTCGAACTGGCAGTGACTTCAGAGTTCTCAAGATTGATTCACGATCGTCGTTTGATCGCCTTTTTTTAATTGTCATTCGCATCGCGCAGACAATGATCCGACAGATTTTGAAGCAAGCAGATCAAGCGATTTCGTCACACGTATGAAAATCAGTTTAATTGGATTAATTCGGATTAACTGAGGTATTTGAATATCTGAATACTTGGAGAGTATTCATTGCGTGGAAAAAAATGAAAGAGATATGGGAACATCTGCTATGGTAAAACAGAATCCAAACAACTTTCTTCAATAATACGCTATTAGAGATAGATGGATCGGCTAAGAACAGGCTTATTAAAACGTTGAGTTCCTATTGATAAATATGCATCTGTCGTGTTACAAATCGGTCGGTCGTTTTGCGTGCAAGGCCGTTAAACCCGAACGTAAAAACTTAATGCACGCACAAAGAACAGGCCGGACAAATGGGAACACGACGACACGCGCTCGCGGAAAATGGAGCGGAAAAATCGATTCTGCAGGCGCACGAGGCAGATCCTGGCAGATTAGTCATCTGCGCGTGAATCGTGGCGTAATGATCTAGTCGATCATCCACGGTGCGAACGGTCAGATGTGACTTGGAAAAGGAGCGATCCTGAGTCATCGCGAAGTGGCAATGCACTTCTCCAAGACTTGGAGCTCATGGAGTTTAGGCTTCCTTCACACCGCTCGCGACATCACATACGTCGTGACCATTCGTCGAGAGCGAAGCGCGCTTTCCGCGATCGGAGTCGGCTAATTTGCCAAATAGGTTGAAGCCGAAACACTCTCGATGCGAGAAGATTACTTGAGCGGATTGATCGACGAGAAAACACCATGAATTGATTGATATGGTAAAATCGAGACAGCTCCGGATTTATAATGGACGTTTACGCGAAAGAGTATCGAAAGTCTAATTTCCGCAGATGACGCGATGTCGAAATTCATATAAAATATCATATCTGAATAACAATGATCAGCGATGTATCAGCAGAAACTGCGCAATTTATCTTTACATAGAATATTTATTCACGCTACGAGTCTTGCTGCATAAAGTGCGAGGCCGCCGATTTAATATCGCATAGCACAAGTGGTACGATCTAGTTACTTATTAGTATCGCGTGCGATGCTGCTCCATCCGTGATCCTCGTTTGCTTCCTTTATTTGGATGCGCAACATAAACGCTGCCGTGGTGCATTTGTGTGAGAATATGCAGCTGCGAGAATATCTATCCCTCTGATTAAGATTACCATTACGCGCTTCCGCTTTTCTCTCAATCTACGGAGACTTGGCTTACTTCGCTCTCGGCTTCGCGATTCTGATTAATGTAATGATGAATTACCTGCGAAGATGAGTATCTCGCGGAATCGGGAGAGGCCGAGGAGGACCTGGCGCTACTGCAGGACATGCCATCGCTTCCTAGACTGCCGTGAAAACTCCCGTGCAAGGAATTCGACAAGGGACCCGGCGATGCCGGCGACGCCGTCAGCGGAGACTTTGATCTCACCGAGTCTGTCCTCGACCTGAAAGTACATCGATTACACGGTATGCGAGGAAACACAGTGCTCCGTTTTACTCTAGGCAGTACAGCGCAGCGAACATTGAACGCCATTGAACAAGCAGGGTCTATTAGAATTTGTCTGAGCTAGAAGCAACTCCACATGAGCGTAGATATAAAGATCGAATCTTTCTTCTAATGTGATCGCTCTGATTCTCCGGCCAATCAGTTCGAAAGAGAGAAATAATAAGTTGTAATTGTAATTCAAGATCCACGCGTTTGTAGACCACCGGATTCTCATTCTGTGCATCAATGAAACAACATTGAAGAGGGCTTGTTATTTTCCTCCTTTTTTTCCGATGACAATTTCAAAAGAGATGAAGAAATAAGAGTGACCACAGCATTTTTGCAACACTCATACAATAGCGCAACATTGCTTCTCGATTGCACTTTTACAGGAATTGCTTGCGATATATAATTGGCACGTGTAAATGTGCATAAAACATAAACTTTCGAATATATGTTAATACTTTATATGTTTCGGTGAAGTATACAAGCTGGAAAGCCAATGGAATGACGTGTGCGATGATCTTGATTGCGAGATCGCCATACGATCGTTACCATGCGCGGTGAATCCAAGTGATCAAACGTGAGGGCACTTAAGGGAACACAAAGTGCGATTATAACGTGTGATTGTCTCTAATCTACTTCTCTATAGCATCTTGCGATAACCTGAATACTGCTTGCCCGTGTAAACGATTCATATCGATACCCGATCGATTCCCGACAGATATCCAATCATCATTCGCTCGCGACGCGAATCAAACGCTGTCATTCCGCGCAAGATTGCACGTTAATGAATTGCAATTTGTGAAAATGCGTAATTAATCTTGCATCATGCTAAGAACACAAACGACCATCGCAGATCGATTCCGCTAGGAAAATATACGTTGACTTAAAGATTGATATATCTCGCGAAATTCGAGATTATTCCATGATTTGCAGAATCCGTTAATTTTCGCACGTTTATAATGTAGATATATCTTGAAAAATCGAAGAACATTTAATGATTTTTCACGATTTTTAAGTATTATAATTCGTACTCTGAATTATAATGATTCATTCATTTATTGACGGACAAATATTCAAACAGTACGAAACAACAAAGACTTATTTAGAACGCATGTTCTGTGTATATGCGTGTGTGTTTCTTAAAATATAAATCTTACAAAATATCTAAAAATGGCGCATAGAAAAATTTAATTAAATATAAATTTTGATCGATTAGCTGTTTATTTATATAGAAACGAAGTTAAATAAAGAAATATGAATATTGCTTGAAATTGAATATTGCTTCAATTAGTTTCTCCTACTTAAACAATATTTTGATTATTTATACTTATACGCGAACCAGAATATCTGCATGAATGGAGAATAATCACGTCGATCGCGTGACCGAAATGATAAATTCGTTCAGATCCGAGCAGCTTCAGTATTCAGTCCGAGGGCATCAGAAAACCAAAGGAGAGCTGAAAATTTCAGGATCCTCACCAAACCCCGTTAAGGGTCATGTGAAACAACGGCCCATCCACGCAAGTATCGTCGCATATGCCTTTTACGAGCGTTCGTACTTCCTTCTTCCTACGAGACTCCGCGACGCATCCACGGCCACGGCCGTCCGCGAAAGAGAGATTGTCGCTTGCTTTGTTATGTCCAGAGTCTAGAGACGAGAACCCTGTCACGAGGACCACCATGAAATACATGGGCCATAATATATAATAACGGAATTTCAATGGAGCGTTCTTTGAAATATCGCGTTGGCCGATCTTCTTCCCTCTCGGAGGAAATTCAGTCTCTCTCGTTTCATTCCTCAGGATCAGACCTTGATCTTCTTAAATCCACTCGAGGGAAATCGATCTGACGTGCATTTTAAGTTTTACATTAATCAGATATTCGATAGCTCATAGTCAGCAATTGCTGACTTTATCGAGATTATCGTTATCTTAATTAGAAAAACGTTGAGGAAAAATTAATTACAGTTCATACAATCGTCGAGGAATTTTCAAATGAAGTGAGTCCGAGAATACCGTACGCTTCATTTCGCGGTATCCTTCTCTTTTATTTCACTTCTTTCACATCTTGTTAGCTTGCTTTTGTTCCTCTCAGACTGCTGTTCTCAGACGAACTGCATGTCCGCGTGGGCGGAATCGCATATAGCGGCTACGCCGAGCAGACGACGTGTTCCTCGCCGATAAGAATTTAATCCCGACAAAACGGACCTCGCGGCGATTAATCTCTCGATTAAACGATCCGGGCGAATTCTTTCCCGCGAGTTTACCAGCGCCCGAGCGGCGTTACGTAAGGGTAAACGTGTTCAAGCGAAACTGTCAAAAATAATTTATATGCTGCAATTGTCAAGATAAAAGGCTGCTTGAAATGTAGTTGCAAAGTAATATCGAGATAACGCGAATCTAGATGTGACGTGAATTATTACAAAATTACGCATTCACACATTTTTAACTTTAACGTCTTTTATTTATTCATATTTTTTTTAGATATCATTAACGGTCATCGATCATCACTTGTCGATAGAACGTTATGGCGATTCGGCTGTTAAATGTCTAGCCGAGTTATATTATTATCGGGACACTTATCGTTAGACGAAGGTGTCGGTAGGCATGACGAGGCGCGAATGGCATTTTACGGTCTTCCAGCGATGTCTTTTTGAATTTATCCCGCAGCGGACATTACACCGCAATCACGTTATCGTGAAAGCTGACAATTCACGACATTCTTATAGAACCGCGATCCTCCGCGCGACTCGTCCGAACGTAAGCACGCGAACTTTCAGCTGTCGCTCGGCTTTCTACGTGCTACCTACGTCATACACCAAGCCAACTAAGACCACTTACCGATCCTAGTGAAGTTTCGTAAAGCATCCGAGCGACAACACCAGCAAAATGCAATCAGTGCCGGTCTGCGGTAAGTCTCTCTCTCTCTCTCTCTCTCTCTCTCTCTCTCTCTCTCTCTCTCTCTCTCTCTCTCTCTCTCTCTCTCTCTCTCTCTCTCTCTCTCTTTCGCATGCTTACTCTCGCTTCACTGGAATCGGAATTCGGCTAGACTGCATGTCTGCGCATAGGCGATTGTACCTGTCGGGCGACACTTGATCGACAAAACCGACCACCTTCTTTTTTGTTCCGTGCACGTGCAGCGACGGCATACTACAAAGGTAACGATTTACATAACAATTAAGTTGCATTCACTCCTCGCGAGAGGTGATGCTACGAGTTGATACAACTTTTTGAACTAAATAAGAGACTTTAATGCTCGCAATAGTAAGAAAGGGCGGTGACGGAAGCTTGATGGGAAAACGGGACGTGATTTTAGATGTTATGTTCAAAGTCATTTCTGCGTTAACTATCAGGAATATCACTCTTAACGCTCGTTAGGCGTTATTAATTCAAAGAATATATTATCATGTCGATTTTACGCGGTGAGATGCGTTCGCGATTCTTTAATGTAGGAAACGATTGACCGAGAAATAAATATGAAAGAACTTTCTAAAAGCGTCGACTGATATCGCTCGCTACTCCAAACATTTTATTGAAGCTTTCTTGATTCCTCGCGAGGGGAAGAGAAATTCGCTGTTCCGGAGAAGTCGTTAAACGCGATACATTTCTTAGGTATTGATTACGAAAGTGATTCGAACAGAAGGGACAAGTATCGCTCTTTCATTTATGGCGGGCGAGACAATTGAAAAGTTGCGGTCTGCGGTTTCTCTCGAAATATTCCTTCACGTTATTAGATTATACAGCATAGCGAGAACTCGCTGTCTCTACTGTCGGATCATTATTTCCAGGAACTGACCGTCGTAAATTCAATTCTTACTATTCCCAGTCTCGATTATCTGCAAATTAAATTTCTAAGAAGAGGTAAATGAAAAAACGGCAAATCTGGAACATCCTATACATCCTGAGAGAAACACGGGACAGTTGACGACAGATAAAGTTTTGTCTACCTCGAACCGTGTAACGAGTTTCCGGTACATGTTTGTGCAAGAAGGAAACGCGACCATGTGCGCCGAAGAAACGTGTATGTATATTTCACTAACAAAAGTAATAATAGTACACGATGATTATGATATCAGTTTCTTTTTAAACACCGCATGATGCATCTACGAACAACTAGTGACTTTTTTTGAGATTCTTTTTCGATAAAGATTTCTCTAAACAAAATTCTGATATAAAACGTAAAATTAAAATTCTAGATATATTTTCATTATAAAATGTAGATATTGCACATACACATACAATCTACGTTTAGAATTTCATATAGAAATTAATTTCTATCAAAATTAATTTCGGTGCAATTGAAATATCTCGCACTCATGAAACGGTTTGAAGACTATTAGCTCAAATTGGCCTTTAATTCTTTACTCGATTCGTACATGTTAGTCTATAAATGATACGCTCGTCTCGATATATTACATATGGAACAATCTGCACAAAAATTATATTAATTCGTTTCTCTGCTTAAAAAACGAATGCTTATAAAAATATAATAATAATCAAAATAATTGCGACTGAGAATGACTATTTATTGCCGTTCAAATCACTACTTGCCGATATCGAGTTACGTAATTCCGGACTCTAATTACCACAAAATAAATATTAATTCCATTTTTTGCATATTATGATATCGTTTGCTGCTCGTAAGCAAATCATGCAATCTCGGAAACGAAGTTATTTCATTATTGCTTCAAGTATGTTTATTACAGTACTTTTATAGTTATGTTTCAGACATAAAAATTATAATATAAATGATAATACAAAATAATGCTTTCAGATATTTCCAAAAAATGTCAATTAGCGCATCATTGCTAATTCAAATCTGCAAAGATTTATATGGTGATTGATAATGGTCGTAACAATTAATCACAATTAATGTAATATCAACGAAAGAAGCGTACCATTTATATTAAATTTTAACTAATAACATTAAATTTTTTTAATAAGCATCAAACCTGTTTGACTTTGGCGTAACAATGTCCCTTGTTTCGGAAGTATACTTCCTTTCAGCTCGACCGCCGTTGAAGAGTTCGACAGTTTCTCTGGTAACAGTTTCCAGAAGAGGCTCACCACCTCGTCTTCCCTTGCTGAAGGTCCTTTGATCCGTTTTACGGACCATGACCACCCTCGACAAGGGTTGATTAAACTCGTGCCCGTGCATAGTTGGAGGGATCATAGCTAGCGATTGCGAAAGAGGACCTCCGACACGAGGAGACCTGCAACATAAAGCATTATAATAATTAATATCGCCTTTATATATGACGCATCATTTGAAAGGCATTTGGAAAGTATCGCTGTATGAGATATTGTAATTTTTTGTATAATAAAAATGTTTATTAACGCTACTTTGAAGAGAGATATATTCGCTTTGGAAGAATTTGATATTCGTATTAATAACGGTTCTTATTAATAACGATTATCAGATATCTTCAATTTACATCTTTTTCATGTCGCTGATACAAAAGATATTCATATCATAAAGACGCGAAAGTATACAGATTTATCGTAAACGATTAATTATAATATATCAGAATAATACTATGTGTAACATTACAAAATATATTTGGATTTGTACAAATCGCTTTTAAAAGCGATTAAATTATATCCAAAAGTCATATGTTGTGACACTATTTCAAGTTGTATTTCAAAATCATATTTATATTATATTATCTATTAATCATATTTGTTAAATGTATCTTCGATTCATCATGATATAATCTTCGTTCCTCGAGCATTTTAAATGTTCGATAACCGTGATTTCCCACTTTCTGATTGCACTATGTGCTTTTCGGAGCATCATTGCAAAACAACGTACATTAAGAACAGCTTAACTAAGCAAAGAGCTCGATAAATTGTCATTATCCGGTTCCCTTTCATGATCAATCATAACGTCGCGAACCGGTTCCCAGCGATACGTGAAGTCTTAACGCCAGTCTGTGATGAATTTAATTATTATTACTGTTGTCTTTTCGAACGCTTCTGGACTTTCCTACACATGTAAATCAGTATCTTATTTCCGCCGCAAGTTGACGCATGTAGCGAAAGGTTAACATATCCGGGATAGCAATGGCCTTTACGAACGTAACCATTTACGAACGTAAATACGATACGGTCACTCCATTTTGTGTAATTATAACACTCGTAGGTTTTATGACAAGTCTGGTGACTTTTTTTATGAACAATCGTATGGACCAAGATTCGGAAGATTTGAGAGCTCGTTTCTTCCGATATTAAGAAAATGATAGACGATGCTTTTCGACAATCCTAGAACGAGAATTCTCACATAACGCGATCGTCCATTGTCGAGAATCGCCGATGGATGCTGCGACGCGTTCCAAACGCAACTAGAACGGGATAACTAGGATAACGAAATTCTCTTTCTACGTAAATCATCGTTCGCGTGCGAAACTCCGGATTAACTGGTCGATTAAACTGCAGTACGAGCGCTAAAATCAGACGCCACGACTAAAGCGAAATCTCCCTCGTTACATACGAAGCATCCTCCTGTTAACTCGCTCTTAGCTCGCTCTGCTATAACGTCAAATGGATTTTCCTCATGGGATATAATTAAGTCGTTATTTTAGAAATAATGTACTGCTACACTTTTTCCGCTCCGAGGTACTCGTTAATGGGCTTTCTAAAAATTATTATTCCGGTACAGTTGCTTTTGACACTGAAAACGTATATGCCGGAATCGCATTGTGCACCACTATTAAAATGAATTAGACGGCGGTTTCTCCGCGGGAATATTGTTTTCTGTATCATCACGCGTAATTTGCTGCCGGATAACACCTCCCTCGTAAAAGTCAATGAGGTAGGAATATTTCGATAAATATATTGTAGCGTACAAGTTTCGATGAGAATAATATGAGAATAATTGACGAAATTCGAAACTAGAGAAACGAAGAAACTGATAAACAATAATCGAAAAGCAAAAGTATCGCTGCAATGAGTTACATGTAGCTTGTTTGATTGCGCGAATTGCAATCCGATGATCTCTGCTGCACTTGACAATTCCGTGAGAATTACAGTCTCGAAGCTTCTTCCAAAAAAAAAATTAAAATAAACATTCTCAGTGCTTATCTCTCCTTGCTTATCATTCATCCTTCGTTGTTTCGGTTGAACATTCCATTAACACAGATATTAACAGTGAGACGACGTCTCGTGGCAATTCCCGCTTCAAATTTGATAATGAAATTACAACGGATGCGATGAGACTTATAGATCGCCATCGAGCTCATTCCGTCGACGAAGAAAGTCGACGACTTCCAACGAATAACGGGTGCATTAATAAAAGTCCGGCGCGCACAATTAGGCCTCTTGTCCGATGCACTTTCACGACGATCACTCGCGCGGTCATTTCGGAACACGGCACTTCGTTCTCGCAGGGTTTCATTTCTCGCGCACGAATTCATGAGCGATACCCACTGAAGAACAAACATTCCTCTCCTCGAATTTCACTCATCGATCGTCTCGCCTCGCCCGTCCGCTTCAGAAATAAACGACATCTTCGCCGAAAAGGAACAAACATTAGCGCGACTTGGCGAACATCCACTTCCGTGACGGTTCATCGATTTGAGCGAATATCTCGTACAAGAGACTACCGCAGCGGTGACTTACGTTGCAAATAATTTAGCTGACACAAGCGTCAGCGTGTCTAGCGGACGCTACGTCTTCGATGAGACATAGCGTTCTCTCCCACAGCGTCCGAGCTCCAGCTCCACTCCTCGGTGTAAGCCGCACGACAGAACGAACAAAACTGGCACGAATCGGCCGCGAAAGACAGAGAAAGAGAGAAAGAGAGAGAGAGAGAGAGAGAGAGAGAGAGAGAGAGAGAGAAAGAGAGAAAGAGAGAGAGAAGGTTCCTCTCCTGGAGAGGAAAGGTGGCCAATTAGCCGTTACTCGGCGCACATGCCTCGACCAAGTATCCGGCGCAGCTGCGGCACGCTGCACCGCGTCGCTGCAGCGCGTCGATGCACACTGCTCGTGCGCTTCGATGAGCGCGCACGACTCTGCGCGCGGCTTGTCCCCGACGAGCCGCCCCTGCTGCAATTCGGCTGCCCCCCTCCCCCTTCCCCTCATGGAGATTAATTAACGGCTTACACCGTGCGATCTCCGTTAATATCAAGTACGATCGCGGTGAGTCACTCTTGTCACCTGACGATATTCGCGAGGCGAGGCGAGGAAATCCTCCAAGGAGCTCCTCCTCTCGAGCTCGTTGTCGCCGCGAATGTCGCTACGCGGTTTCATTCGAGCATTCGACGAGGCCGAGTCGAAGAAACCTGGTAATTTGCGATCTGGCAAGATCCACGCGCGGCGGAAATTGACATTGTGAGACACACGAAAGTGTGACGAGGTGGAGAGGCCGGTAGAGAAGCGGAGAAAGAGGATGGTTTCGTGCACGCGGGCCTCTTCCGCTTTCGCGACAAAGCGTGCTACTGTGCGCCTCGCGGAAAGCAGCAACGTAATAATTCGAGAACGGAGACGTACCGGCCGAGCGGCGTGTACCGCTATTCTCCGGCTGACCGGAATCACTGCTCTGGAACAGACACGCTATCGTCTCTTGGCTCGAGAGTGGAAGCGCATTGATCTCCAACGTGCGTAACGCAGCAACAAGCAATGCGGCTTCGGCATATCTTTGAATTCTTATAATTCACTCTCCTCCGAATTAGATCAGTATAATGGAATGAACTGATTAGCACATATTATTCACGTACGCTTTATACATATATATTTCGTATTAGACAAAGCATGGACTCCCCACTGCGGACTTGTTCTCTTGATCCCCGACTCTATCTTCGAGTTCTATCTTCTGCAAATGTTTTTAAATCCTCAATCTAGATACGGGTATCTTTCCTTGTCGGTACGATGCGCGATATCTGATCTTACTGATATCCTCGATTATTATATTGGCGCACGCGTGACTTTCACGTACGGATATCGTAGCGTTAGCCAAACATCGACGCGCATTCTTTCCTCCGGCAATTGTTATCCGAACGATTTATCGGAGAACTTAATTTATAGCAATGGCACGTGCCGGCGTGTGACCACGCTCGCATAGCGCACGTGAAACACGTTCGAACGAGCGGGCTATTGAGACGAGCAATTAACACGAGGCGACAACCGGAAATCCAAAACGCGAAACGCGTAGGAAGGATCAGACGTTTCTGTCCGAGAGAACAGACCGTATTCATTCACGCACGCTACTTTTGTTTATGTCTGAAGAATGAGCGTTCCTTCGTCATCTTGTTCGTTAAGAAAAAGAATGCCGAACTTGATAATAATTGCGAGCGAGCGATCGATCGCTATTGTGCCAGCGCCTTCGAGATTTGCATCCTTGTTGCATCACCGCGTCCTTCGATCGAATTGTTACTTCTCGATGCACATAATTAATTTCCTCAGCAACCTTCAAAGTGCACCGTATCGTCTTCGTCTTTGATTACGCAAGAAGAAAATTGTCTTGAACTTTGTGGCATTTGTATTCCCTTATCGGCGGGAATCTGGCCTTTTAACAGTGATTTATTCTCAAGTTAAATGTCTGATTTGAAATTGTACGATGGACATCGTGCAAAAAGTTTACATTTGAGAATTTCTCGATTCTTTTGAAAAGATGCCCGCTTTTGTTTTCATTTTATTACAAAGAGCTTCTGATCTTCTAAATAATCATATTCCATGTATAAATATAATCACGTTGTTGTCTTTTATTGTGTGCATATATATGCAACGAAGCAATAAAGGATAAAAAATAAACGAGAAGAGCGAGAATCTTTTCTGTTTTTTCAAAACTTTCCAACTTTCGAAATTGTGCAATTGATGGAATTATCATCACTATCAAATGCAGAGATTATCGATTCGCGTAATAAAATATGCTGCATGTAACCCATTCTGGCATTATTGTTGGCGATACTTTTGCTTCTCGCCTGTTGTTTTTCAATTTCTCCAATTTCGAATTTCGCGTATTATGAAATTTATAGCGCTATTATATATATATATATATATATATATATATATATATATATAATATATTCTATGATATATAATATAGAGAACTATACTTCTAAATGTGCAGTACCGTGACGGTAATATTTTTATGTAGGTTAATCATCGACTTGCTGATTAATGAAAGCAGCAATGAGGTACCGCTTTCTGGATTTCGCGGGATACAAATACAGTAAATCGCGTGTTTGTACATATTTATAGATCTTTCGGGATATGAAGCAACTGGAATAATACAAAGAGAGTCAGTCGGTCGGGGAATTGGAGTGATAAGTCTGCTCGGATCAAGGTCTGTTAATTAGAACAAAAAATTCTTAAAAACAGAAATGATCTAGTTAAGAATGTCATTCAAACGTACGACTATCCTGATATAATTTTAATCTCTTTCAATTTAATGATAATCACAATTCCGACAATGATAAAATTTCAACGTGTTCTCTTTCTATGTTAAATTACAACTTTATCTTCGTGTAATGCAGGTATTCTCGGAAGCGTTCAAGGGTTGATAAAGCGAATGTTGCATAATTCAGTGACGGTATATCGGCATTCGTTCAAGGCTGATCGCCGACCATACACGGTGCTGCAATCTGCATTACAATGTCATCGGTTGTCAGTCGAAACGCGGAACACGGATAAAATTGTGTAATAACTACCTCATCGGTGGCCGCGGCAGATAATAAAGCCACGCCGATTACGTAAAACCGCGCCGCGAAACGGCTCATAAAAGGAAAAAGCAGTTTGGGTTCTCTTATCGGCGTTAACTAAAGCCGCACGCAAAAGCAACGAAGGCACGCCGCGATTTACGAAATCATCCGACGGAATCTTGCCTAATTATATGGGAAATAGTAGTGGATGGTAGATCGTTGTATCGATTTGGGAAAGTTTTTAATGACGCCACGTAATTCTGCGAACGCCGATATGTTTCCAGCTCGATTCTCGCGTGATCGACACTTTATGCGCGCGCGTTGCCGCAAAACAGACGCCTTTCTCGAAACCATTTCTTTCAATTGAAAATTAATTATTTCTCCGCAAATTTAACAGACAAATGTTGGCCATAATATCTTATTCTTTAACGTTAAATGCTTAATCGACGATTGCGTTAAATATTTAGATATTTTAAAATAGTCTTAATTGAAGCATGATCAATTATCAAATAATTAATACGATAAATACGAATGTATGTAATTTAGATAATACACAATTGCAACAAGTTATTAGAAATCTCTTTTAAATTCATGAAAAGGCAGACATCTGTTTTTAATTCACGACACGTGGTACGTATCTTTACCCACAGCGCGGTACGTTGCATGCACAGAATGACGCGATCAAGATCATCAGTTTCCGGTCTCGTTACGGATATATAGTCATTCGATCATTGCGACGCGAGAGGTGCGTCTGAAAAATACGAGGGATAAAAATACGAAGATGTCATCGCGTAATAAAAGCATCGTTACGTAATCTCGCTGATATATGAGGCGACCTCGACGAAAAAGATAATTATCTTGATATCTCTGTAGCCGGGGTCGTTCAGTCGATACTAATTTTTCGTGACTTGCCATCTCGAGAAGTTAAACTCTCCGGGAGGAGATTAATTGAATTTTCAGCAAGGTGATGCCGGCTTAAATTAAATCGCCAAGATGTACCAAGTTTTCATTCGCCGCTCAAACAATATCCGCAAAATTAGCTAATGACATCCATCGCATTAATCTATTTCTGTCGTGAATTCATTTCAATTAAGCTCGCTCGGGTTAATTTCCTGCATGGCTACTAAGCCTCGTCTCGCGCGTGATCGATACACTTGCAAACGCTGAAGAAACTAATTTGCACGCGATCGAAAAGCGCATAAATTTTACATAAACTGCTCATCTCGGAAGTGACGTAAATTTAGGGAATGTCCCATCAAAGAAGAGTCGATCGATTGTCGAGCAAGCGCTTCAATGAAGATCGTCATCTTCGCGAACATCTCCGTAACTTTGCGACTTCTTCAGTTAAGCATCAGCGGAGCAATTAACACAAACCTGCGAATGTGAATGTTCTATCAGCTGACACCTCTCGCATGACCTCGAACCTCGAGCTTCCTCGGTCCTGCATTGAAATTTCTCTTTGATCTTTACGAGCAACCGTGCAAATAGGCTACTGACGCAACCAGAAACGCGCCATCAACCCGACGTAATAGCCGATAATTAGTCAGTCGTTTGCGCAATAGCCATTGTTGGCTAACATATCTCGCTATGCGGTTCGAAGATGCATTTCGCATGTTTCCAATCTCGCGAGGGACATGGCATGTTTCCGTACTTCGGATTGAAGAAACAAGAAACATAGTTATGGCTTGTAGTCTCTTTTCTCAGATGCTCAGAAATCGTTCAAGATATCGAACAAATTTGGTCTGTTTTTGGGGAATTAAATCACTTATGAATGTTTGCGATTGTTTTATGCCGTGTTCTTTTTTGCTTTTATAATTATTTCAGCATTCTTATCAAGTTGATTTGATTAATATAATCAATAACTGTACATGTTATGAGCATAGACCGGTTATTTATATAACGTAGAAATAGCAACCTCTCTTTCTTAAATTTCGCATAATAATTATACCCGTATAATGTCAAGACACTGTGCTGTTGTCAAGGTATAATTTATATTACACGTTCATCTTATTGAAGTTCCTGTTTTCTGACAAGTATAAGCAGGTGCATGGACAATTGCGAGATAAAACTCAATAACATTTATTCGAATGGACAGCTGTTAATAATAAGTATCAGAAAGTTAAATGTCATGTGCATTATGGATATTAAAACTTAAAACTACTAAAATAAAATTGGAATTCATCTAATGATTTCGTTGTAAATAAATTATACGTTATTTAACATATTGAACACAAGTATTTTCTTCGAATTTATAAGAAACATGGAATTTAAATATATACATAAAATTTTTTAATAATTCTCTACATTTATGACACTTTAACGTAAATATTTCGACGTAAATAGCATAAAATAACATAATTTTTTGATCATTTTATTTCCTCGATTTTAAATTCCTGAATTTCAAACTTTATTTTAAGACAGAAAGAGAAACGTGTAATATTATTATAAATCTATTGAATCTAATGTATATACAATCTTAATACACAAAGAAAAGAAATCCTTCTACAGAGAATATTAATAATTTCGATAATTTTGAAAGGATAACTTTCAAGACGAAAATTATGTTCATTCTTCAGATCTTAGTATCTTGATGATCTTGTTTTTGGTGAGTCATGCATATATACGCACATATACAATGGCATTACCTGAGAATTACCGTTTCAAAGATTTAACACCTCATCACGTTCACGTATCATGTGCTCACCTGATTAAAGTTTAAACAAGATAAGATTCTTCAAACTTTACGCAAAACACGCGTTCCAATCGCAGCAAAATAAACGTAGATTCAAAATAAATGTAGATTCTGCACTTTTTCATGTCTTGTCAATAGTATGAAATAAAAATTTAATAATCTTTTTCTCTCTTTTACCATGTATTATTTTACAATCTGATTCAACTTTGTGATTTTATATAAATCTATCTGCTCAACGAGCGCAAGTGAAAGTTAACACTTAACTCTTAGATAACATCGATAAAAGATAATATTAATTACTTTTCAAATGTTAGTGTGACCTTTCGAAATCGCACTCTGCAATATTCGACTAAGTGTACATTGAGTCCTTATCGCAAATTAATATCCTTCATATGATTATCTAGTAATTATGTCTCGATAAAATATTAATAGAGAAAAATATGATCCTCTGAAATAAATCAATTGATATCTTGATAGTAAATATCAATTGATAGTAAATTATTCGAGGCTTAGTTTGATAAATTTTTTTTTTTCATCGAATTAGATCATGTGCTTTTCTCTTTGAATTTATCGTTACCGTAAATGTGTTTGATGATTAATGTTTCTCAACTTGATTTCTTAAATGAATTAACAGTTAAAATTTCTCCATTTCTTCGAACTATATATGTACGGTATTTTTGTGCAAAGAGAATCATTGCGATCAATGAAATAGCTATCCATTAGGCGATATTTATAGATCCCTTATCGAGTTACGTGTTCTACCGACAACTCATGTTCCTCTCTATATCGCAACAGATGGAACTTATCGGTAATCCAGTTTACTTTGGCGATTGCTCCTTTTCTCATCCCATAACTCAAACTTATCACTGTAAGGTACGGATATAGTACATATTACGATACGCCTCTATCCCGTTGATAAGGTGTACAAACGTGCGCGCCAAGGTTCTTTTAGAAGCTGCGTGTCTACCTCTAGGACGGACGTAATAAAAGCAATATAAAGGAAAAGCAGAGTCATGTATCCCGCCTGATTCTCAGGAAATTCGCTACAGCAACTTTGATTAATTGAAATCCGGCGACAAGAAAGTCCTCAAGAAAAGTCTTCGGGCATTCCTCGAAGTCTTTATCGCCGAAGAACGAGCGCTGTTAATCAGAAAAGCAAACGCCGAGTATAATCGCGTACTTTAATAACAACAGCCGGACAAGCAGAAGAACAAATCGATTTTCTATCCGGCGGCTCTCGCCATGAAAACCGCGTCACGTACATCCGTTAATTCGAGTATCCTTATTTCCGAATCTCTAATCGAGAGATCAGTTCTTGATTACGCGCGAAAGACAAAACCGCAATGAACGGCGAAGAGATAAACGAGAAGCATGGCGAGACGAAATAGCGTAATAGCGGCGAGACGAAAAGACACACGAGAGGAAAAGATCGCGAGGCCGGCGAGCTTCGACTTCCCACGCCTTTTGCCGTGGGGAATCGCCGCGAAATCCGACGTGGTAATGATATCGAAACGATAATGAGAATACGCGCCGCTCAATAAAATCATTGTCCATCGATGCATCTATCTGGCTGTGCTTGATCTTTCCCACACGATATTTTCCCATAATGCCAAGTCTCGCGGCGAACGAGTTTTTGCCACCCACTTCGCTGCCGCCCACGCAACGCCAGAGAATAAATTTTAATTTAAGACGTCACGGCCCACGATACCTCCGCGAAATTATCTCGGGGTGTACTTGGGTGTAATTTTTAATGACGGATTCCTTCGCGAGTTCTCAGACCTTTTTGCCGTTAATTCATAGTATTGTATTGATATCTCAATATGTATTAATAATATATTAATATATCAATTTAATATATAGAAATAGATATCGATACAATTTGTTTCCTGAGAGATGATTAATATGCAGCGACAATCTAAAGGAATGTTACTTTGATCTTTAAATTGTCCTCCGACTATGCTCTCTCTGCTGAATTGCTGATTCACATATATTAATGCTTCGATAATTGACGACTCAATTCCTTAGTAATCAGCTGTTAATTAGCGGGACATTTCGGTACACACACTCTGAGGATCAAGCCCGAATAGACTCGTGCGATGTCACGTAGCGATGTCTCGCGGAATGCGATATTTCAAGTACGCTAATACGAATGTGCCGGCAATTATTCATACGCGTGACAGTTCACGCGGCCATATGCTCTTTCTTTTTCTCGTAATTGCGGCATGTCGTTCCTTTTAACGTACATAATGCATTCGCTGCGTGATTAATGCCACTTTAGATATTAATCGAGGCTCATATTCTCCAAAGATGAAATTTATGCGAATTAAATTCTACGATCACTCGCGAACTTTTATTTGTTTCCGCACATTTTAATCGATCAATCGTAAAAGGCAGATAATTTATTATTTCTAGCGATTTGTCTGTTTTATTGTGCACGCGCTATGATTTTTCTTCGTCATAAAATGCTTTTATTCTCTTCGCTTTTGTAGCCGTCACAGCCTTTGAGGTTCAAGATCGCATTTTTTCCGCGCAATTTCTCCTCCGCAAAAACGATCCATCTTGATATCCTATTCATTCTCGGATTCATTATCTTCTATTTGCCTTCGCGCGTACTGTTACATGCCTCGTGTCTTTGGATTCAATCGCATTACATAATGCCCCACTAAAAAATTCACATCATCATGCGCGCATTAAACAAACGACGGAAGCCCGCCGTTACCGGCTACAATGAAAGCTACTTAAATCGTCCCGAAGGTCTCGAAAAGCAAGCGATTTAGCGTTCCGGCATACCTTGTACTGATTCCGACTCCTACTGATGAGACCGTGGAAACAAATCAAGGGTAAATCAAGAGGTGGAGTAACGATCGGCACCGAAAATTGCATAAGGCCTGCATTGAATGAAGAACGATTCTTTTATATCTCATAAGTATCTCATAAGTCGGTAAATGTGTCTCAAGTTGCCAACATAAGTTGGCAATAAAGACAACTTTTAATAAAGCTCCTTGCCGCGCTTAAGATCGAGCGCAACGTGGAAAATTGCAGGATATTGCAGTCAGGAAGAGATAATTAATCATCGGCCAAGAATATGCACAATAATGCATACGAAGAGAGACGAGCTACATTAATTTGTCGAGTAGTTTCTTTGTTTCTCGCCTCTCTTCGTTAAAATCATACTTTATCATATTGATTTGTCGCGTGATTATTATTTAGCGCTCCTAATAATAGCTTGAACGATCATTCTCAGGAAATTTCATTATTCGCTTTCCAATTGTTCTTGTACTCGCAACTGCAATTATTTTATCCGCAAGCAGAGGACGAGCCATTATCTCTCTCAGTGATCAGGTATAATTCTCGATGCTACGGGCGATAGTTACATGCGCTTTTCAATGCGAGTCCTCAGCAGAGAGATCGCCGGCAAGGGGATTTCAGTTTCCGGGAGAATTCGAGGCTGACGCCCGTTCACCAAAGAGTCTTTGATTTCAGAATAATAAGCATGTCCGTCAGTTCACATCGCGAGACTCCCTCGCTAGCGAATTTCCGATGCGAAATCGGAAAGCGCATGTTAATTCCGCGAGCGCATATGTTTGAATTTTCATTGCACGCGGCCGCGCACATTTACAGCTAAAAACAGCCGCCCGATTCTCCTGCCGTTGTCGACTAACCGCGTAATATTTATATCGAATACGAAAAGTTCTCGAGTGGACAGTTTCGATGTTAAACGCGCGATAAAGATACGGACTGGCATTCAACGCTGTCAACGGCAAATAACGCTCGTACGATTTTGTGCGAGATCAGTTAACATCCGCGCACAAAGATCCGAAATCGGCCGGCTACATTTAGGAGTACCGAGTGTACTCTCCGAGAATATATTTCTTTATTCTCAACTCTAAATACAGAATCGCGCGCGCGCGCGCAGCGGCAGCGGCGATCGTGTTTTGCGCGTCGGTCGTGTTTACGCGCGTGCAAATTATGGACACTGTGTTCCAAACGGTATACATTTTTCCGGAATCGTGTCGGCATCGTAACGCGAAGGCCTTGCCTTCGGCTTTAGAACGCTTGCGTTGAAGGCTTGACTTCCGGCCAGATGCGGACAAAAGCGAAACGTAAGCGAAAACTTGTTCACCCTTTTCAGTTAACAAAGTTGAGCGCGAACGCTCGTTCGATCATTTCTATGAAAAGAGCAGAGCGAATAAAAGATGATTCAACTTGATGATCAAGAGTAGCAAGCGAATGTGAATAACTTGGCTTCATTCGGATTTTCCATTTTTCTCAGAGAAGAATGATCCCCGCGCAAAGTATTCGTTTTACGATCAGCGCGCATGCGCGCGGCGCGTTGCTCGCGCTCGTGCTTGAATAACTGAATAACTGAGCGCGACGTCGGCGGCATCGAGCGCATTTCCTCGTTTGGTCTCACGAGGCCCCATGCCGCGTGCAAAGCGTCAGCCATCAGCGACACGACCGGTCCCTTTTCCATGAGGAAAGAAGCGACGCGGCCGTAGGTTTAAAATCGTTCGTCGGTAAGCCGCGGGGCCGGAAGTAAAATAGAGAAAAAGGTCTCGAAAGTCGTAGACGTCGGGACACCGCGTGAAGCCGCGGCTATTTTCTTCGAGGGGACCAGGCTCTCTTTCTTCGGTCCGTCACTTCATCGTCTCCCCCGTCGCGCCGCGACCCTGACAACGCCTATACATCGCGAAGCAGCTTACCTCACGCTATAAGATCTTCCCGGTTTGGAGGTCATTGCACTGCGGCGGGTGGTTGCGGCGGGGTGGTCGGCGGCGAATCGATTTTCCATGACGACGTCGCGGCGTCGCCGTTCGGAGGACGTCTCTCCTCCTCCCCCGCCCTCCGGCAATCCACCGGGGTGTCTCGCCTCTCTCGGTTAGTCCGACCTCGCGTCCCTTGCGGCTCGTAACGCAACTGCGCTACGAATTCCGCTTCTGCTAGGGGAGCTCCCGTGGGAGCATCCTCTTCAAGATACAGGTCGATCGATATTCCTCCGACGCCCCTTGACCACGTTTTGATCGTCCACCCTTAAACTGCACTCTGTGGCCCACGCGTGTCCGATATCGGCGCGTCGTCACGTTCGTCGCTGATCGAGATATAGAATCGAGGGTACGATTCGAGGATTCGATAAACTCGCCGCAGTGTGTGTCGCTACCCCACAATGCCCGCTTTGATACGTAAACAGCTTTCGCGTCAGTCCAATGTCGCGGCAGTAGTGATGCTATCGCTTCTGTTTGCTGTGGATTTTACAATCGGCTTCGTTCGACCGTGTTTGTTGGTGTGTACGTCTTCTCGGTGCTCCTTCGACGATTCTTTCAGCGTCTTTTTGTCTCGGACGACGTTTGCGTCACGGTGCGCGTCACGGTGCATGTCACGGTTCCATCAGGGAGGAGGGGGACAGGTAGTAAACTGCGGGATGATCTTCGGCGAGATCTCTCAGCCTCCGTGATCTCGCGAACGCAAAAAGATTCACGTGACTGTCGCGAATCGGCGACCGTCCGATTTCTCCGGCGATCGGCCGCGGATTTGTCAAGGATTCCCTCGCGTATGCCTTTGTTTCCCGAGATTCGCGAATTACTCAGCCCTAAAAACTCGTGTAAACGTATCAAGTCCCCACTGGAGCATTAGCTTTACGCTCGCGGGACCGGCAAGGTCCATCCCGCGAAGGCAGAATCGTCAGGGACTTTCGCGGGAGCTTTCGACGACTATTCGCGACAATCCTCACAGATTAACACGAAAGACGAAAGACGCGATTCGCGATGATTCCGAACTCATGAAGGTCTCACAGTGATCCCGGCTCGGGACCGACTCCGAGACGGACGCTCCGAAATACACTGTATTAAAATGTAGCGCGTTTCACATGGCGTCCACGAGCCGAATGAACGAGCTGGTCTCAAGGTCGCGAGGGGAGAAGCGCCCGCGTAAAGTGGCTTGTGGCGCCAGGGGGTGAGTCTCGTGTGCCACGCGGTGGCGTCGCGTTCATCACTGCAATTCGCTGCAACCACTACTGCTGGTTACACTACGTGGCCTGCTCCTATCGACCGTATCGCACTGCGGCGACGAATCGGACTGGCCGCTCGAGCCAAGTGCCGCGCAGGTTTCATAAGCGCTCGCGCGCGCACGCTCCAGCTATTCGCTATCAAGTACAGGTGGCGTCGAATTGGATGGCTTATAAATAGTATCGTTTCTCATCCGATCGCTTTTTCCCGAGGGATGCGTACAGACTATTGTTTAACACGAGTATTGTTGCTTACTTTGCAATGCTCGAAAATTAATACCCTTCTCACTACCGGATGCCAAGTAGACTCTTGTTAAGTCGGCTAAGTTATCTCTACGTTTTTCATGTTTCCTTTGAATGCTTCTGTTATTTTATTCATTCTAAGCGTGCGCAATACGCACGTATTGATAGATCGGATGCTCGCATGCTCTCAGAAAAAATCAGGGACCAAACGGATTGAGATGATTCTGATAAGAGGTCGGTATGCATTCTCACGAAGGAGAAAAAACTGAGAGACTGACAGGAACCAGGATATCAACTTGCATAATCTGCAATTGTAACCTTCGTCCGTGTCCTTCATAGCGTGCATTGCTCGTATCTGCACATGCGTTCTTATCGTGGCATCCGTGGTATCAAGCTCGTTGAGAGCCGACCAATTAAGGACCGCACGCAATGGACTATTGCCCGCATTAAGGCCCCGACAATCGCAGATATCTCGCTATCTCAATCGATTTCCGTTCCGAGATGCACCCTCGCGGGGCCACGTGTTCACGTTCTACGTTCGCTTGCCAAACGCTCGTTAATTACGAGCGTAGTCGCTTCGACAGCTTCGACGATTAACGCTCGCAATAATGATTACACACTGCCGTTTCATTAAGACGCGAGCATTAGCGTGGCGAGGCAGCCGCGTATTTAACGGTATTTAATGGTCGACAGTGACGACGACACGCGGCTGCTTATTGCTGTTAGGTGACGAGAAGAGACCATTCGAAACGAATGTCGCGTTTATAACCGAGCCGCGAGTTCACCAGAAGTCTGGAATCTGGCTGTTCGCCACATAACTCGCGCTCGAAGCGAGACGCGGATTCGTCTCGCCCGTGAGGACCAATCGCGCTGTCGGGGTTGATCTCTGGGTCCCCCAAAAAACTGTTTTCCTCTAGGATATCGATTCTAGGATTGATCGATTACCGAGCAACTGCAGCAACTACATCGAGTAATCTGCACATTCCCAAGGATGTCATCTCGGTCGATCTTAGTCGCTTTCCTAAGGGACTTGATCGTCCAATCATTATTGGATTTAGCATCTCTCCTTTCGCACGATATCCGGATATTTTTAAATATCCTTTAAACGACGGAACGGGCGAGAAGCACACGGAGCGCGGGGACCGCGCGGGTCGGCCGGTGAATTATAACCGGCATAAATTTTCACGTCGAATAGTCGCGCGGAGGACCGCACGCGGGGCGTGTTTCCGCTCGCGACAGGATCGTCGCGGGGCGATAATCCTGACAATGGCGGCGACGTCTGGCCGGCGTCTTCGTGAGGCTAAATCGCGCGACATGGCGGTATGTGTGCCGAAAACAACATCGCCGACCGCGAGATTATGCGGAATGCACGCGAATGAATTTCTGACTCAGGGGGAGTCTCTCCGCCCCTAGCGCCTCCGCGGCCTCCAGCGTGCCATTCCAGGAGAGAGAAGAGGGAGGGGGGGTGGTGGAGGGGGACAGGGCGCGACACGTGCGGATTCTCTGGGCCTCCTAATGTATACGGCGTGTACAAATTGCCTCGGGAGACAAACAACGCGCGCAGATCGTTGCGTTCTGCTCGACTGTGTGGAAGTGCTCGCACAATGTAGCAGCGTGTAATAACGAAAGAAAGATCGCACAGC
Organism: Eciton burchellii; assembly: GCA_020341155.1. Classification (NCBI taxonomy): domain Eukaryota; kingdom Metazoa; phylum Arthropoda; class Insecta; order Hymenoptera; family Formicidae; genus Eciton; species Eciton burchellii. Next base: position 1,095,410 of record JAHMML010000002.1, read on the forward strand.
TCGGTGCAAATGCGAGTATGCCAAGTATATGGGCGAAGGGTGAAAAATCAGGGGAACGCACAACTCGGTGGACAGTTTTTCCGGTCGCGTCGTTTCGCGGAGAACATCAAGAGCACGTTCAATGTCGGCGAGTCTGCCATCGTGGAGCGAAGTCTCAAGAGAACTGCGTCCTGTCCGCGAGACAACAGGGTCAAAGAGGATCGAGCCTTCGCGGGATAGATAAAACCGAAGCTGATGACACGCGATGCAGAACTATGTTGGGATGCGAGGACGCTTGTTGGCGGTGACGATAAGCTTCTTCATGAACCGCGAAGCGAGCGGGCTGCCCCTAGCTCTGTGATCATTGTAAATTATGCGTAATGGTACTAGACTGAGAACGGCACGCGCGAGCTAAAACTATGCGGTATGTTGCCACAGAATCGCCAAGGCGGACGCTTCCTTAAATTATGGCGGTAGTTTCTCTCCATTCCACGCATTCGCAAGGCCGACTGAATTCGAGTGTATTCTTAAGCCGGAATTGCTTCTCGGGTTTCCCTCGCGCTGCAAACAAGCGCAAATCAGCTCGAATCGAATCCGCAACGCGTCACGTTACATACTCGTAAACTCTCCTCTCTCTTCCTCTCTCTTTCTCTCTTTTCTTCTCAGCTTTCTTTCTCCTCAAGAAATTAATATGGAATGCGCGATCTTCGTGAACTGTGAACTTTGGCCGCCTCTGTTATTTGCTCTGCGTTGCTATCGATGCGACACGCACGAGCGAAATAGGTTCTCAGTGATTTCATTGAGTGTTTTCTGACGCATAGAGGTCTCAGTTCTCGCTTTCTTGAGGAATAATTATCCTAGAGCTGAAACTGATCGAGTAAAAATATTAATGACATGTGCATTTGTGCCGCATTCCGCTTCCCGGATTCCGAAATCGTTCTTGAGAAGAACTCGCATCGAGGAAACGACGAAGGAATGCTTTCACGGCGGCAAAGTTCTCGCAGAATTCTCTCCGCGCGAATATCACGAATCGCGAATAACCGACTTAATTCCGGCAATCGACACGCTTCTCGAGTAACGTCGCGGTCAGCGGCGCCGCTAATTCATGGCGGGCGACGTAATTTAGGCGCCACATAAATCCGCGAATGTTGCCGGTCGGCGGTCGAAGATGAAGCCGCGCGACTCGTCGCGGGCGCGCGCATTCCGTAAGCGGAATTCCAAGGAGCCGCGTGTGGCAGCGGACGTGCGTACGCTGCCGGTCGGGCCACAAAGAAAGTCTGGAATGCCGAGACAGTCGCAGACGCGTAAATCGCTCGGCACTCTCTCGTGCGCATAGATGCGTACACCCGCGTGTAAATATAGAGTGCCTCCCGAAATATGTCTTTCAGCCCGCACTTAAAATCGTCGCTTCCGCCGGAGCGATCCGTCGCGGTTCCCTTAAGGGCCGCGCCGGACTGCCGCCGCGATGCTTTTCAAGCGTGGCGCGGAGAACGCGCGGACGGACAGATGCAGGATCGATCGCTCGGAGAATGATCCGGGAAGATCTATCGATTTCCGGCCTCGGCGGGGRAGGGRGAGGAGTTTTTTCTCCGTAGAGAAAGATTTCTGAAAGATCATCTCAGCTCACTGTAAATTGTACTTGCTTTCGGGTAGCCAGCGATTTCGAATCCGTTCGGGCATTTCTCACCGTGAAATTGTCGGCTGGCCGCATTCGTCGGATCGGAAGGATCTCTCAAGGAAGCGATAGAGCAAGAAGACGTCGATCCGCACGATCGTTCGGCCGTGAAGCCAGCAGCGTCATCGGATGATAGGTAGATCGAATCCTCGATCGAGCGAAACCATGCGAGAAGGCCGCAGGGTTAACGGTGCACGAGCCATTGATCTCGAATTTATCCAGTTCGAGTCATCGATAGATCTGTCTCTACGATAATATACGGATCATGATGTATACATCATGATAATAACGATTATCGCCAGTCTTATCATTCTCTTGTAGCTGGAAAAGCTGGGAAGTATTATGAAGATCGTAACAGAGTCGGGAGAAGAAAAATAAGAAAAGATTAAATGCTTCAGACTTAATACGAATCAACGAACGATGTAAGCGGTGTAGATCCAATTTTTCTTTTGTACTAAAAGGAGGGTCTTTAAACGCGTAAAAATATGCGAGTATGACCTATCACGGCTGATCTCTCACCGCTGACTGAGGATTATTTATGATCGTATATGCGATGCGATGCGCGCAACGAAGACTGCGAAAGGTTCTCGGAAAGGTGAGCAGGCTTTCGTGTTCGCATTGTTTCTCGACCGGACGATCTGGGAAATATACCGCGAAAGCCTCACGTTTCTCCATGAATTCGTGGCAATGTAGTGAAGAAGGTGTGGTCAGTGAGATAAGTCGGCTTTTTAACTTGTAATAAGGCTAACCGGACGAGAGCTGCCTTTCGCCTTTATTAAGGCGCAGTACATCTCCGTGCGAGAAAGAGCTCCTTCTGATCGCGCGAAAGTAATTAACGATCATTCTTAAAAATCACCTCGCCGGAATATGTTCGCTGAGAGATTACTCGATTAAATAAGATTCAGGTAGAATAGAATACATGATTATACATTTTTACCGCCGTGGCTGATGATCGGGTCGAACGCGAGCTCTCGGAGTTTCACAGTTACGTAATCTGCTAATCGAGTAATCGATAGAGCGGTACCGCACCATGCTGAACAAAAATCGCCATCCGCGAGCCGATTACAATCGATTATTGAATTAAACGAGAGCACAAGGCACCAGGAACCTGCCTATCTTGGCGCGGACAATCATCAGTCACATCAGCGCGCGTTGCCGTACGCGAAAGCAGTTTGGATTCTATTAATGAAATAAATTCGACATGCGCGGGGATCGCTTTCAATCGGTATGATTGCGTTGGAGTTCCTTCGTGTCAGTATCGCATACGCGATTGCATTGATTGACGAATGCAAGTTCAGCTGATGACCGTCACGCACGGCGAACCAAATAACAATCGGAAGAGTGCACGCCTCGTGCATCGAAGGTTAATTGAACGCAACCCAGCGCTGTAACACGCCGCCGGCCAGTAATTGTAATCCACGGGATTAGCTGCAGCTGCTGTATCCGACACGCGGCTATCTTGTTTCCAGGAACGCGCGTGTTTGTCGAACACTGACCAGAAGAATACGGACGATCTCGCTCGTCCATTAAAGGGACTTTAGCCTCCCAGATGGGGAGCTAATAGCTCCACCATCTGCTAGGGAACAGGATTTAATCCACTTCCGATATCGGTTGAAGTCATCCTTGTGCGAGATTCATGTTTGGGAAATACGTTACGTCGAAATATATCGATTCTTCTCTGGCTGAAAGTAGTCATACATCTTGTGCGTATCGATATTTGAGAAAAAAGAAAATGCAGGTAAAAGTGGAATGAACAGATTGAACTCGATTCTAGTTAATCTTCAATTTTTCCGATAAACGAAGCGATGCAATGATATTATACAAAAATATGCATGTAATGCGTAACTTCTTTTATCGATTATTCGTACATATACAATCGACTTTTATTGTTTCATCGGTTCTCCGTTGCGACAGACCGCCACGGATCGTAATATAGTTATTATCCTGCGATGTTGCGAACACCTCTGATATAACAGTCGGTCATCGAGATAAGGCTCCCATTACTGTGGAACGGATTCTAATCCCGTGAAGCTCATTGCGACATCAAGGAGGGCCACGATGCCGATGGCGTAACTTTCCAACCCAGAAAACGAGAGTAAGCCTGTAACGAAGGCTCACCTATCGACTTGTCCCGAAAGGTCTGATCGATCTACGAAGCAACTCACGCTTACATGCACTTTGTTGCGCATCCGATGCTGCATGCTTCGATCTTCAACCTTAACGGGTGTACGCAGACGTAAAATATTAAATAGAAAAGAGTCAATCTTTCGTGCATCTCTGTAACACTGACAAAAGAACACGCACAAAAGAGGGAATGTAATGAGTAATAAGAGATACGACATCTCTATCCTGAAAATGTTTTATCGTAATTCCAGTTTTGTGTAGTGAGAACAGTTTATATAAAGAGAACTTTCGCTGGTCTTTTACACAAAAATGTCGCAGAAGATATATCCAGAATAAGGAAAATATTTGCTCTGCGTCTAATCGATTGTAATCGCGGTGCAATGTACGATGATGAGAGAGATCATTAAGCGGCAAAAGTAAATTTCGCGGATGTGAATGGATCAAGCAAATTAAAACCGAATTAAATGGATAAATCGAGGGGAAGACCTCCTAGGAACTCGACATTAGCGTCGCTTTGTTGCGCACTAAATTGAATTCGACACGGTCGAGAAAGAGAAATGTTCCCGGTAAAGCGTGCGATTGCAATTTATCTTTGCAAAAATTTCTTGAACGTATCGTTTGCTTTTTAATTTCGATAATACGATCTCCAGGTAATGCGAATACAAAAACTCTTTTTGAATCGAGACTCTCTTACTGAATCCATCGATATAATAGTTCTAGTCTTCCCATTTTGATTATTTAAGCCGAGAAGATCACAAAAGTACTGGAAATATCTGAATTACATAAAGCGCATGTGAAGACATTTAGAAAATATATTACATCAGAAAGGATTGTACGTAAGATATGATTCCCATAAAAATTGAGAACAATTGTCCCAAGATCGTGAGAAACAGCGAGCAAAGCCGATGGATGCGAGGGAATTGTTACACGATGAGATTGCGAAATGAAAATAAAATGGAATCTAATTTCATGTTTTGTCATATATTAAATTTCTATAAGTTCACGGAGATAAATAGCTCACAAATTTTGCACAACTGCGCAATAACAAGCAGTAATGAGTACCAAACAGTACGAAATAATCCAGCAAAGAAATCTTTTTCAGTTAATTTTTCTTCCCATTTCAATTTTACATATTTAATTATATTATTTTAGGTTATTTTACATAAAGCATAAAAATTATAACGTATACTATCGAATGCATCAATGATCCATTGCTTTTTTTGATTGAATTAATACCGAATCATTAACGTCAATACTCTTGTAACTTGAAACTGTTCCGCTCATTTAACACGTATCAGGCAACAGGAAACAGATTTATACTCGCATATTAATTAAGATCCTCGGGATTTCATTCTCACGGAGGAATATAGGTTCGATAGGCTCTCGTTTCCGATGAGATGGCGAACTTAATAAGCAGACAAGCGGAAAGGAGCTGCGAGTCAGTGTGTAAAATTGCGGCAGTAACATTTATTAGCCCGTGATTGTTTCATAAATCTATCAGTGTCGAGAGAAAATCTATTTATTTTAATTGTCCTGCTGCACATGGAAGAATGTATAAAGAAGAGAATAAAAAAATTTTCATTTATATATATATATACATATATCTCGTTCGTGAAATCTTTAACAGGACGGAGAGAAAGTTGGCCAAAGAGATTAACACGTAGAGGAATATCTTAAGGATTAACAGTTATTTTCTTGATAATGTTCGCGTTGACATAATTATATCTTTGGTGCATAATTATATCTCAAAAATTGTGCTCATGCAGAATATGCCTGGCACGCAATAGAGAGAAAAACTCTATTTTGAACGTTTTATATTAAATCTCGTTTCGATTAAATGAGGAAAGGGTATTATCTCTATTAGATAAATGAATTTAAACGTCTGATTGATGTATGATGAGAAAACATTACGTGATTCTATGCAGATGCATAATTTGACATGCGTAAAATACCTAATTTATATCTGTAAATTCTGATGATTTATATCTCTGAACGAGATAATATAGGAAAATTTCTTGATGCCTTATAAAAATTATCGAGACAGCACGATCTTTGACGCATTATCATCGAGAATGTTTAATGTTCGGTTTGCGTTTTTGTTTCCTAAGCTGCGGAAATGTCGTTCTAGGAGATTTTGATATCTGCTAAAGAATTCCGCGTTAATTTCCGCTTTTCACATTGAACGCTCTCGCCGGCTCGGCAAAATTACGGATGTTCGATATTAATCGCGTAACAATAGCATTTCATGTCCGAATGTAATTAATGGGCCCGTGTACGATATCGTTAAATGCGTCGGCCAGTTTGTGGTTTTCTTCTGACATGTTTAATTTCATAGCGGCCTCGCTTCTCGGTGGAGATGCAGGAAGCGAGTGAGATCACCGAAGATTACGTTAAACCGGCTTAGTCGCGTTATTTGTATCGACGTGACGCGATCAGATACGGAAAAGCAAATATTCTATCTGAAGCACGTGATACGTGAACTAAAATGAGAACTATTCCGCTTATAAATACAGCTAAAATATACCGCGGTTTCACTAACTTTCCTTGCATTACAATTGCAACGCTCTTCCTGTCGCGCCGGAACTTTTTCAAGAACTAAATCCGTTTCTATATAGAACGCTGTAGATTGCAAGAATACTGAATGGAAAGCATTCGTCGCGGCGTTCACCTGCAAGATTGCAGATACGATTTTATAACGTCAAGCCGACGTCATAAAGTCGCGGCAGCGTCAAAATCTGCGAAACTGCAGCATGACGTCGTAATGCGATGCATTAACGCGATGCATTATCCGTGACGTCAAGACAAAATTGACTTCCGTAAATATAAATTATGCGATCGATCGCGGGAGCATCCTGAACGAGTCCGCTTTCACGTGACCTTGGAAACTTGACCCAGGAGAGAAAACCCCAGGAAAGACCGCGGAAACCGATTCGTCGCCGACCCTCCGTGCGACACACAGGTGAGAAGACTTAATTTCGTTTCCAGTCCGCCGTCCCGGCCGCGATTTATGGTCGGCGCGTTGTTGCACGAGCGGCGCTAAGTTTCTCGTAGGCAGATAAATCGCCAAGCGCACATTGATATTCCACGGTAGTAAAGACAATGACCCGCTAACCGGCGATAGCGGAATCGGTGTCAATACCGTGATGACCGATCACCGTAGATGGAGGCCGGAAGATCATCGGTAGCACTCGACACGATATCGAGGCGATATTGCGGCTTGTGTGCTCGAATCTGAACTGCATGTTTAAATATCTAATACTTTTAATGTAACATTGAACTCGGTGCTTCGTGCGATTGAAGAGCTCGGCATTGAACACAGATTGAAGAAAAAATTTAGTGAAAATTGATACTTTGAGAAAAAAAGTGTATACATTTGTTTTCATCGTAACGAATTCGAACTCGAAATCCCAATCAACAGCTTTAAATATATGCGTAAATTAGAAATTTCTCCATATCCATTGAAAATAAGATAATTAACAGAATAAAATGGCAGAAATAGAAATTGGCTAAGCGTGCGACCTGTCATTCTGGGTCTAGTTCTTAACTCAGAAACTATTCGTGATTTCACCTTCGCAAAAAGGAATCCAGAAAAACTCAGCCGGTTTTGGAAAAACGATCACGTACGGGAAAATGTTTAGATGCTCTTGCTTTCCTTTGGAATCTTGAGAGGTAATAACCGGTTTCCTACCGCGAATTGCTTACGTACACAAACTGTCATTCAAAGATGTTTAATGCAGCATAATGTTGTATTATAAAAAGAGAGACAATCTTTAATTTGTACATGCAAATTTATGTTTGCGAAGCATATATTGCTCTGCCTCTCTCTCTCTCTCTCTCTCTCTCTCTCTCTCTCTCTCTCTCTCTCTCTCTCTCTCTCTCTCTCTCTCTCTCTCTCTCTATCATTATAGTAGCATTGTGCATATATATCTAGAATAAAAAATTCTACATAATCAACTCGAATCGTTTCGTAAGATTTTTGCATTGATTCAATATTAATTTGATAAGAGATTTTCTTTCTTTATATATATATATATGTATATGTATACATATTATTTCCTGAATTATGAGAATTACAGAGCCGATAACTCGTTAATTCCCACATTAGGGGATTTCCCGCAAATGCGGGAAAGCGATAACGCTTTCTGTAATCTTTCGATTTCTTAATCGAAACGCCCGGCGTTTCATATTTTGTCGATATGTTGTTCGCGACTTTTCATTCATATATATGCGCGGTATATAGTCGGTATATAGCTTGTTTTATTTTATATCTTCTTATCGCAGGCATAATACTGCGCAATTGCGAAACAGGAAAACAGTATTTATAAATACACGACGAGGAGAGACGATACATAAGTGTACACTATCGTTATGTTTTCATGTTTTAAGAAAAAATATCTGCGATTGATCGCAAATATTTTAACGTAAGAAAAAACTTGTTTTGAGATCTCTTAGCGTCAGGATTTATTTTTAGTTATGATTTTCGCGCTACGATATGCATCAAGATTTTACACCAACTAGCATGCAGCATGCTAGTTCCTTATTGCACTCCGATCTCTAATAAATCACCTGTGTGTCTCGTGTTATATAATAGCTTCTTAATATCGCAAATATATATTAACGAAAACGCTGAAGGCTATTATTCCAGGATAAAGTAATATTTCAATATTCTCGAAAAAAGATACACGCTTCATTGCATATTCACGATATTTTTTTATCAGCGAATTAGCAAGGCAGATATCGCATCTAGATAACGCGTGCAGTGTATATCTCTTGTATTTATTTAAAACATAATTTCAAGGTGTTCCGTCGTGTTTCTGGATTAACAATGAACTGTTGTCAACCGTTTCGAATAATTGCTCGGATCTCCAGACCGGCTGCTGAGAAATCGAGTAATTACGAGAGAAGAGAATGTCCCATGAAACTGTACCGGAGAAGAACAGCGAGTTCAAGTAACTGCACGATTCTCCAAATGACACGAAGATACTCGCAGCGGATTTAGGGAGAGAGCGATAATGGAGCGGAAGTCCCGAGTGTGTCGCGTGTACGATGCAATGCCCTAGTTGTCACCACGATGAGCCTGATGACACCGACCGGGTCAGCTAATACAAAATGGACCGTTATAATTTATTCACTCTAGTACGCGACCAGATAGACATTGCACAACGCTATAATGTGCTATAATGTTTGATCGAGAAACTTGGTAGTATAGAGATAAAAACATATGATCGTTCTCTCTCTTTCTCTCTCTCTCTCCCTCTCTCTCTCTCTCTCTCTCTTTCTTTATCTTGCTTACTGGTTCAATTTTCAATGAAGTATGGTTTAAAACATATCTCGAAGTTATGTAATTTATGCTGCATTAAGAAAGCATTACAAATCTACGTGTCTTACTTAGCTTCCGGGTTTGAGCAGCGTGTCTTGTTACTCTAATTTTACCGTGGAATTTGCTGAAAACCTTGTTAAACAACTTGCTAATGTGTTTAATTCGTTGCTATCGCGTTGTCTTTCTTATATCTGTTTTACTTCTTCCGTGATTATTGATCCGCTCTTTCAAAAAGTTCAATGAGATGCGTGCCCGTCCATGAATGTAAAATTACGCATATTGATCAGATTTTGCATCGCATCTCCTGGCGATCATGACGCAAATCAATTTGAAGACTCGTTCCGTCGTCTTATGCTGATAAAAAGCTTCCGTGCCTCTTTTTCCTCCGATAAGCGTTTTCGCGAAGCGAGAATCTCGAATTATTCATAAGCGTTATCGTATTCATTCGACATTTGCGAATGTAATTCCGAGACGCACGTCACTCACCTTCGCCTGATCGCGTCTCAGTGCTGACTCGCGTGTTATCCTTCGGAGCCGTCGTCGACGTCGTCGTTAAAATTACCGGTGTTGTAAAAGTTGCAACGCGAAAAACGAGTCGACCGACCGCCGACCGATCTTGATGAGAAGGAACTGACATCGCGCCGCGCCATCCGTCCGCCTAAAAGTTCGCGAGCACGGATGTTTCCGGCAGCGTGTTCTCGTTATCAGTGAAAGTCGAACGTTACTACAAACGTGCGCGGCAAACGGCGCACCGGCGTGAATCCTTTCGTTGTCCGGGAAGCGACCCGACGGCTTTCCATTTCTGTTAGCTCGTAATTTTGCTTTCGAGAATACACTTATCTCTCAAAGTGCCAATTTCGCAGCGGCGCCTCGAGCGTTGCTCGTAGATTGACCATTCATAGAAATCGTATTTCTTCTCTTCAAGAAGGCCCCGTTACGAGACCGAACAGATGAAGTGCAATTCTTCGCTGATACTGGAGTTAATTTACGTTCGACGTTATCAGTGCGAAACAATTCCGCGGGCTATTATTATGTGCCCAATAATGCTATAAATAGCCACGACGCCGATAATATTTAAAGCATTCTCTGATGGCAGCGTTGTCATCGCTCTATGAGGGATTCGTCAGCTATGTCTTGCGGATATTGTCTCATAGATATCATTATCTACATCTTACAGATATTTTATATTTCGCTAATAAAATGTAGTTTCGTCATGAGGTCGATGGAAAAAGAGACGAAAGACAACATTATCTTATCACAATCGTCATCCTTGCTCCGTTGATCGTAAAATCATCGCTTCAATCACACATTGTTCAAATCCCGATCGAACTTATTATTATCCGCATAGATAGATTAACTGTTGGTCATTCGATCGGCATTTTATCTAGTTAAAGCTGAAACGTTCGAGCTATCAAACCGATTAACAATAAAAAAAAGATACAGATAAACATCGCCGCTAAGGACTTGGAAAAGGATTTTGGCATTCGGAATTGTCACTCAGTAACGATACAATTAGCAATGCGATAAATTGATCTCATTTAATCTGTATATTTCATTCTAAAATCGTCGATGTCTTTAATACCCTTAATGAGATACGCCAACGCTTCGTGGCAAAGGTTTGTCAATCTAGCGAACAATTGTCAAATTGCTATGGCCGCTCGTTCCTCGCTAACTTTAGCCCTTACATAATACGTGCTCAGCGAGTTTAATTGATGCTGCTATTGTTCCTGCAGAAGACAAACGCGTGAAAGTGCTATTAAATGGGCATGTATTCTGTGCGGTAATCCATCACGAAGGCTGTTAAGTAACATCCTTCAAGCGTTAAATATAAAATGTGTACGCAAGGTGGAAAAATCCCATCCTAAATATTGTTATTATGTAGAACCGTTGTTTGAAGACGCGGAATCGCGCGGAATCTCTTATGTACGAGGTCGTGACCTACTTCCAGTTCGCAGTTTATGGTTAATCCGAATGTAAATAAAGTTAACGGAAAGAAAACTAGTTTTGCTGCCCGGCAAAAAGTGGGTTACATACATTCCGAATATTCGAGCCTTCGACGTTACATTAACGAGGAATTTCTTCATGTTGCTATCGCTGAGCTATATACACGCGCGAACAATTGCATATAAATCACAAGAATTCCATTAATCCGCTGAAATAGAAATCTGACAAAAATTGTTCATCATTTCAGCATTCTCGCCTCTAATAACGTCCTTTTCCCTTATCATCATATTCTTACGCGACAAGAACGGATATAGTACAACAGAATTTGTACAAATTTGTATAAAGCAATATCGTCGGTGAACATAGGTGAACGAAGGTCATGTTTGAAAAGATCCCAACGAACTCTTGCGAACTGCTCGCGAGACGAGGACGTCGATCAACGTTAGTGTTAAAGAACAACTTCTGCAAAAGATACGTTTCTCCACTCCATTTTGCGATTAAATAAAGCGTTAAATTTACCAATGCACTCTGACGAAAACGGTTCTTGTGAGCTTGTCGTTGAATACAACAACTGGATTAACAGGACACTAGCGTGCTATTCAGCGGCAATCGCTTTGCGGCTAATTGTTGCTCCGCAGTGCGGAAATCAACCAATTTTTTCAAATGTTTCAACGTAACTCTTGTGACTCTTACTTACTCCTCGTTATCTTCCGAAGACACCGACGACATTCGTTAGCACGAGCGGCACTACTGACAATGCGTAAAACACTAGTTGACTCATGCACCAAAGCATTACGCTGTCATTGTCGACAATTACTGCACTAACGGGATACTCCCAGACGTTTATAACACTGACACTAGATGATAAGACGTTTCGGACCGATAGTGGTCTTTTGTGATTCGTCTGTATGTAATTTCTCGTAACTGCACTGGAGCTCGTTATGGCAACTTAATGGGAAGTTCGAGCGCGAGGAGCAAGCGAGTTTATCATTTTTATCAACTAAGTTACTTGCTGTTTAATGTTCAATGAGCTGCTGTTGAATAATGCAAAACTATTGAATAATGCAAAAAGCAGCATATGCGTCATAGATGATATGAGGGATAATAAAGATGAAATGAGAATTCTCCGCCATCAACGATTTTGCGAGTAATCAAAATACGTTGCATTTGCACGCAACAAACTTGCATGCAATATTTTTGTCAGCAATTATTAGATTTCTCTGGCGAAATGAAGAACATTGTATCGGAATCTCGAAAATTTTTTAATAATTTTTCTATGATTTCTAAAACGAATTCTATATTTATATTTGCTTACTTAAAAGATGTATATGTTTTCTGGAAATTTATTTAGTTTAATAATAATTTCGTTATATACATGTATATATATATATATTTATAAAATGAAAAACATAAAATTTTATTATAAACTTAATCAATATTCTTTACATCTAGTTAAATGACCTTAAATGCTACTTCTCTATATAACTTCTCTCTAAGCTAAATGTATATGTAGGGAAAATATTATTTATTTTTTAAATTATTAATTATAACCTTGTTTACCTCTTCGATCATAATTTCGGGACACGAAGATCACTGCGAGGGATATTCGATCGTCGTTTCTATACATATACGCGCACACTACAGACACGAATCGAGCGATCAAAACGAATGAATTGAGAGTAAGGATGTGAAATTATGCATGCGTAACGAACTAGATGCACTTAAATATATTACGAAGGAAGTGAAATGTAGAGCACAGCGTTAAAATAGCAATACTGCGACAGCTTGGGAAGCGTTAATCGAGAAGCAAACTGATACTTCCTTTTACTACCCAACGATTACGTCGTTTATATCGGTCAACCTGTTCGATATGTTTATGCAGCTCCGTATAAACATCGATTCCTCTTATCGTCGATAGATATATCTTTCCCAAATTGCGATAGCGATAAGAAAAGCTTGTCACATTCTTTAATATAGACGTTTGAATTATGCAAAATACGCGCTAATTTGCGAATTAAATAATGAAAGCAATACAGCAATTTTCTTTGCGAATTAGAGACTTCTAATTGAAATTATGTAAGATAAGTATTCTTTAAATGAGACAAAATTTTATGTAATCGATAATCAAACTACATTTCTAATTTATTAATAAACATAAATAGTAATAAACTAGATAAATGAGAACAAGTTTCAGAAATCTCCAGATAGATGGTACTAGTAATCAAATTACCGTAGCAATTTGTCGTCTGATAAAGTTGACAATATCAACAATGTCGACTTAAAAGATTTTGATGCGGAACTAAGGTATATATAAAAAAAAATTAAAGCATGTATATATCAATTAAATTCGCATATATGTTAATTAAATATTAAATTAAATTGCGCATGTACTTCAAGATTAAATATTTAGTATAATTGAATCAGAAATTTAATCAGAAAATAAGTAATACAATAACAGCAAAACATATTTGAAACATTAAGTAGAAAATATAATTTTATTTTTCCGTATTCGGCACTTTCTTTTCCTTTAATTCACAAAATTATGTGTTTTATTTTTATATATATGATTAAAAGATACGTATATCCATGTTTCAGCAGTTTTCACATGTGAAATGAACGTAAGTTGTACATAAAGTTCACATTTTGTACGTCGCCGAATATCTTGTATGATCCAAGATTAGATTTATTCAGATCAGAAACTTAATTTCAGAAACTACTCCATGCGGACTTATATTTGGAGAATCCTGATTGGAGAATCATCTGCAGCTGTCACTGACGATTGTCACACTATCTAGTCAACGAGTGAACATGGTTGTTTTCAAATATAACCTATTTGTGATTACGCTTAGGCATAGTAAGCACGTGCGTAAAAATGGCAAAGTCCTTACGTAGCAAGTGGAAGAGAAAATGCAGGGCGGTCAAAAGAGAACGTTACGCGGTAAAGGAATTAGCTAGATTGAAGAAAACACTGGAAATTGACGGGGCTGCGCCCAAGGAAGTGGAAATGACCGACATTTCCGAAATCGCCACAGGTAGGATCTCACATCTGCGTTGATACATTGAACATGCAATTTTTGAAAACGATCTATGATAATCGTTACAACAAACGTTACAAAATATTGCACGCGTAATGATTCATATTGTATTAATTTATTTTGAAAAAATTGCTAGTTGTCGATGCGAAGAAGGTGAAGGAGGAGATTCAAAGCAAAGCTGCAAACGCAGATCCCGCAAACACAGATCCCGCAAACACAGATGAACAGATGGAAGTGGAAGGTGCGAGGATATACAACAAAAAGACTAAGCGTGATCAATATGGCAACTATCCCGTGTGGATGAACCGAAGAAGAATATTCAAAGACAAATGTAAGAAAGGCAGAGCAAAGTCACAGAAAGCCACTAAGAAATCGAACAAGAGAATCACGAGGCGACAAAAGAAGATTATGAAACAGCAAGATTAAATTTTACATTATCTATTAATTTTTTAATTGTTAAAGTTTTATATAATAATGAAAAAGTGATCACGTGTGACTGCGTTACATATGTTATCACTTTTGTGGATTCAAGAACCCAATTAAAATCCGATATCTTTTATTTTGATACACAATTATCTTATTAATTTATCACATTATTAATTTATCACATTCATTTAGAGAAGAAGGTTTGGAAAATTTGTATGTTAATTACAAAATTATTCGCAAATATTCAGAAAAAAAACGATCGATAATGAATCTGAGACAGAGATACGAGATACTTTGAATCACAATCGACAATGAATAAAATTTAAATCTGTTTTCTTGCATTATTTACTTATACTCTTATATGTCTCATATGTCTTAATACTAATAAAATAAATGTAGAATAGATAGTTTTATAACACACATAATTCTTTTACATTTTTATCCTGGCAGATTTACATGGTATAAGAGGAACAACATTTCCTCTGCATAAATCATAAGATAGCTGTACTTGGAATTTAGCAATTTATCCATGCGCGATTGTAACAAAATGTAAAAATGATGTCTCCATCCGTGCACAACGGATTTAAATACTGTTTTGCATGATATAGCTTTCATTTGTGAAATCTGGTCTGATGTAAAGATGCGAATACAAATGTAAAATCTGTATCATTTTATTATAAAAGTGTACACAAGTGGAGTTCTGTATAAAATTTAAATTACATCGCCGCTGTTACTAACTTAACAAATATAGCTAATGCTAAATGGCTAAAAGAATGGCAGTGATACTATCTTGCGACAAGAATAATCCCGTATGAATTTTCTTCAGCATTTTCTTTCATTTCCTCTTATGCATATGCACGCAACTCTAATTTTAAGATGCTATCAGTTTCTTACGATACAGAAAGTTCATAATATGAACAATATTACCACCATCTATTATTAAATGAGAAAGATAGTAGTGATATCATTATCTCTCTGTTTCTCTCTTGTTAGCACTGTGAGTAAAATAATAGGTAATGTTATAATTCTATTCTCTGTTTAACATCAAGTAATATCAATAATAAATTCGCGCATCATATTAGAAAACAATATTAAAAATTCAAGGATCCGCTATTTATCGATATCGCCGATCTGCAGCGTATTCTTATACGATTTTCTAATTCCGAGACGCGATTCATCAAGTGTTGCATCTTTCTCATCTCTGCCTCGTACTGCTTCATTTTGCTTCTCATGTCGTATACTTCCCGTTGTATCAATTGCTGAAGCAAATTACAATCATTACATTTGATTAGTAGAAACACCTAAAAGAAAAAGTTGAAATAATATATTTTAACATTTATTACGTTACCACATTATCTACAGTTCGTTTCATTTCGTTGACTCTCTCGACTGCTAATGTGACTTTGGTGTTCATCTCGGAAGCCTCCGTATCTCTCTTTCTGTTTCTGGCTACTTGCTAAAAAAATATTACAGTCAGATAAAGAAAGAATACAAAAATACGAAATGATTTCCCGTATGCATATTGTAATGTTAAGTAAATTATGTCTTACCTTCTCTAGTTTGGTCAATCTCCTTAATATAATTTCATAATCTTGATCATTATCGTTCACCTCATTCTCCGTATCTGTAATTATTTACTACCTCATAAATGAACCGTCTTTTAATACGCATTTCATTACAACGCTAATTTTATATTATTTTTATGTGCATTTTATTAATTAAGAAGCTGTTAGTGAAATTGTTGTGTGTTATATATCAAAGCTCTATCGTTCGCAATTTCATATCTGCATTGCATTGCAAAACAATGTCATTTGCAGAACAATGTCCGCGTAACAACGAGGTGTACACTTTCTGGATAAGAAATATTGTTAAATTTGAAGATTGACTCGCGTTATTGTATCTACCATGAGAGGCCGGGTCTTTTGTTGTTGACGCGTCATGAAAATCGCCCTCCAAGTCACGAGCCTCGAAGGCATTCTCGTCGGTATCTATAAGAAAAAATAACTCTTTGAAAAGCTGCGTCATGACTTTCGAATTTTGCGAGCTCACCGTTTCTCCAACAAGATTGGCCATCCTGCTGAAGTTGAAATCCGACCCTGCAATGACATCGATAGCCACCGGGTAGATTCGTGCAAAGTTGCCCGCAAGGTTTTTCTACCGCGCACTCGTCCACGTCTGTTGAATAAAGAATGAATAATGCTTAGTTGATATCACCAGACAATAATATGGCACTTTATCCTTCTAACTTCTGGAAAGTAAGTTTCATGGTTTCCTGCTACAGTCCTGAAAAGTTCCGGCCTAGGACTGCGCAATATTTAAAAAAAGTGTTGAAAGCGAGCAGCGCGCGGGAAGTACTTGTTTTATCTTTACACAGCGTAAAGATAAACAGCGAATCATTTCCCTCACTCGAGCTTTCCTTCGTGAGATCCGAGTCTCCTTTATGCGGCACTTTTCCCCGAGATTCTCAAAAATCGTTAAACCGTCCCATTAAACTATACAGAGCAATATGCTAGACAACGGCGCGTGATCGGGCAACAATCGGCCCTGAGCAGCCGGCACGTACGAGCGTCACCTCGTTAAAGCAAAGAACGATCGATCGGTTCCTTCGTTACGAGTGCCTTCTCGTACCTGGTATCGTTAGATGTAATTAAATCGACGAGCGAGCGATACGCTTCTCGATAGCATTACGCGAGTGCCAAGCTAACCGCAGCACAATCCGTATTGCGGTATTCTGCTTGTCCCGCATCAGTCGGCTGCGAGCAGCAGACCACGCGATAGATTTACGAGGGACTTTGTTCATTCGCGGGTGTCCATTCATCGCTTTTCGTGTATTACGCGAGAATCAACGTCATCTTCGATTCATGCGAGAAAAAAAATATCCGCAGATATCACGATGAACTTGTTTATCGCGCTGCACTGTTAACGGAGTCTCTCTGGGACACATTGCCCCTTATCAGTAGTATCTTCAATTAAAAGCGCGGATCTTTGAAATATGACCATACACATTCGCGCGTTAAAATTACAGTTGATTGGACTGAGATTAGTTGAACTGAAGTTACCTATTTGACATTGGTTTCCAGTATATCCCTTGGGACACGTGCACTTGCCAGGCAACGTGCAAATTCCACCATTCGAGCACGGTGTTGGGCATGTAGCTGAGGAATAATTGCATTGTGATTAGGTAGTTTGTGGCTTTAAGACCGTGGCTAGCTTTGAGAATGTCGGTAAGACAAGAATAAATTTATACTTTTATACTTTGTCATAACGATTCAGGATTTCTTGAACTCTATGAAACTTGGGGGATTATTGCGATCAAGCGATATGTGCGAGTTCATTGGGAAATGTTAGAAATGGATAAACGTACGTTTGTTGCAACCAAAACTCAGTTGGGTCACCTGCGACCATCCTGGACAGCAGAAGAAAGTGGAAGTCAGCTCCGTATACACTAATCTGGAATATTTCATAAATTCCTCTCATGAATGCTACAAAGAGACGCATGAAGCGTCATGTACTAATACGGGGAAATTGTTTTTTTATTTATAAAACTATTAATATGCATGCATTCCTGGTAAAAGCCTCTACATTCGCGGGACACGCGGCGTACCTAATCTGTCTTCCTCTATGATGATGAGAACTCGTGGGTGTTTGCTTGCTGCACACTCGCCTCCTGAAATATAACATCAATATTCATTCCATGAAGAGAAAACGCACTTTTACAGATAAATATCCTGACGCATCTCGAAATTAAAATTATTCCGCATGCCGTTGTAGTCATCGCATCGTTGTAGTCATTGTACATCAATCTTCGAGATTTTTACTCTTATCAATTTTTCAAGTGCAAGTATTCTCATAAATAATTACGCGAGTTATATGCTTCGAGTTTATAAAAAAGGGAAAGAATTCCACGTTATAATATAATACTTGCGAGATATCTGAAAGCAGGCAAGTCATAAGAATTATTATCGCAGAGCATTGTTGGTAGAGATCTTCGACGAGTGCTCAGTTAATCCTTCCTTCGGATCCCATCTCGATTTCAGCTTTGCATTTCGTTATCGTGGCTTGTGCGATGGGGCGGCATTAAATCGGCGACTCGATCATTCCGATAGCCGTCGTAAACCGTTCCGTCGTGTCGTTTCATTTCAGCCGAACTGATCGCCAAAGCCCAGTCATTTGAATCGTAAAGTACAGTGGAAGACCGGTTAAATCGTAAAACGCGAAAGCCGATCGCGTTCGAAATAGTATTTGCGTTGGCGGCGATACTGCGACTCGCTCGAGAGCCGGCTGCGGAATTAAGCTCGTCGCTATGAGACTTTGCGTTTCTCGTCGAGACTCGCGAATCGGCTAATTAATATCCATACCAGGGGATCGACGAAATGCCGGAATTGTCGCCGGTTGATTCGATCGAGCTGTCGTTGAGTGTGACACGTGCGCGACGCGCCTGATGCAAGATTCATTTATCGGGCAAACGCGTGACGATGTAATTCGGCGCCGAGTGCTCGCTCGACGGAACCACTTCGTCATCATCAGCCCACAGGAAGTATTTCATCTCGCCGTGTCGTGTCCGTTGCAACATAACGCGACGTTCACTGTCGCAACGATGGATGCTCGGGACGAGCTGGTTCCTGTCCGCATCGGACGCGATAGATGCAAGAAACGCGGTCCATCTCAGGGACTGAACAGGTCTATGAGAAACCGCGCGAGAAATCTGTGTAAATTTGACGTCATCAGACATTCGCTCGCTTTCTGCAGTTCTCTCATTTTGTCGCTGATTCCGTGAGTGGCACTGATTTTAGACCTTTGTCGATGAACTTACACAGCAGATTGCTCAAATCAAATTTCAGACCTCACTGATATCTCTTTTAATCTTTTTAGTATTTTATTTAGTAATTTGTAGGCGAGGCACGAAAAGAGGAAAGTAATTTTAACGAGAAATTTTTCGAGAAATATCGTCATTTTCGCAGTAAACTGGAGACGTTAAATTCTTGATATCCTTCGCGAATAACAGGTGCCTCGGAGGAATGCAAGGCTACGCGCTAAGTGGAGAATTCGCAGGCACATGCCAGTAAGGACGAGGATTAGTTTATCCATGATCATCCGGGAGAGGAAGGATCAGGGCGATTAGCGCAGCAGGTGATCTCGTATTGCAAATGTTCTGGTCACCTCAGAACAACTCGCACGGTGCCATCGCTTTCACCGTTCTAAGCTCGTCGAGCGCCTGCCTCGTGGATTGAAACGTTCTTGACACAATTGCAGGCAATTATTATTTCCAAATCGACACGAGCGGTAGAAAGAAATGGATAATTTTCTCTCAGCGCTGTTACTCGCATCGCCTTGCTCATTTTTTCGTGTCGAGTCTGTCAACGACAGCTGTCAAGCTTCGTTTACTTCAACGCGATCGCAAACTCGTAGCTAAAAGTCCACAAGAATCTTGCGATAAAGGTGTCCCGTGGAGAGGAATTGGTATCGATCTAACACGTCCGCGCGCCAAGCAGCTCTTTCAATCTGATTCACAATGATTAGCTGGACTTTCTCCGATAGACGGGCCCATAAATCGGCCGCGTGGCGTGTCCCTAACTTGCGAAAAATCTGTCATGAAACGTGTCGCGCGACGGGAGGTTCTCAGATACGGTTCGGAGGACATTCGCGTGGGAATACTGGTTCAGCTCGGGGTTCGTTTCTCATGCCTGGACCAGTGACGCCCGATAAGATTTCATGTTTTCTCTCTCTCTCTCTCTCTCTCTCTCTCTCTCTCTCTCTCTTTCTCTTCCGTCACTTTCGCGACATTGAACGGACACTCTGACGAGCGTGGAAACGAGAGCGACGCGGACTTCCGTGAATGCGTCTGCCCGTGATAAGCATCGGCGAAGATTTATGGCGCGAATGCCGATGATTTATAATGCGCCGCGGGAAATGCCGGCTTTCCACGTGAAACTTCCCTTGTCTCCTCCCGATCGCCGCATTCAGTCGCGCCGGGACCAGTTACTGGACCAGTTTTACGCAGCGTGGGTTAAGGGTCAGGTATCGCCGGAGTGATCGGTGATTACATCGGCCGCGGCGATTGCAATGTCTCTATCCATTTAAAATACTCTAACGAATGAGAGACCGGCGTCGCCGCGGACATTTAAACTCGCCGTTCGCGCGGAATGATTTAAGCTTCCGTGGCTTGAAAATGATGGTTAACATGGCAGACGTTTATCTGTCGCTGATATACGATAATGGAAACGCAAATGAAGAACTCGACAAGTAGAATTAATACTCCCTCAGAGAAGAAATAAATTGCGTGCAATTGCAGAGCATAGAGAGAGAGAGAGAGAGAGAGAGAGAGAGAGAGAGAGAGAGAGAGAGAGAGAGAGAGAGAAAATGACAAAGAGACAGTAAGGGAGCAGTAGAGGGGGATCTTATTTGAATATTAACAAAATGATGTATATTGCCTGAGAACGATCGGGATCGCTTAAATCGTTGAACGCAGCTCGAGGTTTCGATCTGATGAGCGATTGATGAACATCGCAGATAAAGGAGGCTGAAATGGAGACACAGGCGTAATAAAATCAGCGACCCGTGTCGAATATACCTTAACGGCCATAGGGCTCCGTTGCGTGACGCAGCTCGTAAGATTCCGGCCAGAAAGTGATAAATTCCAGATGAATTACCGCGTCGAAGATCCGCGCAGCTCTCTCGGGCTTCCGAAATCTTCATGGCGATCTCGGAATGACTCGTAAGGGCTGGCGCAAGCCCTTAACGCGACGTCACGTTATCGCGATCGTTCGTTACATTCGCCCGTTGCTTGCATAGATTTTCGCCGACGACAACAGCGACGGTTTCTCCGCCTTCCCGCGCGCCTTCTTCGTCAACGCAGTTACGGCTGCATTTTGTATCTATGCATCGGCGAGAGCCAGTTGCAGAAACATTCATTTCATCCTGCAGCCGACAACTATCATGCACCGCGAGCTTTATGAATCTCATAATTCATGTCGGCTTTATCAGGTCTATAAAGATAGATGATATTCATGGCTTTGGTACTTAACGGATTTCGATTGTATATATTGCGATATTCCTCCCGGACGTAACGGTATGTTATTAGTTTATAAATTTACATAAGGAAATAAGATTGTGCATGAATCTACATGTAATATCATGGCGCAACGTGCGCTGCCTATTTATGAAAGTACTTGCTACATAAAGTATTGTTACATAAATAGTTTTCTCCAGTTGCCAAGTAACACTTGGTTTTATTTAAGGAAGAAATTAATTTTCCACCTCGTGCAAATGTGGAATTATCATTTAATTTAACGAGTTATTGTAGCACAGAGAATCTATCGTTTAAAATAACTGGAGAAAAGTATAACCCATCAAGTCATGTATTATAAATTAAATTTATTGTTTCACGCAGTTTTTCTGATCGATCGTGTACGCGATTAATTAAATTTCAACGCAGCGTTACGGACAAAGGACAAATAATAGCAGCATTTTCTAGATTGAAATAAAAAGGAAGCGCAACATCGAGCGGAAACTAGCCAGCAAATTAATAATAAATCCCAACTGCAGGGGATAAAATACAGATTTCCACGGAAACACATGACACATCTTGCACGCCCGCTATAATGGTTAGTGGCAATAAACACCACTTTTTACTGCTTGATTTCACAAGCGTCAGCCCGATGTCTTCTTTCTTTTTGCGCGCCACGCATCACGTCGCCAGAAGCGCGCTTCGCCAGTTTTCAGCTTTGTGAGGCTCGTCATAAATCATACATTCAACGAGATCAAAGTCTAACGATCCCCTCCCCCCTCTATCTCAAATTAGCCGGCACTCATAAAAATCGGATTAAAATTGCGGCTCGGCACGGTGTTAAAAGCGACATCCGTTCCATTACGCCGTAAACATCTGTCTGCGTGCGTTAGATGCGCGCGTAAATGGCCGCAATTGCCTTCTCGATCGTTGTTGCATCTGAATAATTTCTGTTTTCTGTCAGAGATAACCAACTGTCAGAGAAACACAAGAATCTTTTCGGGCCGATCGATCACTAATTGCGAACGGCTTCGCGGCGGATCAAAAGATCGATTCGATCGAGCCAATCGATCAGACGGGCCTTTGATCGTGATTGTCGGCGACGATTGTTCTAACGTGCGAGCGTGCAAAACACGTGGAATTCCGCCAGGCCTAACAAAGAAGCTGAAGTGTCACTCGTGTGTCTCCGGCGCAATTTGTTCTTGAAGCTTTCCCAAGGGCTACTTTGGCCATCGCTTCGCCATAAGTGGTAACTGAATTGATCTGGCGCAGACCTGGACACTATGTGACATACCATTCTTTCATGTTGTTCCGAAATGCCACTCGGGTCGATTAATGGGGACTCTTCGCAGTTCCCTTTGCGGTCTATGAACTTTTGCGGGATAGAATTACAAAAGAAGGACGTTAAAGAGATTGAAAACAATTTTTTCATGCGACACGTGTAATTTAACGTGTTTAAACGTGTTCTCAAACTTCCGTCAGATATCGTTAAAAGAGCTTCCCGAGACTTTCGACACGTCGATTTTGCGATAAACTTTCTAACGTTTGGCAGATATTTTTCTGGGAAATTTCGAGTTTCGTTGATGTTTCGTATGATGCACATCGATTGTATATTATTTTATTAAAAATGCTTTAAAAAATTATTCTTGTCAATTATAAACGCGCGCTGTTCTTGAGCGGTTTTGTCGTCTTTATCTATCGTAAAAGCGCGTGACTGTGATTTTTGGGAAAATACACATGCAACATGCAACGCATATGAGGAGCCTTCGAGGATGCAAGACTTGCGTTCAAATTACAACGTATCTTATTTCAGAATTCGAGGCCTGAACATCATAACCCACCTCTGCATTGCATGTTTCAATTACGAATCGCGATAATGCCTCTTGGCGATAACTTTGTGCACAGCTGCATCCACAGAAGTCTATGCATACATGTGTATGTAGCAGAGATTTATTTTTAATGCAGCCATAAGAACTTTTTGTTTCTGCTTTCTTTGGTTATTTGGGAGATATAGGAAAGCTATTCTTCATTGTTTGCGTTCTTTGAGAAGAATTTGGAGAATATGTTTGAATAGGCTTGAAGAAGAGATGGAGAAATGGGTTCCATACAATCCCGAAATATGTTTCTCGCGATGTTCCTCCGTGATACAAAAATGGGAACTTGCTCCTTGTATAAATATTTTCCTAAATATTTGCGTACATGTTATTCTCCGTGATATATTGTCGCTCTCCAATATGCAGCAAGCATCTCTTTTCAAGGCAGAAAAACAACCTAGATTACTCTTCTACATTATCTCCTTTTTATGCGGCATCATCTAAATTCCTTTCGGGAAACACAAAAAGTTCAGAGTAGCTCTTTAGTGTCTCTCAAATAGCTAGAGAAAACAAAAACAAAGATTCTCCACATCTTGTCTCTGTATTGTGTCCAAGAGAGATTCCCGTCCTGCAAGCAAAACGTCCTGAAAAGAATCTTCGTAACTCTCGTTTCTTCTCACGCGATATTTTTAAGGTCGTTGAAATCAAAACCTTGAGAACATTTCTTTAAACGATAGTTCAATCATATGTGGATGGAAGGAGCGTGTAGCTTTGGGGATATTAATGCTTTCGTATCGTCAGTGACTGCGTGCATGGTGAATGCGCCACGGTATGAACCGCGAAGTGTGAACGTACGACGTCCAAACAATCTGCCAGCGCAAATCGCACGAGTGTGTATACGTTAACGAGAGCTCGTCGGTCGTCGATCCTCGGATCTCCGCCGGGGCGGACCGCAATGAATCATGCCCGCTAATTTCAGCCGTGCGCTTTGAGGAATTGCTTACACGGGGGTCTTCTTTTAGAATCCCTTTCGCTATCGTTCGCTACATCATGATCGATTCGTCAACGGCTCCGTTTATGCAACCAGCCCTTCGCGGATGGATGAAACATGGCCATCGCGTATATCAGAATCCCCTGCGAGGGGGAATCACGTGGGAGACGTGTTCAAATCGTTTCACTTATGAGAACGCAAAGCCGGCGAAGGACGCTATTTAGATCGCTCGTCAAAACGTGAATATTACGAGCAACGAAGGAATGCGTGACAGAGGAGCCACGAACCCGCCGGTCCAACGGAAGCTGTTAAATCGGATCATTGCTCGGGAAAATCCATTCAAGTGGCCCATGGATCCATTTGATCTTGGAACCCTCTTGGTGTTTCCATAAACGGAGAAATTGCCGGTCCACTGACTGGCCGAGAACGCGCGCTCGCGTATTTGCGAACGAGCGGCGATTTGGCCGCTCGTTCATCCAGAGATTGCATCTCAAGAGATTGCGCCGCTCGAAAGCCCTCTCTTCCCCCGCCCCGCGCCCAGCGAAATGCTCAGACTCGGTGTGAGCGCGGGAGCCGCGGGCAAGCAGCGCGAAACTTCCAAATTACAAAATTGCTTGATGACGGGTTGCTCCAGGTTACTCCGCTCACAGGTGAAGTAATTATGCGCTCACGCGGTACCAATGAGAGACGCGCGGCGTCTCTGACGTTACCACTTCCTTCTCGATCCACGATGCGGTGCACGATGCCATTTAATCTTCATAAAAACGCAAGAGGCGACGTGTCTTCCGCGTTCGCTTCTGTCGTCGCGGGTTAAATCGCGCGGATCTTCACGTATCTCGGAAAAGTCCCGCCGGTGAAAGTCTGATCGATACGTAATCCGAGTTTCTAAACGCCGCGATGTATCGCGCATAACAATTCTCCGTTGGTCGGAGAAATAATGCGATATTAATTTGAGCATATTAATGATCTCGCTTTTAGTTTCGCAAGCGCTCGGTACGACTCGAAAGCATCTTTGCCATCGCTTTCGATTCTCTCTGAGGATTCCGCATTCTCAACTTTCCGCGCGACTTGATCCGTGCGCGACCTTGAGCGAAATGAAATCATGCGTGATGAATGCAATTGTCCGAGATATGACTTGACCTCGGCGAGCCGGAAACGTTTATGCGATTCTTCGAGCTTTGAATTTGAGATTTCGTCAGCATCTGACGAACTCCGTTGTTTCCGACGAATCGAAAAACCAGTTTTCATTCGAGGGCCGTTCGTTTCGGCCGTTCGCAGAACAAACGCCGGCAGTCCGTCGATGGAAGGAAAAAGGCAATCCTGACTTTCCTACCTGTCCATATGCGGAATCGTCCGGCTCGTTTTCTTTGCCGTTTACCTTCCTGTACACCATTTACCGTCCGCTGCACTTTCGTTCGTAAGACACGATGGTTGTCTATTAATTCTGTTCTGACGATTCTTCCGGTTCGGCGATCCCGCGCGTCCGGATTAGCCTGGTTGCTGCGTGAACTTTCGAGCGGAATCGATCGAATAATGTCGCTTATTTTGCAACGCGCTATAATATCGCTGTAATAGACAGCGCTCGTAAACTACGATATTCTTATACCTGTCTCGAGTCCGACACCTAAACGGTTTCTATTACCAGCCGCGTGCGCGCAACCACAAGCTATTATGTAATGATATGCAACGTTCCATGTGCGAGAGTACGCGTGCGCGCGGAATAAATGAAATGCCAGAAATTAGGGAATTCAACAGAATTTAGAAAAGGACGAGGATTAATAATTTTATATGCCAAAGCATACATATCTTTTGTCCAGTTTACACCTAAATCTCGTTGTGAAGTGCCTCGTTCTCTCTCTCTCTCTCTCTCTCTCTCTCTCTCTCTCTCTCTCTCTCTCTCTTGTTTTTACGCGTACACGTCGAATATCGAAATAAGAGAGGAACGAGACGGAGCCAGTAATCGCAAGATACTCCTGCGAGTTGATTCCGTGCAAAATGCACAGCGCGTGCATCAGCGTATGTGTACCTGTACCTTCTCCGAACGTTCTCTCCTCTTTCTCTCTCTTTCTCTCCCCGCTTTTGACCTCTTCACCCCTCGCGTCCGCAGCCTACGGATAAAAGTTCACGCTAATGGATTTACATGAGGCCGCTATCATCGAGCGTGGCAGGATCGAGCCACGAGCTCGTCCACTTCGATCATTCATTCCTTGGTTTCCTCTTGTGATTTAAAGCTTACCGCCACATTAGCTCCTCGCTTTTAATTATCTCATGTATATCAGCGAAATGACGCAACGTCCGCAGATCAATTATTCGTATATATACATGATTTATTGAAAAAGTCGCCCTTTAGAAACTCTTATCGGGAAGATCAGCTGCTGCGGGCATCTCTTCTGCTCTTTTATCCTTTGCCTGCTGTCGATCGCGCTTTGATGTCGCTTCTTCAACCTGGTTACTTCGCGTTTGATATCATCCAGTCTACAATCGTCGGAGAAAGTGATATATTGTTTCGATCATGATACGATTCAATGTCGAGGACTTACGTTCATCGAAATCGTATGTCTTCCCTCGATCCAGCGAGCAAGCAATGCGGCCTTCGCGCGAGGTGTAGGAATTATAAGGTCATGGGTCGAAGCACACATACGCGCATGATGCTATCCGGCTTCATCGGAAGTTCCGAAACTTTTGGAGAGCTCTCGATAATGTCGAGAATATCGACTCTCGTTAACTTTTCGGTAATTAATGGAAGCCTTGATGTTACAATAACGAAGTTAGCTATGGGATTCAAAATCGATCAGCGCTCTCGTAAAATAAAGTGAAACAAATTTCGAAAACAACTTCGAGAACCAATCATCAAACGTTACAAGTAGAAAATAACCAGAAAAGTTATAAAAGACCCATTCTATCGTGTTGCACGATACAACACTATCGATTTCATATTACCGTAAGTATCACCGCCATATATGCGGACTATATACGTGGTGTAGAATCATGCTTACATTATCATTGCCATCATCCGTATAAGTTTCAAATCGATAAATCAAGAAATATTACAAATGTCGCCGCTTCGTCCACCGGATCGATCAATCATAAACAAAAATGGATCGCACGATCGAAAGTAGAAGAAGTGTGTATAAACAAGAAAATATGTCGCTGGGATTTATTAGACAGCGAAGAGCGATACCGTAAAGCGACACCGCAATGGATTATCACGTACGTTAAGTGTGTATGTAAGGTATGCACCTTGCGCTCGATAGCTTATCCTGAGTGCGTACTATGCGAATGCATTTGGCACTGCCGGCAAAGTTCGAGCACAACGGGGCATTGTACCCTTAATTTAAACAATGACTGCGCACATGTGTCAAGCGAAGACAGGACTGATATTTTCGCCGCTACAACGTGCGCCTGTACGTTTAACAACTAAAATATCTAATTAATCAAGCAGATACATAATAACGGCGGTTCGAGTATGAAAATATCACACTCAAAGTCCACGTTGCAGCAGCGTAACGAACAATCTGTGTTTGCAGGCGGCGAAGTTAAGCGTGCAAGAAGATTTAACAAATTTCCACGAAACATGATTTGAAATGAAAGTGTCGCGCCAAGCGACACGATTAATTCCGTCTGAATGCAATCGTCGTTTTCTTTATAATTTGCAACCTGCTTCTGATGTTTCTAGATACCGTCTTAAATATGGAGTTAAACGGATATGCGAATGAATGAAGCTAATACGCTTTCAACAACCTCGGCACCGCCGACATATTACACATATCACCGCCGAAACCCGATTATTATTGTAATCATGGATGTATTTGGAAAGCGCGCATAAAAGAAATACGGATTTCGCCGAGCTTCGATATCGCTTTGTCAATATCTTTTTGTTTGAGCAATATCGGCTCATGTTGCCGCATTTGCGTGATAAAACAAGCCGCGAATACGCGCATCGGAATCACCTTTGAGAGAGAGAGAGAGAGAGAGAAAGCAACCGATTCAGAATTAAGCAGCGGGCTTAATTGACTATATAATTGAGATACGTCTCAAATATTCGTTAATTAATTCGTCGTTATCGCGACATCACGGCTGCGATGAAACTGAAGAGTTGCCTATGTCATCTGTTTTCCGTTGAACGATGTTCTCCAATTTGCGAGAACTGTTATCCAGTGACATCCATGAAACTGGTATCGATCTTTGAGAGATAAACAACAGCTTAATGATTAATCATAAGCACGTTTCAATTTATCTCGCTTAGTTGCGACGAGTATAATTGAGAGAGCTCAGTAAACTGAATCCAGTTTGCAAGGCAGTGCTCAAAGCGCTGAAAAGACATTTTGTACTTGACTGCGTTGCTTAAAAACATCAGACGGAGTATCCGTGGAGTTATCGAACTTTTACTTCACGTGCAGCCCGAAGATGCGAATGTCAGATATAAGCAGCCGTCTAACTTACTCGAGACACGGCACGGCTTCGCGTATGGATAACTGATAATAGAATAACATTCCCGGAGGGGATGATGGGACGAGCGTTTATGCTTCCCGAGAACGTATCGACGAATGACACCTGTCCCCTCGTGACCTGGTCGCTCATCGATCAGCCGTCGACGCTGCGCTTCCGCGGCGATAAGCAACGGCGTCGCGACGAGACGCGCCTGAGATTGACATCGCGGAATGATCATCTGAAGTACTCGGAGCGGTCTGAATATTCATTATTCGCGTTTCCGCCGATCAACGTTCATCGATCAAGCCGACAGCGTCGCGAGGCGGCATAAATAATCGAAGCTTGGCTGGCGGTGAGGAATTCGTTGCGGTCCATATCTGCTTGCTCGACACAATGCGCGCAACACAATAACGATTAATTACGCGGAGAAACGCGACGTACGCTTAATAGTTATGTGCGCGCCGCATTGAAGTATCTTTTGTGATCCTCGGCGCGGCAATACTTTCGATTGCTAGTGCGAATTGATCGCAATAGCAATCGCGCCAGCAGCATGATAAACGATCCCGAATACCAAAAGCGCGCACCGCGTTACGCCGCGTGCCGAAATCTCTTTGGCGACTTTAAGTCGACAAATCGCGAGTGTTGACATTTTAAGTGTTATGATCGTTCAGTCAATGGGCTTAAATCGATGATGATGACACGATCCGCCGCATCGCCTCGGCTGCATCCTCCGAGAGAGCCTCCGCGCGAGGTGCACGTGAGCTCGATCGCGAGAACACGACGAGAGAGAGAGAGAGAGAGAGAGASAGAGAGAGAGAGAGAGAGAGAGAGAGAGAGAGAGAGAGAGAGAGAGAGAGAGARAGAGAGARAGAGAGAGACAGAGAGGTGCACGCACACCGCTATCCCGGACAGGTTTACAAGATTTTTTAGCCTACAAGGCACGCATCTGGGTAACCCAATCGCGCGACTCGCCAGGTAGACGAACATCAAATTATTGTACTCAGACTAAATAGTAACTAGAGATTCTACGGACACGTGTGTGATGCACCGTGCCGCACCGTATCGCGAGAATATCGGTTCAAGAGGCATATTTTTGCGGGAACGCTGGGTCCCGCAGGACGCAGGATCGGGAGGAAATTTCGCTCAGCGAAAGCCGATCGTGGCTAAACTGCCGCGCAGCCGATACTTTTTCTCTATTCGTATCGCAGTGAGCTCGTCCGTTGTTAACAATACTAATATGAGTATCGAAGCTGCATTACGTGTGTATATATGAAATATTATTATATTATATTCCACTCAATCTGGCGGAGTGGAATTTAAACGGATAGATCGTTATCGATCTGCATTTACGAAGGCGCAATAAAGAGGTCGTGACAAAACGACGGAGGGATGCAAGATGCAAATGGTGACGAAATCGGCAGGCAATAATATCGGCGGCTACACGGCACACGATTTGCTTCTTCGTCGGCGTTCATACCGCCACGAGCGCTTTTTGCGGGCGCTCGGCGTGAACGCCCGCGAGGCTTTCTGACGGGCAATCATCGAATCACGCTGAGCAGCGAAATGATCTCGTGGCTGTCAGGAGGTGATAAAAATCGCATGGTATGGTGATTTCCTCTTAATGGCCGTCTTCGGGAAACCGGGCGTGAGGCGGGAATACGCGAGGTGAGAATGAGAATGCCCGATGCTGCGCGCTTCTTCCAAGAAAATGCAACATCCATCTTTCGCCCGTGACTTCGCTCGATTCCAACGTGATTGCTTATAAAATATGATGGAAACGCATGAATGCACAATCGACGCGAGACTCTCGTCCAAGAGATTGCTCGTGCTTTTGTTATTTCTGTTTCTGCTGGCGTATCAATTAAAGTATCGTGAAAAACGGTACGATGAAGTATGATTAATCGGCTTTCGTTGCATTATGAATGGGAATGCGATGTGATCGATCATTCATTAATGTCGGTTAATCCTCGCATCTTTGTAAAAATCGGTACGCAAGTACTTGTGAATAATGCAAAACACAAATTATTATCTTTCAAGGAATTCTAAATTCTTTCTCCCGAATTTATCAAATCTAATTCATCATACTTGCAATTTACAGTTAACTCTGATCAACTGAGAAAGCGCGAGGCGTTTTCACGGGACCAACAGATGAACGTTTTGAAAGCTGCGCATGGGGAATTTTGCGAAAGCCGCGTTTAACAATCGCGTACAGTCGGTCGGCTTAATTAGCACTTTTAAGCCGCGTTTTAAGACTCGCGACAGAGAGCGTCGTTATCCGGATATCTTTAATCCATGCGCGCGCTGCGCGCGAATTGCGCGTCGCGTTGCGTGCGCGCGAAAGAACCCGCTGTCGCGCACGAACAATCCCAATAATTGTACACGACAGAGGAACATATTCCACGTGCAGGATAATTAATCGGTCGATTAATTAAACGGCTTGCGGTACCGCCTTTGAACGCCGGCGCATTCGCGCCGGCGTCATTCCCGCCGCGACTATCGCGCTCGGCCGTACATCATTGCGCGGACACGGCGCGTCGCTCATTGCTCGTAAATATAGTAATTCAGGGACATGTTAGCGGCCGCGTATATTTACGGGTCGCGCTTTATTCGCTTCCATTTACGTGCGTCCTGCGATGCGCCGGGTAATCGCGTTCCGTTGCGTTCCGCGCGATTCTAAATTCTCCGACCGCCGCGACGCGCGGTTATGAATTATCTCTTTTCTTTTTTTCCAGATAGAAGTCTTGCCTTCATCGATGTTTCTCATCGACGTATCGAATTCTCGATCAAATAGATCAACAAAGTATAATAGCGCCTCTCTAGTTGAAACGGTCTACTTTGCTCTGCAAATAGATTTAACTTTTTCGTACTTGATTAAAAATGCATCCGGATATCGAATGATCGATTGTGAAGGATATTTAATTGTACATTGATCGTAATTCATTGATAATACTGCGCGTTAATATAAACTCGAGTTAATTAGTTTGCAGTTCAATCTGTTGGAACTTAAAACTCTAGAAAATGACTGACAATGTTTCCTAAATCGAAGCTGTTTGACATTTAACTGCGACAGAAACTGCGTTTCATCCCAATGGCATGTTATTCATCTCACATAATCCACAAATCTCCAGAAACTTTGAATTCAACACGATGTAACATATGCCGGACAAGCAAGGCTTATCTGCTACTCACCCCGAATGATGTCTGGTGTACGTTGTGGGGGCGGTTGTCGGAACCAGTTGATAGATCTGCGTGACGGCTTCCCCTTGCCGATGCCGATGATTGTCATGGTAACTCGCGTAGGCTATCGTTCTGGTACCATCATGCTTTGCCACTGCCACTGCGCCATCGCTCGACTTATGTTGCAGCGTTCGTTGCCCCACGTGATGCCTGGACGGCGGATTTACCTGCTGCGGTGACCTCGTCGCGGGTATCTGCGGCCACGCGGTCCACGGACTCCTCGTGGTGGTAGCGATGCTGGTCGTCCCCGAGACGACGTCGCTTGGACGAGCGTGTCTGGCATGCAGTAACCTGTCGCGATACCAGACCGGCCAAGCAAATCCGTGGCTGTACGGGGGCACGCGATGATGATGATCCTCCGATGACGACGGCGATAGTGCGAGGCTCGCGGCGATCGTGATGAGCAGGCAGACCGGCGGTATCTTCAGGGCCATCGTTTCACTATCTCCAGAGGCTTATCGTGCTTGCAGCAATCGCGCGATTGTCGGCGACTACGGCCAGCCGTCACATCCTCAATGAAGTCCACGATGCATGCGCTTGATCCGCGGCAGGCTCAACGGACATCCGTTGCGAGATCCTTCGCGGGCAGCTGAGAGCACTACTGAGATCACTACCGAGAACGAGACACGCGAAGCTTAGGCTCCACGTGCTTCTGCAACTGCTGGTACCCAACCCCACCATCGCTCTGTGTCTCTCTCCGTCTTCTTCCTCCCATGCATTTCGCCGCATGTCTCTCTCGTTCTCCCTTTCTCCCCCCCCCCTCTCTCTCTCGCTCTCTCTATTGCCGCGTTTACCCGCCGCGTTCGCTTCTGGACCGGACTCTCTTTCTTCCTTTCTCCTCTTCGTTCTCATGCTGCAGCGGTCGTCTGTTCTCCTGATACCCCACTAGGTCCTCCGCTAACCACCTACGTATCCTTCCGCGACGGTCTCGCCGTACACGGGGAGGGTCGCGTTCCTCTCGTGCTTGCTGCTATCTTTATGAGCGACAACGCTATTCCGGACAAAGCTCGCGAGCCGGCTGCAAAGGTGTCTGCCGGGCTCAAAAGCGGATGTGGGTCGTACGTGACTCACGTGCGGCCTGCAATCGCGAATTCCTCCGTTGC
Source organism: Eciton burchellii (assembly GCA_020341155.1). Classification (NCBI taxonomy): domain Eukaryota; kingdom Metazoa; phylum Arthropoda; class Insecta; order Hymenoptera; family Formicidae; genus Eciton; species Eciton burchellii. Next base: position 1,128,495 of record JAHMML010000002.1, read on the forward strand.
CGGAACAAAGTTCCGGGTGATTAACGGAGGTGGGGGCTGTTGGAATATCCGTTCCTTGTCCTGCTCCCTGGATGCGATTTCTTCGGGACAGCGGTTCCTGCTAGATTTCTTAAAGAGAGAACGTAGATTGACGCGACATTTTTTGACGTTTACTAATTAAGCAACCTGGATTCAAGTACTAATGTTACGATAATATGTCTTGTGAAGGAACAGAAGCATTGCTCTGCGCTAGGGATAATTATAGCAGATAAATAACAGATTTTAAACGCGGAATCGAGAAAGGGAGAGCAAAGTGACTGGAGTATTTATCATGGATAAAGGAGCGCGTGAACGGTTTCAGTTACCATTAAATGTTTAATGATACGGTTGGAGTAACGTCATACCTATGGTTTGCTGGCGATTAAGCGCAACATAGTTGTCATAATTAAAAACTGCAACGCCGCAACGCCGATATAACGATCCAGATGCGATTTATTCATGCCAATCTGCATTTATTCCTCATTATTATGAACGAAGTATACAATTCGCCATAAATTCAGATTCTCTGAGAGAACCGAGCATTCGTATGGTAATATTTCACCGTCATACGCGTAAAGATAACGTGATGGAAGTGCTACATAAACATAAGAAGAGAAACGATGAATCCTCGACAGTGAAGAAATGCTTTTACCTTCTCGACGCTACGAACGACGCGGAGAGCATCTCAAATTTCTCACTATCGGATCCTCGATTCGTGTCGAGAATTAATTCTAAATCGCATGTAGGAACAGGTTCATCGGGACTGCGATGGACCGTGTTTCCGTGTATCGCAGGAGCGAGCTTCAAGAGCTCAAAGTATTCCTCCGAGCCGAGTCAGATCGGCGTCGAGAGAATCGCTCGAGATCTCGCAGCTGGAAGTCGATTCGATCCGCGATTCCTGAATCACTTCGGCAGTTACTTGATACCAAGGTCACCGATGCAACGGCCGCGACCGTAGCGAGGTCTCCGCTACCTTTTTGCTCGTTCGAGCTGGCTGAGGAGGCCGAGGAAGAGTGGAATAATTGCACGGGTGATCGTCGCGTTATTGGCCATTACGAGAAGCACAAAACACAGAAGCGTATCGCGCTCGGCCAGAAATAAATCAGCGTGGCGGGATAACGTATCGCGACGATGCATTTTCATGGATAATGCGAGACGCGGTATCGTTCTCGCGCGTTCACCGCGATTTCTCCCATATTGCTGTGACGAGAGTGAAACTGGAAGAGATGTCTCGCGATAGCAGCAGCGCACGGAACAGCATGCCGTGTCATGCTGCTGAGGTCACGCGGATAAATCTTCGCGGAGGAGAGCAAGGACACTCGGGGAAAGGGAGTGAAGGAATTTGGAAAATTACGCGCCCTCGATCTCCTCGCGTGCCGTTAGACTTTCCGCGCGGCGATACGGATAAATGTACTGATTTAAATGCGAAGGACACGACGAAGTCGAAGTGATGTTTCATTCGGACTCAATGCGGTGCGTTAAAATGAAACGTTTATGATTAATGCCGCCGACGCGGAATGTTAATCGAGCATGCAGCGATCGCAGAGGTATTCTCTTCCTCTTCGTCCTTTCTTTTTTTCTTCTTTCATCTCCGCGTTGTTCCTCGATAAGTCTCGTTATCGAGACATCATGGACGCCGACTCATTAATTATTGCTCGTGCACTTTATCTTGTCGATAATTCGTCCGCAGCTTGACTGGTTCATTCTCGTACAATCAATTGCGAGGCTCATCGAAAATGCAATACGTAAGCAATCACGATATTGCTCAACGATTGCTTATGCGTATTGCTCTAGGCTATACCTCAATTTACGATCGAGAACGATTGATATTTCAAGAGAAAAAAATTCAGATACGGATCAAAGCAGAATTTATATTATGTGTATTCTCCCGGAGAATTAGAGTCTTTCAAAATTTATTTAATTCACGGATGTTCCTCCGGATTGAATTCTCATCTTCTGTGTACCTTTCGCGAGTTCGAATACTATTTCCGAAACTCGCAATGATAAGCGTTTATCTCTCGAAAGTTCGAAAGCTTGAAAGTTATGTCTGTTAGATCGATTCCCACAGTAAAAGTTCAGTTCTATAATTTCCTTCGTATTTTATTGCGAATAGCGGAATACCGCTACTCGCTACCGCGGCAGTTTCAGAATTTCGTTTGAGATTTGCGTCATTGCAGTCCATTGCGGTGGCTTCCAACATTTGGAATGGATTTATCCAAACGATATGTTCATGAAGAATTTATTCATCGAACAGAATTATAAACGCGTGGATTTTTCGCAAAGAACCGACGATGTCTTTTACAAGAATTCTGTTGTATGGAAGAAAGTAACGGAAGGAATTAACGGTCGCGGTAAATCGCCGGAGTCGTAAACGACTCCGTAAACTCGAACCTTTCTCTTAGAGAAAAACATCTGAGAATTCGCATGAGCACGAATTAATTAGCTAAGAATAATCCCCTTCCTCGTTCCTTACGAGCGTGCAATGTCAGCAAGAAAGCTGAATGAAAAACGTGCGCTTATCGTATTTCCATCTTTTTGCAAATTCAAGTTATGGTCTAGCTGTTTCGTATACATACTTCACATTACGTAATTTTCGCATTATGCAAGATAAACGTGAGAATTAAATAAATGGATAAGAAGTTTTCTTTTTCATAAATTGCATAAATGTAAAATTTATCGGAAAGTCTGAATAAAAATGATGAGAAATAGTATATATCACATCTTTATTGCGTTAGCTTTTTCGTAAATCCACCGCAATAATTATAGAGCAAAATGCTGGAATTCAATAAATAATATAAGATTCTGACATAGTCGAGTAACAGAACGTTTTCCAATTGCATAAGTTTCATATTTTTGTTACGTTGTTAGTTATCACATTGATCAATTCACGGAATTTTCCATAACTCTCCTTCCGTCGTGCGTGCGTATATGCGTATGCATGTAAATATGCCTATGATTATTTCCATCCTATATTAATCCGCATTAATTGTATCAGCTATGCGCGATCAACGAATATAAATTTCATGGGGAACAATTTTCACCTTATTCAGACCTCATTTTTATATCTCGAGGCGTGCATATCAATGATAGATACTATCGTAACAAGATGTAGCTGTTAGCATGAAAATAAATCGCAAGACAAGTTAATTAAAGATACGATTCGACCGCAATGAATTATCGTTACTAGTCCATACTAGTTACTAGTTACTAGCTTTCAAATAAAGTAGTTAATGCTTAACGCATAGCAAATGCATAATTAAATCTTGTTTCTTCATTGATTGAAGATAATAGAATTGCCAATCATTAAATTATTTGTTGAATCAGCATGTTACGCGTGCTTATTTCTCACATATCGCAAAAGTATTTATATTACTAAATATTACATTTGTGATTCATTATTCAAAAATTACCAAGAACAAAGACAGAACTTGCTTGACTTAATCGTCTCTTGATTCCACGTGGCATCACTTATTATGTTAATGAAATCAGACATGGTTACATAATTATTATTCCATTATGCGATAAACACCCGAATATATTGACACGCATACTGCATTCAATATTGCTGTCGGTTTTTCCAAGCCGACACCGATCACTTCCACGATACCCGGTATTGCATCGCAATTGTTCCCGCGTAACTTCTAATGCTCTCTAATTCTTGCGCACCCGATGCATGACGTAATCGCGGACATATATATCACACTCAGGTCACGTATTCAGGTTCTGACCTACTGACACGATCCCGTGACGTCACGGGAGAGCAGTAGGGATGGCGGAAGGGTGGCAAGGCTAGAGTAGATGGAGTGCCGATTTTAACGGAGGAAATGTTCTTCTCGACGCGCTGAGGAGATGAAGTTGATTCAGACAGAAGGGAACGTAACTGTTTCTTGAGATATATGAGATATATGAGATAAGGGAATTTCTCCATTCGCGCGCACACACACACACACACACACGCATATATATATATATATATATATATATATTTGGAGTGTCTGAAACGATAAAGAGGAATCTGTTAAAGATAAAGCGAGGGAAACCACACATATCAAAGTTAATTAATTAATTCCATAAAGTTGTGGAGAATTCGGTCAACGTCTCGCCATCATGTTTCGAAAATTTTAGTACTCGTTCTAATGAAAATTCGCTGCGCTTCGCGCGCGCGCATCACGATCAACTAATCGCCGTGCTTGCCGGCCAACGTCAGACGATCATCCAAGAGAGGCGCCATCCTTTTGTCTAAATTCTCGCGCTCTCCCGCTCCGCTTCATATGTTATTATACAACATTTTGTAGCCTTTTTACTTGCACTTTTTGATAGAATTTTTCCGCGTGAGCAAAACCGCCGAATTCGTCGCGATCTCATCCACACGGAGACCGGCGGACCATTCAGAACCGAAGGATATGAGAGATCGTCGCGTTGTCGGAAGAGGAGTCCCCGTCGTCAAGAGCTGTCAACGTCGGTGACAGCTTCCTGGTTAGACTCCCTCGTTTTTATCCGTCCCGAGGATCGGCGACAACGATCCGCCCGCGACCCATCACGCGACCGTCAGAAGACGACAGATGAATGTGAGTGCCACTGCATCAGCAGTGGATGCGAATTTCTGGGGTAAAGATCGAGAGGATACATCGGGTTGAAGATTCACAGTGATTTCAGGTGTCAAGGTATACACCTGGGATACTTATGGGACACGCCGTTGATATCGAATAGTGTTTGGCAATCCGCGGTTTCTTTAGATCCTCTTTTAGGGTAAGAACGTACTTAATATCTGTAGACGCCTCTATTATGCATTACCATCTTGCGTCTTTAATTTGTGGATCTTCCGAATGATTTGGAATTAGGTCTAAGTTAAGTTAAACTAGAGGCTTTTAAATCGCTTGTAATCTTCACGAAATTAAGCTTACAGATGTACACGGGAAATTATTTTTTACTTAACCTTAGGTTGATCTCAGTCGCACTTTGATGTAGAAGAGGTAACTGTATATGTTAAAGAAAAATATGAAACTATATAAACGTTTATAAAATTCATAGTATAAACATATTGACAGATAGACCTTTATAAAGATTCAGAGATTTTAACCTACGACACGTTGCACCGGAAATACTCACTAGCAAATGCATTCGCTGCTACGCGCATAACGTGACCCCGGATCACAACATCCTCTCGATTCAGTAAGCGTTTCCACGAAACGTCCCTGTGCGCAAATTACCTTCACATATTTTAACGGACAATTCATGAGATGCTGTTACGCGGTAGCACTCAGAATACCGTATTTTCCAGCTGACTGCGAAACGTTAGCACTACTATCCGGTTCGCCTTGACATTCTGGCGAGATAAAATGCATGTACCGTTCCGGTGTGTTTCTTGACTTCTCTCAAACTTTTCTACCATATTCAAACGCGCTGAAAAATGCAAAAACCATTTTCTTATCACTGCCGCAGTTTAAACGTGCAACGTACAATTTTGTATGACATTATGTTGTATGACGTCAAGTCTATTCATTTTCTGATCATTTTCATTGCGCCATTCTCTTGCTTCGCAGAATTGAAACGTGGAACGCTTCAGCGTTGCTGATCGCCCCGTCAAGAAACCGTTCTCTTTCATCGTAGAGGGCTCATATTTCATATTTTCATCGACAAGAGATTCTTGTATCTACCTTAGTCCCCGTAGTCGACAAAACAGCTATATCCTGTCGATCTGTATTACACCTTGTTACTTTAGCGTTTCATTTCATTTGTTCTCCTCTCATTCGCATGTATTTGCCCTCTGCTTTCGAATTAGTACTCTGCTTTATCTAAATCCGTTTGCTTCTTTTGTACGCGATTCCTCTAACGAATATCCGAATCAGAAACGATGGGATGTTCCGAGACAATGATATATGCGCTCAGACGAAAGATATGGAGATAGTCTAACTTATTTACGAATTCTTATTTTTACGATTCCAGTTCCTGTCGTCGTCTTCCACGTATCGGCGTTCACGGCCATTCTATGTTTCGGATAGCCGACCAACCCTACAGTTCCAGGCAGAGCGCCAACGAGGGAATCTATAAGGTCAGTCCTGACAGTAAAAACGTGCGGCCAATGCGAAATTCACCCCGGAGGTCTCTGCCAAATGGGTCACTCCGGTGAAAAGAAGATAGAGAGAGGGAGAGAGAGAAAGAGCGAAGGTTACGACGACGACGACGACGAGGACGACGGAGATGTCGCGAAGCCATAAAAGTCGAAACGTTGCCCGACACGAGAGAACGTGTTCGGGACGTAGGGGCTCTAAGCGAATTACCTGGGATCCACACGTGGATCTCAAGGTGCGCAGCCTTGAAAAGCTACGACGGCCGTGAAATCGATCGTCCGACTGCACGATGGCTTCTCGCGTGATCTTGAAACCTGTGCCAATAAGATGTCGAACGGCTCGAGACATTATTTTATCAATTCGCACGAACGAATATTCCTTTCGCGTGAATGAATAGTGAAAACTAGACATAAATTTTGATCATTTTATTGCTGATAAATTAATGAATCGCTTAAGTCGCGGTCGTAAATTTATTTCTGATATAAGCTATCTTTGTTTATGTAAATGTAAAGATAACAATATCGTTTATTTATCAGCTTCGTTTACTTTGTCATCTCGATAAACATCAAGCATTGGCCGTGACTTTCGCTCTTGATCTCGTCTCTGGCTATAACAGCAGTGTCACAGTTTTATCACTTATCAAGTTTCAAATTATTCAAATGAATAATTTTATTATTAACTATTAAGAGATTATCCCCATGTTGTATATAAAACTAATCTATCTGCATTGCGGTGTCCCTGACATACAAAACTATTTGATAATAATTCCCTTATAACAGCTTAATAGAATACTGTGTCAAATTATAATTCCACGGATGTTATTAGCGTTATAAAATCCCTACGTTTACCTGCTTGTCACTAGATGTTCTTTCTCTGGTTGAGCAAATCAGTTTCGAATCACAGCCCCGGTTTATGGTTCACCTGTATCATCGCGGTTATTCTATTGTGGTGTTACCGACGTCACGTCACCAAGTTGATCTTGACGGCTACGCTGCTGAGAAACCGCACCATCGGCCTGACGATCAATCAGAAGATACCGTCTACGATAGCTCTAAAGCAGCAGAAGCGGCACAGCCTGGCGCAACTGCACAAGCACAAGACCGTCACTTTGCGGCGAGCGAAACGATTGTGCACCGGCGATGGTCTTCATATGTCCAGCGCGATGTCCATGGTGCAAGCTGTACCGCAGATCCATTATAGGGTCACCAGAAGCGGCAGGGTGTACGGCAAGTACCCGAACAAGACCGCTTTCTCCAGCAATGGCGTCTGAGAGGTCCGTCGATACCGAATAAGGATTATCAAGTAGTCGTCAGCCCCGTCCCCGTATCTCGTCGTGATCATCGTCGTCGTGCCGTTCCGAGTAATTCTGTATTCTCTCTGTATAAAATAATCGCAAATTCTCAAAAATAAATCCGCGATGCTTGTACATACTCGTCTTGCGTGTACTTCCTCTTTCCGTTATCCCTCCCAAAGAATTTCGAGGAATTCTATTTCCTTTCCAAGGAATCACGCCGTTCCATTGAATTCTCTTCGGAGTCTATGCACCGGATATCTCTCGTATTTTTTGACAATTGTACGAGAAATTAATGATAAACTCTTCCGTTTGATGGAAATACGAGCAAAGAATGCTCAATTCATGCTGTACATTCATCATTTCTCTTATCGTGCACGAAAAATGGAGAATATATAAATAAATAAATATATAAATATATATAAATAAAGTATATATATAAATAAATATATATAAATCTGTTTTGTCAAATCGAACGGTGTAACTTGATTAGTAAAATAAACGAGTTTGTTCGAGATCTTAACATTGATTCGTTACGAATCGAGAATCGCGCGAAAATATTCACATAATTATGAGTATATTGTATGAACTGCACGATAATATCTGTATAAATGAATGCGAAAGAGTCTTCGATATAAAATTCGTATATCAATCACTGGTGGTTCTTCATCTTCTTGAAGCGCAATTTTCTTTATTAATTGCTAGATTCTTTTACTCGAACTTGATATATTCTTTCCAAATTTAAGTATTTCCACGAATCACGAAAGCTGTGATTCGTTTAGTTCATTTCTGACGTGCCCGAGACACATTTTCGAGTGCAGAATTGTTCAGTAAAAATCTCCTCGTCACAACACTTAGCATTTTTTTTGGACTTTTAGCTATATTCATCTCTCCGTCGACCAACTACAAATCAATAAAAGCTGACTGCGTTTAGGGCGGCCAGTGTCTTTGTTCGAAGCGTTTCGAGGCTTCTCCGAATACTTTTATTTATTCGGACATTTCTAAGACCAACTACTTTAAAAAAATTCTTGGAACGCATTAAAACAACTTCAGCGTTTTCAATGCTTATAAAAATCTAAAAATTTCAACAAAATTATTTCAGGTGTCATGTCTGACGTCTAAGCGACGTTGTGTTCTACTAGACAAAGATCGCACGTAATCTACTCTTAATTTCTTTATAAATAGAAGCGTGCGGAGCAGGTCTAATGCGTTCTCGAATGTAAATCTTCAAACAGAGGTAAAGCGCTTTCGTCCGCGTTGCGCGCAGAATGACGGAATGTCTAAAAACATCTTTTCCTAAGCTGTCGCGCGAACGGTGTATCGCGGAAAAGCGCTCGTTGGCACAGCCCAAGTAACAATGAAATGCTGCAGAACTTTCGTATCAGAGATGTGCCAATTTGAGCGGCATAATGCCCGCGGTTTCAGAATGAAACAGACACGCGGAACGACGTGCGCCGTCGTTGAGCAGAATACTAGCTAACTATGCCAAATTTAATCATTCAGTAGCCGGTTACGTCAGTGACATCGTGGCTGCGCTGGTCGCATATGCGTTATTCTGGAGGGATACGATGCTTGACAAATTTTTCACACGGCAGGAACAATGTTCCAGTTATCCGTTAAGCAATTGCGATATTAAAAATACATACATACAAATTAATACGGGATTTATTTAGTAGATGGTATGACAGATTAACATATACAAACGATTACTTGGACGCATCGCGCGAATGGAAGCAGAATGCGCGAATGACTCGGATCATTTCGGGATTCAAGCGATCGCGGTATTCATGAAGCAGCAGAATTTTCATAAACGCATTCGGGTTTAATCAGGGTTTCTTTAATGGCGCGGTACGCCTGTTAAAAAAAGGAAAAGAGAACAGGAAAAGAGAAACAATTTACGGTCAAGCAAATTAACAATTCAAATCGAATCGTACTGCCGGCAGCAACGAATGAATAAGCTAAAATTATCACCAGGAGAGACGACCGTATTAATATGCCAAACTCGGGCGTTTCCGTTTCGTGCGCTTTAAATGTTGTACGCGACACCAAATAACATCCTGATGAACTGTCTGAAGACCTAATCTAAATTTCCGTCTGGTATAATTAACAGCGTATACGTAGCGTCGTCTCACGAGAACGGCCGTCGATTCTCTGGCTTTAATCAAAAGGGCACGAGTAAATTATGCGGAAACGACTTCATCAACTCGTTTGGAAAGATGGTTGATGAAAGCGTTAACTGATTTAATTTGAGAGGTAGATGGCTTGCGTCAAATTATTGATATACTTTGCATAGAGAGGTCATAACGAAAGATCCGGTCGATTTAAGATGAGATTACTAAATTCACGCTGGTAAGAAGCTTTGTTTAAATATTAAAATTGCAAGGAAGATTTCTAATTCGTGTTTTACATGGAAATTTCGTTTACTGCTTGCCAAAAGTGTCAAAAGATCACATGAGATATACACGCTATATAAAAATTATGGAATATTCTTCTCTCAGTATACCTTCCTCGATAATCATAGACAAGTCAAATTAGACAATTGATGAGTTCGATAGAAAAATTAATTTCCAGAAGATTTATTAGCGCGCTTCTGAATACTATAATTTATAAACATGCTTTGAGATATCTGACAGATCGAATCTTTGAAATACATCGTGGTAGAAGCGAAGGCGACAGAAACGAATAGAGACAGAGTTCCATAACGAGATTTCATAGAATGTTCAGTCAACGGCGGTCGCGATAGTCTCCGAGCAAGTAATTTCCGTTCTTCCGAGAGGAGAAATTCTTTTCGCTGGTGCGCTCGACAATCCCGAAATCTTACGACAACGATTCTCCGATGACGACGATGTTGGCGCTCGGCGTCGCGACGGCAGGGTCGCAGCCTCGAATGCGCCGCGAAAATGCCCGGATGGGAAAGGGTGGATCGGGGGCGGCGCGCAAGCGCCATCGGCGCCGTATCGACGCCTCGGCGCCCGGGCCGAGGGTGAGAAGCGAACTACCTTGTCAGTAGTGATAGAAGTCCCGGTTCGGGTCAACCGAGAGTGCGAGTACGTGTGAGTGTGCATAGCGGTGTGTTTCTGCGAGTGCATCGCGAGTGCATCACACGATCACGGGGTGACAGGGATATACGGGGACGTTGAGGCGATATCGTGATAAGGGAGAGAACCACCAGGAAGACGACAAAGACCACGACGTCGACAAACGTGACGGACAGCAGCGCGCTATCGACATCTCGGCTGACTCGCCCGGGAGTTTGCGGAGAAAAGTGGCACGAGAGGGTGCACGGGAGTGCCGGAGGCTGCGAGAGGCACCGGCGGGGTTGCTGGTGCACGCGATCAGGATGCGACCGAGGAGGTACGCGTAATGCTGGAGATCGGATGCAGTCAAAGATGGCAGGGAGTAGATGCAACCTACCGAGTGTCCGGAATCAGGGATGCTGCGTGGACCGCGATAATCACCTTATTGAATTAGTCGATATTTTCTACGAGATACTCTTGAACTCGTTCGTGTTACCTTACCTCCTGCGTTTCCGTTTCTTCTGATTGCGACACGCTGCTCTTGAGATGAACTCGCGAGCCAAAAAGGCGGGAAGATGGAGAATACTGAAATTTAGTCTCTCTCTCTCTCTGTCTCTCTCTCTCTCTCTCTCTCTCTCTCTCTCTCTCTCTCTCTCTCTCTCTCTCTCTCTCTCTCTCTCTGCGCATGATTCCCTTTACAATCTCGAGCTTTCTTCTGCCATAATCATGAAAGAAAATCATGTGCATTCATACATCGTTGAGATTGCAAGAGTTCTTAAGATTCTATCAAAGCTTGAAAAATCGAGAGAAGTATTCCTTGTGCTTCAAGATGCATCTTGCGCTTTCGATATCTGATTCTGTTGTTCATTTCCGCGCCTCTTTGTTTCGCAGGCTCTAATTTCTGTAATTATCGCGATCTATCTTTTTATTAATTACGATATTTCTTGATATCAAATCTCTCTCTATTTCTCTCTGTCTCTGTGATACATCAATATGAATAAACGAGAAATATAAATGCGTTGGTATATAATAATCAAGTAGCATCTGTAATATAATGTTATATAATAATACAAATCACGCGAGACGAGCTCGTAGCGAAGAATTCGCGGCGATAATTTGATTATCAGTAAATTCGGTGCACAGATTCATTCCCTCATGATTCGCCGCTTTGAAGCAATGCTAAAAATAAAAATATTATTCACGAATGAGCTCACTCTTTCCTGGTTTTTGCTCTCTTTGGCCTGCTGCGAAATTGCTAGAAAAAGACCCTAATCAGTATTCGCGCGCGCGCGCGCATACACGGATAGGACGCTGAAAATTTAGCTCGCGAGCATGCGGCTTTGAAAATCGTTCTGAGGATCTGCGATGTGCATTGACTCGCATCCCTTGTCTGTCTCTCATGGATCATATCGCGGCATATGTGCGCATGGCTGAGCAAATATTCGGTTAACTAAACAAAAGAGAATAGCTGTTGCCGTGTCGGGCACAGCTCCGGTTGTTCGTCATCGTGCATCCCGATAGCGCTTTCTCGCTCCGGCGATAATTGAAGAGCCCCTCCGGGAAAAGCGTCGCTTCGTACCATCTCTTTTGTCGGCCGCAGTGAGACTCGCGGCGTCGATTGCCATCGGATATGAGAACGGATAAAAATAGCAGCGGCTTCGAAACCGCGAGATCGCCTCTGGATCGACCCTCTCGCAAGTGCCGCATTAGCGAAAATTCAATCGCAGAATTGAATTTCGAGTTAGATTGGATGCTCGATGGTTAAACTTATAATGGCATTGCCGGGGTTTTAAACTGATACTTGAGAGACAATTTGGCCCAGCGGTTGGATTAAATCCAAACGTCCAACTATAATGATGGAACAAAAATTTTAGAAGTGGAAGTTGATAACGGGAATAAAATGAGAAACAGTTTCTCAAAATCTTTTTCTTTTCAAAGGAAATCCTAAGCGAAAGTGAAACCATGTATTGAAATTATTAAGCTGAATATTGAATGTCGCGCGCAGCTCGAAAAGAAACTAATGGATATGTAATTATATACAGTGATTAAATGTGATAGATCTCTTTGTCTATTATATCGGCAGCGATATCAGCAACATTAAACCATGATTATCATCAATTGCGCAATTACATACGCATACAGAGTTAATGGGAGAAATTAAAGTAGTTTGAAATGAAAATTTTCTATATTATAACATCTATACCAGGACCTTGTGATTTTTCTTACTTTTTATATCGTAATATTCATTGCGGTTATGCTGACCGTCGAACGTGCGTGATCGCTCTTCGTCATCTCATGAAATTAACGACGGGATATCGTTCTGCGGAATAAGCATTACACGAGAAAGCGATTTAAATTGTCGTTTGACATTTCTCTTCCAATTTTCTACTTAAAATAAACAAATCTTACATAAATTTCCCAGAGCTCATGCCACGCAACAATAATGTAGGCAAACACATAATTCTATATTGGATATCTTTTGAGATTGTATTGGATATCTGGTGATCCTTGATTCTTCGACCAATTCAATTCTTTCTTAATGTATTTAAATATATTGACCTCTTTTTAACGGAAATTATAATAAATAGTTAATAAAATAGTTAATAAATAATTAATAAAATCTATCTATCATAAAAATATCTACGTTGTTTCAATGCTGCTGTAAGAATTTAAAGAGCAATATTATGAAACATTTATTCGATGTATACAAGCGATCGATTTTATATCTGTTTATTATATATGTAAACATTAATCATGATGAGCAATCGTCATTTGCCAAAGCGCAACAAGCGAGATCGTTTCCTCTTGTAATAACACGCGATAGATTTCCGTCAATCACTTACTACAAGGAGAATCATCGACGATTACTTCGCGTTACATCTACCGTTAGATCTACCGATCCGTAGATTTGCAATATGCGTTCTCCGCCAAAAGACTAAAATGAAAAAAAAATCAGTCATAATGTCACGCGCTGTCGAAGACCGATCGGTGAGATGAGAGATCAGCAGGCAATGCGATTGCTTGAGCTACAATACGCTCGGGACTTCATTAAGCTGCCTTTTCAAGTAATAAAGTCTTGAGTTGCGTTGCGTGTCGGTGCTTACAACGCATTGTTTATAATTAAACAGGCATGATTCGCGGACGATAATAATTTGCAGACACGTATCGATCTTCGTGCTGATTACGTCGCTTTCATGCGGGCAAACGCCCACGCATCGATCAGAGCAGCTACAGCTGCAGCTTTGGATCGTTGCTACTTAGCGAACTAAAAGAATTGGGAAGCGACAAAATGTCCCCATCAAAAATTCAAATTCGGTGCCGAATTTATTTCTGAATGTACGTTTTCGATGCTTATACTTATTTGTTGCGTGTAGCAACAAATGATGCAATCAGTGATCGTGGAACGTGTACCGATTAATTAATACCGATCCGTAAATTCCTTAACTATAATTATCGAAGAGAATATCGCATCTCGAGGAATGTTTACTAATAACGTGACCAGAGATGGAAAGAGACGCATTCAGATATCTTGGCTCGAACTGCCAAGTTGATTATCACGTGAAATCGACGCGGATGGCAAAGTGGTTGTAAAATAACGGCTGCTAAAAGTGCCACACGTTCTCCAGTCTAATGTCAAAGATCCGGATCGTTCTGATTGTTCGCACCGCTTTTAATCCATCGATAGTATCAGTGTATCCATGTGTCTACCCCCATCGCGCATGCATAAAATGCGGGAGCTCCACTTTAATTCGGGAAACGACGGACAGTACGATGCTACATGATACTCCATTCAGGATCGACTCAGCTAAATTATGAATGGCGGTCGATACCTAGGGAGGGAAAGCGTCGTGTGGATCGTTCGCAGTGCGCTGCAGGGAAGAGCTACGTGGCTTTCGCGGGAAAATAAAAAAAAGGAAAGTAGAATACGCGCCGGTAACTGTGTTTATTATCGGTGGCAACAATTCAGAAACTTGTCCAATATCCCTGTTCCACATTGCGTTATCCGACCGATCTACTCTTCGGAATGCGATTTTCTCATGTCACCCTCGTTCAGCGGTCAAGCTGAATTGACACATTGACCTCAAACTATAGGGTGGTTGGCGGTTCGCTGCGTATCTGCGGTCTTGTTATAGACATTTTCATTACCACCGACAAAGATAACTCGATGTCATTTCTTATCATTTATCACTTTAATGCAATTTTAACATATTGCGAATCCTTTTGACTTAATAATACTAGATAAAGCATATTTATATTCAAAAGTGTACAGTTATCATAGTTATCATAGTTAATAGAATAAATTTCTACGCATACTGATAATCGCGATCAATTGATAATTCTTTTCAATTTTCAGTAGCGCAGTTACATCAATTGTATATCAAGATCCTCAAAGACACTTCGACATCGAGAACTCATTTGCTTAAAGGCTTCGAACGTTCCTTCTCAGAGAGCGAGGAATAATCCTAGGAACGTAAGTGAGAGAAAGACTCGTGGAAGTCGAAGCTGGATCGAGATTCGAGGAGGGCCTGGTACCTAGCAGCGGGAAGATCGCGAAGAGGGTGAAGGGTAAAAGCATCTAAGGGCGGGTGGGGGGATGCAGCTCGAAAGGGTGGCGGCATGGAGGAGCCCTCGTTGGAGGCTCTCATGCAGTCGAGCCTTATCTTCGTGGTCGCCGTCGCCATCATCTTATCGAATCTTCTCATTATCGCCACCTACCTCAACTTCCGCGGTAAGCTCGAATTCGCACGCGTTTTAATGATATTAATGGTATCTCTGTAATGCATCTCTCTTTAGCATCGCCCTGCTTAAACGAACCTGATACAGCGAAACTTCTGGTGCATTGTTTTCTCAATAATGAAATTGATTAACATTATGCCAATTGTATTATTCGTTTCACAAGCATCTCGAATGTTTCTCTGATCCTTCTTCACGACTTAGAGTTTTATTATATATGCTGGTATCGATATAATACGGATTGATATCGATAAGAGAATAGACAGATGTAATTATCGTAAATTATACTAACGAGAGAATTTATGACGATACCACATGAGAGCTATTCGTTTGCAGGTCCCTCCGAGGTGATAAACTACTATTTGCTGTCACTTGCCTCGGCGGATCTTCTGTGCGGTCTGTTGGTGGTTCCATTGTCGGTATATCCAGCGCTGGTGCGAAGATGGGTCTACGGAGATATGGTGTGCCGACTCGTCGGCTACTTGGAGGTCACGCTTTGGGCAATATCGGTATACACCTTCATGTGGATCTCCGTAGATCGTTATCTGGCTATCAGGTGAATTACGACATTCATTCGGTATCGAGCTTTTCTTTCAGGAAGGCGCATCTGAACCCTGAAAATCCGCGAGACTTCCCTGTGGAAGGACTCGTCAATGAATGCCAATAATGTTCACCGCGATATTTGCAGAAAACCGTTGAGGTACGAGACTGTGCAGACGAAAACCCGATGCCAATGCTGGATGGTCTTCACGTGGATCAGCGTGGCGATGATGTGCTGCCCGCCCTTGCTCGGCTTCAACAAACCGATCTTCGACCGCGAGGCCTTCATCTGCATGCTCGATTGGGGCAACATGGCCGCGTATACCATCACGCTGTCCATCCTCGTGTTGGGGCCGTCGGTCATTACCATTGTCTACACGTATTTCTACATCTTCTCCATGATGAGGCGTCTAAAATCCGGTGTGTTAATCCACGACAAAGAATACGCCACTGCGCTATCGGAAAATCTGAGCAACCCGAGCCACATCATGTCGTTCGTCTTAGTGCTGACTTTCTGTGTGTCATGGGCACCATATGCCGGGCTAAGGATATATGCGGTCGTTAACGGACCCCCCCAGGTGATATAAACTCGGGAACTTTGTTACTTTTGTTTTTGTTGGCATATTTCCGTTGGCATATCTTTTCGTTGCACGCCGGTTACCGTAAAAGTGATTAAGAGCGCTCGGGACAGTCGTAACAACGACGCTAACTTGATATTGGCGCGATGTAAAAATAGTTCAAAACTTTGCGAAAAGAAGTATGAAAAATGGGACGATTAAAGTATTTATATATTAGGTCGTGCGTTATTAGTGCATTTACAAAATAGAGTGGAGAATGATACATCAATATATACAAAGTTAGAAGTTCAATTAGAAGTTCAGAAGCGCAAGTCGCGTTATAAAAAAAAATCGCTCTAATTGTCCGTGTGTAAGGAAGCGCGATTCGTAAAACGAATTTTATCGTTTCCTCGCAGAAAAATCAACATACATATTAATTACGAAATGTTAAGAATTTCTTGCAAATCTTTAGAAATTAATTATCGACTTTGTATCTTCTGTTATCCACCGTAGGTGCCATTTTTACACTTCGCCGTGGTGTGGCTGGGTATCACGAATAGCTTTTGGAAAGCGGTCGTCCTCGGCACGCTGAGTCCGCAGTTCCGGTTGGCCGTGCGGGTGCTCTGTCTCACCATATGCTGCCGGCACAGGCGACTTCCGCCGGAGCTGCTCGGTCTCGACGACGATGACTAACAACACCACATCGACAATGTCTACGAGCAGCAGCGCTTATGTTGCGTTCTGTTCTCATTCTCGCGGCGCGTCTCCGCGACAGCGTCGATTTTATCTTTGTTCAAGGATCGTCCTCGCATCTCCAGCACTACTCGCAAGATGTTTCTTTCGAATTGCCGTGGCATGCGAATGAATATGAACTGCAGTTTATATAAACGACGTCGACGATTGTCGACGTCGCGGACGGTTGCCAGTTTAAGTTAAGCTAAACGATTTGGAAGCCGACTTAGAGTTGTATCGAGTTAAGTTAATGTTGTATGTAAATCAATGTTGTAATGGAAGATTTAGGATTTGAGATCAACTGCTGAAGGAATAAATTTTCAATGGTGCAACAGAATACGAGATATCAGATCTTGCTTTCTAACTCAGTTGATTATCATTGGAAGGAAAGGCGGGAGAGAAAAGGAAAACTAACCGAGTAATGGCAGGGGCATGGCAAACCAAAAAGAATCGCTCGTGCGGAAGAGCTACATCGCGTGTCGTTATAACGAAACAATTGCGAACAGTGCTAATGAGCCCTGCGAATTACGTCATTGGCGGAATTCGGCGACTTCGCCGACGCGCGTCCATCTCTTTAAACTAATCTCTAAAGCTTCGCTCAAACACGCTAAAGTCCGTTAATTAAGTCCCCGCAAATCGGGACTACGCTCTGGCGCGGGCGGAGATGAGACGAGGATGAAACGACGAGTCGCGCTACGATATTCGGAATTAATCGTCGTCTAGATCTACATCGTAAGACCACGCTCAATAGATGTCATAATAAATTATGCGGAGAACAAGAGTTACTAACGACTGTCGCGCGAGCAGATCGCACACGGATCCAACCGTGAAACTGATCCAATAAATGTCGCTGGAATATATACACGGAAAGAGAAATATAGTCAATTAACGGAGATGCCTCTACGAGTGTAACGCGTCGTCAGCGACGAGTTTTGCGTTGCCGGAATGTCGTCGTCGTAGAATACCTTCGATGAAAGATAATCGAGTGCCGAGCGTGCAAACTTCACGCTTTCTTAACGCGCTTCCTAGCCCGCCGGCTTTCCTGCCCTTTCTCTTTCTCGCCATGGAGCCATGGAAGGAATCGATGAAATCGGAGGAACCTGCAGCCTGAATCGATTAGCTTACGTACCTTTTCCTTCCCACTTTGGTACACACGATCGTATACGAATCGCACGTGGTACAACTGTTAAAGAGATGTACGTGAGTTTACATTTTGAGATGGCCAATAGCGCCACATACGCGGATAAGGAGCCAAGTTGACAAATGAAATTTGACCCACTCACAACGCGAGCAAGAACGCTGAAGAATCATGCGCTTCGATCATTCACGAGACAAATTCGAATCTTTAATTTTCTTCACTTTTCTAGACCAGTTTTCGAGGTATATAAGCGAGCTTCGATTATTCGAACGAGCGAAAGGTCTCAGGATGAGAAAGAGAAAGTGCTATTATTCAAGATCTAACCGAACTCTGGTTAACTTTCTTGACTTCATTGGGTTGACGGGGTACCCTCTTCACGGAAATCAAAATATCATCCTTTCATCTAATTATCCAGATCTTAATCCAGATCAGATTACGCGAATGTTTTACGGACATCCTGATTCGATGTCCGCTGTAAGTTTTATTATTAAATCTTATACAAAGTGCTGCGTACTATCGGGATCGGCTAGTAACGACCTTTTGCATGACAGCGTGAACTATTGCGTCCAATTTTCGCACGTCTATGTGAACCATCATGACCCGAGGCGCAATTTCGAATAGCGTGCACTCCAACCGAGATCGAATAAGGAAAGGCAAATAAGGGAATATTGATGTATATCATTGTCTAGAAAATGCGATTTCGTGAATCTCATATATGAAAAAGAAAAAGAAAAATAGAGCGGACTTTTTGATTGCTTAAATTTATGCGCAGTGCAATCAGAAACGCAAAGGCACAGGACACAGATTTTTAATTTGATCCACTTGATGACTGAAGATTATAAATACGTTTGTAATTCACGGTCTCGGGAATCATTGTATATGTTACTATATGCATCAAAATTATAGCACGCAATATGCAAACAATAACAAATACACAATTATGATATCGAATATTGATAAGTTGTTAGGTGTACTTATTTATCGTGTTCATATTGGATGAATGATTAAAATTCAACTATCTAAAACTATCTAAATCTCGTGAAATTTTCATCTGTGTCTTGTTGAGAAATCAAAGCTTTCGGTGCAAAAAGAATTAACGCGATCAGATTTGTGATGCCTATTACGAATAGCATAGAATGCTAGAATTAGGCGTAGCTGAACTGCCACGTATTGTCGCTGAAACGAATAGAGAACGACGCAGTTCGCTTACAATATTTCTTCGTTACACTGCTGGATAATGCTCGCATGAACGTGAGCGGGTCCTGATGTTTTTGGCGAACATTAACTCTATAAATCTCTATAAATGAAAATCAATGCGGATATGCGGATTGATGTCTAGAAAATCTTTCAGCTTCTATTTTTTAATATACTCTCTAACACTTTTATTCAAGTATAACACTTTCTCTATATGAAACTTGGCCCGATAGAAAAGCTTGAACGTCATCGAATTCATGGCATTTTAAAGATCGAGAGGAAAGCACAAATGTGCTCTTCCATAAATGGAGAAGAGCAGTTCGAAGCGTTTACTCGTTACTTTAAATACATATAAAGATATTCAAGCAGAGAAACGTATAAGATAGAACGCAATTAGTTAAAATCGTCTAAATGTCTTTTACACATTTATGTACATATATGTAATTTACGTAATTTTAAATAAAGTACAGACGAACGTTTGGCTAACAGGATTTTAAGAGTGAAAGATCTAAGCGGCATATTTTTTAAATTGCAATTCTCGATTATAGATTTCACTTTTTTTTTAAGAAAATAAAGATATACGAAGATCTGCTTGAAACTTGCAACTTATTTCTAATCTTTTAAAAATATAAATTAGAGAAAAGAACTTACATTCTGTTAGTGTCTCTTTGAAATTATGCGAAATATGGCATAAAAAGAAAAGAGTTTTAGATAACAACGTATATATATTTCCGATTTTTCGGACAGTTTTGTTAAGCATATCGATTTATCCGGCTGTTTAAAATAACGAGAAGACGTAAATGACGCTCTATGTTATTATGATGTCTTAACTGTACAACGGAATCAAACAAAACTATTCGATTCTCTTCGAAACTATATCGATTCTCTTCTAGTTCGAGCATTAACTATATAAATTGCAAACCCGGCTAAAAAGTAACGCAGTTTCGATAATAATTAACGAATACTTACCAGAGAATGTTCGGAGATCTAACATATGTTATAACGAATCCTCGTATTTGTGTATATCGTCAGAAATTATTGCATCAGAAATTATTGGTAGTACAACGAGCGACACAACTTATGTGTGTATCATGTAAACACTGAAGCCAATGACATTACTGTCATAATCACATGATAAAATGAAAACAGCAACATTACTCATTGTGCTGAGAATAATGCTAATGAAAAATGATGTTAATCAAAGTAAGCATAATTTATGTCATTAACGCACACAGTTGCGATTTCGGTTTCGCGAAAGCGACAACCTCAAGGAAAGATACACGATACATTTCTCGAACTGCGTTAATTTTCAACCAGGCTCGGCTATGACACGTTAATAGATTTTATTGCGGATTTTATTATCTCTCTTTGTATAGAATCGTTCGTGATCCGGTTCTTTCGTCCAGATCTAAATACCGTAAACTTTAGTCCTGTAATCTAACGTCGCCGGTGCGTAGTGGTTCGGGATAGTTATGTAACACCGAGAAGCCTCTCCCTTCGCAGATGAAATGCATACTTGGTACTTTTCTTCTCTCTCTYTCTCTCTCTCTCTCTCTCTCTCTCTCTCTCTCTCTCTCTCTCTCTCTCTCTCTCTCTCTCTTTCTCATTATGTTACTTGCAATTAACCCTAAGATCACAACGAATTTTCACGACCGCTAAACTTCGGGCAATCATTAGATCTGAGATACGATATTCAATAATTGTCAAATGTTGATTAAATTCTTGCTCAGTGTTATGAGGATAAATATATTAGTAAGATATTATAAGAGCTTCACATATTGTATAGTGATTTGTATTAATCAAATGAGACAAAGAATAATCCATTTCGGACGTAAAAACGATAGATGATATCTCAAAGCTTCAATATCGATCGAGACAAAAGAGACAAACCCCAACATGTAAGACTTTTGTAAGTTAATATTTGTCAAGATATGGTTATTTCACACACAGATATACACACAGACATACAGACACAGACACACACGCACAAGCAAGATAACTCGTAAGTTATGTATAAATTTATTCATAATAAAGTCAAATATGTTTTATAAAGATTTTTCAGATGACTTGTGCTTGGTGCAAAGCTACTTACGATAATTTGACGTTATGATTTTAGGGTTTTTACGATTATATTTATAATTAAATCAGTAATATTAAATCGTATCTACCATAGCTCTCCCATTCCTCTCTGTGCTTGATCGTTTTCTCGATTACCAAACCGTGCACGATAAGAAACGAATCTCGTGCCACTCCGCACTCGCGAACACGCCAAAATCGAGCAGTATTAAATTCCTCAGCAATTATACGACATTCTAAACACGTGAAAGTCGCTCAAGAGGGAAAGCGAGGAATAGTGCTCGTGAACGAGCAAACGAAAATCTAGGAACAAAAAGAGAAGAAAAGCTGTCGTCCAGATAGACTTGACTCGTTGTGGAATATATTCTCGACGTTGACGAAAACGAATTTGTCGATGATGAGAAGGATTAGACAAACGACGACGAAGAACACAAGAAGACATAAGAGGCGAGCGGAGCTGGTCCCTGGCAGTTTCCCGGGCGGCCTCCATTATTAACGATTAATTAATAATTTTTGTACCTAGCCGTTAGTTTTGTACTAGTTTTTTGTAATATGTCTCACGAGCGTGCTGTTATTACATGTTTTAACTGATCGTTTGCAAATGGGTCATTCTGATTGATCGCGTATGCGATCGTCAATGCGATCAACGATCTTCGTATAAGATCGAGTTGTATACTCGGTGTGGTAACTGCAAATATCGCATCACACAAATTATGTTTGTTAGTCTGAAAGTCGTGACATATTTTCTAAGAAAGAAAAGAGACTACTTTGATCTCTAATCATTTGAATAAATATTTAAGGATTATAATCAAGAGATGTTTAATTTGGATTACATATAATTTAATCGTAATATAATGTAGGCATATTATTGTTACTTGAAACAGTAATTCTAATTTGTATGATTGACAAATATCATAGTTTCTAGAGGATTAATTTATAGTGTCCTCATCGTCCAATTTTTGAATATAATATATTTATATCGCCTTGATGAGACATTCGTTCGTGTAATAAATTTATCTCATATTCAGCGATTGCGATTACCACGTTCGGTATATGAAAAGTCGGAAAGTGGCATTCTGAGAAATTACTTGAAAAATTATGGATCAGG
Source organism: Eciton burchellii (assembly GCA_020341155.1). Taxonomy (NCBI): domain Eukaryota; kingdom Metazoa; phylum Arthropoda; class Insecta; order Hymenoptera; family Formicidae; genus Eciton; species Eciton burchellii. Next base: position 1,150,971 of record JAHMML010000002.1, read on the forward strand.
AATGCTTCGCGGTCTTGATCAGCGCAAAATCAATACAGAACACGATGCAAGTTGCAATTTGCCGACCGTATCAGATGGTTTACAGACAACATCTTTTAAACAACATGTTTTATTATCTAATTCTTACGTTCGAAGAACTGCGATAATGAATCAATATCGAATGAGCTAAAATTATTATCACTTTAAACACGCGGAGACAATAGAGAAATAATGAAAACGATCGGGACATCGGTAGTTGCGGAAAAATGTAAATTTCAATCGAATTTTTGGTAAATGAGAGGAACCTTGATAGTTATGAAATATTTTGCATGATTTCTTAATAAAATTAAATATTACAAAACTATAAATATTAAATGCGTAAATTGTTATTCCTTTAGTTCGCCGCTTTCGGACAAATGAGCTCTTATCGAATCGAAAATTATATTGCGCTTCTTCATGATGCGGTTTGTAAATCGTTTTATTTGGCCGTTAAAATGTTAACTCGCGTGTAGGCAATCAAAATAGATTTAACTAATTAGAGACATTTTTTAGGGCGGGCGCATTGTTAAAACGAATTTAATGTTGTTAGTCGGTTTCAACACACAGGATAATATGTCGATGTATATTTTAAGATCAAATTTCGCGCACGATGATATGCTAGCGTAACATGCATCTGTCTTAAAAATATTATCTTGTAATAGAAGTAAAGAAGACAAAACGCGCACGCGAATTGCCGTGGAAGCAATCCCGATCGAAACATAACAGCGAGTGTATTAGATACATCATGATAAAACGTGATATGACTTTGATGATAATGGTACAATATTAATGATTATTGTCCTAGAAATTAGTCAAATGAAAGATATTCCATTAATAAACGGAGAGAACGTAGATACCGCATATTTCACTCGACATTGTGTGCGAGACTCTTTCTCTCGTCTTCAAGCAATTCCACATCTTTTTCCCTCAATTACATGAATTCACGTTACGAGGAATTAAATAGTTATAAATATTATTTCCTCAAACTTAGATATTAACTGTATAAAATTACATTGCATTCCTCAATCCTGCATTTCTGATATAGTATTCTTAGATATTAATGTCTTTATATTTTTATATATTAAATTAATTGTTATAATGTCGTTAATACGTCAAAGAGAATTAATGATACATTTATATTAACTTGTTAGATATAAGTTTCTTCTATTTGTTTTCTATTCTATTATTGTTTACATTTTTAGCTCTATTTACACTGTTTGATTTGCCTGTCGTTCTTTTGGCTTACTTATATAGAAGGTAAGTTATACAAAAATTTATATAAATTATAAATTATAAATCTATTTCAATTTTACTGCGACGCAATGGTATACAATCCAATTTTTATTCTCGGATGTGCCTGACCTGATACAGACTGGTACTACTCGCTACGTATGGAGGGGTTAATAACACCATTAGTCAATACCAAAGTCTAGTCGATACAATCCGACAATATCTTCATTTATCGAAATAATTTAAGAAGATTTACATAATAGCAAAATCGATACATGTTCTGATGAAGACAACTCTTATTTAAAATCTTATAAAAGTTACATGCAGATATATTTCTGGTATTGATAAATAAATATATGCGTGAATGATAATAATCAAGCTGTTTGGCAGCTTTTATTTTAACAGTAATTCTTGAAGAAATTTGCAATGGATATTTTGAAAGAAATTCTTGAACAGAAGATTATCTGGATTCATCTTAAGATAGGTAAGATAGGAAAGAGCGAGACTTATTAATATATTTTCTAATCTAAAATATATCTCTTTCATCGTTTATCTCCTTCAATTCAATATTTTTAAATCGTAATTAATTAGCCAATTAACGTCCCTCGCGAGCATTGATTAATCGCGCAGCAATTGCGGGAAGTATTTCGAATTGTAATTCTGCATGTACGGTAGTTTAATCAATAATCATCTATACACTTTAATTTGCATCAGTCGCTTCTGAAAAGCGAATAACGAGTGCGATACGGATCGACTTGCTTATTTATCGTTACACTTTGTGAGGCGAACCGCTGGCATTGCACGATCACGTAATGAAATGGGACTTGCTTCGTGATGTTATTTCTTATTTACATCATATTTCACTTTGCGATATTTTCAGAACGACTGACGGCAGAAGGACAGGAAGCGATAGAGCGAGAGAGGGACGAACGAGTGCCAGCTACAAGACCGAGAAATGCAGTTAATGTCGCATTATGACGCAGACTACACAAGGACGTGCATCGTTTCGTGGTGAGCCGTTGTAAAAGGAAATTTCTTCGTCATGACGGAGACCAACGACGAAGCCAGAGTAAGCAAAGTCACGGACGACGAAACTATTAACAATAGCTTAAGTATGTCTATTTATGAGTATGCCTTCGACAAGTGTTATCGATTTATTCGGGTAATGCATTCTGGCTGGTACCAACGACCGTCGACCACGTAACGTTCTTTTCTAGTTACGTTTCCATATATATAATGCATTGCATATGCCACGCAAGGCGTTTTCGCGCTTTTGCAAAATCGCCCGATCGAGCGGGTTTGGATCTTGCGGCTGAAGCATATAAAACACGCGTGCCCTTCCGTGCATTTCACGCGAAAACACCTGTCAAGAAGATTTATTCCCCAACTTCGCAAAGACTTCTAATTTGCAATTTCATCTATCAGATCGCACGTGGCGAAGCCGGTTAATAAAGCACAATGTATCTACACGCGAACAATGCTTTTGCAATATAATCGAGAACGATTGTGTATACGTTGGTTGACTTGAGAAAATCAGTACGATGTTCTATTGGCTTCAAATATAATGCACTGCCTGTTTTACTCCTTATTTTACCGCTTATGTTGCATGCTTACTGCTTACATTGCAGTGAAATATACAAGTTCTGCCGTATTCACGTTCAAAGCATAGCGTGTCTGTACAATTCGATTATCGTAGCTGATAATCTCCTCCATATATCGCATTCATTGCTACTAATTTGTTCATTTCTCCTGGATATCTATAAAACCTTGGTACAAAACGTATTGCATGAAATTATATATTAATTATTCAAAAGTCTCGAATTTTGTCAAATACGTCAATTCGTGTTGATAAAGAAATGTTTGAGATTTTATTTAGCAAATTTTAGATTTTAAAATAATAAATACAAAATAGGATGTTTTGTAAATATATGTGCGTTAGGAATATTTTCTTGAGATATATAAAACTGGATTTGTATATTATATCATATCGCTTTATTTGAAAGCTCATAGTGTTTCTAAATAAAATTTAGAGACTTCGTTCAAGACTTCATTCGCAAGGCAACATCCACATACAGTGATAGTAGATTATCTGATAAATATATCGAGAATTTCGTAATCGATGCCGGATCACCGCAGAAACATGATTCTCTTTAAGCGGGAAAACGTTATGAACTTTCCGTATGATCCAATATATAGAAAATTAGATCATATAGCGCTTATATATATATGTACAAATCTTGATTTTATCTATTCATATTACTGATAAGCATTGTATTTATCGTGGAGTCAATAAAAATAATTCTCTCACTCCATATACGTAACATTATTAATTATATGTGATCCCTCTAATTATTTATCAAATACTGATACAAATAAAACGAGGCGTTAGGTATCGTTCGCCAATTCTCAAAAAGGTCGTCTACAATGTAACATTATTGACTAGCGATCAAGTCGCGCGGAAATTCTCACATGACACGAACGATGCGTCAAGAGGCGGTGCCAGACACGAAATCGTGGCATTGTGAGCCACCCCCTCATACTGTTCGCGCTCGTTGGAATTTGCCGAGCCCGAGGGTTGCTTTCGGCACAGATTGCACTTCTCTGTTCAGTAAGTTTTCAACGTGGCTGCATATAGCTTCTCGTGATGTTCGTGCAGGGACCTCAGATTATCAAACAAAATTCGGACAATTCCGAGGACGATAGCGACGAGGAGGGTCCCGAAGATGTTCTCCAGGTCAATTTTCCACAAGGAAGCCTCCCGCAAGCTAGCTTGTATTTTATATCTCGTCATGCGAAAAGCTTGATCAGTAGGAGTATAAATTAACAATAATAAAATATTATATATGCTTACAGAAACGGCGAGAAGAATGCGAGAGAAAGGCAAGACGGGGAGAGATGGATCCGCGTTTGGAATTTGTCTTTCAGCTCCTGATGGACGCGACGCAATTGTCACGTCATGAAATTATGGATCACGTCTTTGAGGGTGACATGTTGGATGAAATCAATCAGTTGTTCGTGCCACATATGAGATCCACTCTTGTCTGGTATTATCAAGAGATCGAAGAGCCGGAACCGCCGACTGACATGGTACAGCATTGTCGTAGCGTTAAGCAATGAAAAATACAGGAATAATAACGGAAATTTTATTAAAGCTGCAGCCAAAGACTGTAGCTTCGAGATCAGCCCCAAGTGCAACGACATCGAAAGCAAAGGAACAGAAGGAACCACCGAAGGAGCCACCGAAGAAGAAACTTTTCCTAACTGACGGCTGGCAAGTGCCTTGCACCGGCATTTGTATTTACATGTTTAGGTGATTTAAACTCATATTTTATTTAAACTAACCGTCCTGCGTTACTCGTTGTAATATTAATGATTTAAAAATTACGCTAATTGTACTATTAAACATTGTCTTAATATATAGAATTAGCGTGTCTAAACAATTGCCAGAAGAAGGATTTCAGAAAGATCTTTATACGGGAGTAATCGATGCGATGAAAGTAGGCATAATAACTTCCATTCAGCGGATTATCGAGCAAGTATTCATGGATGCATTAGCGCATCCTGGCACGGAAGGTGAAGATGATTGCTCGATGATTAAGAACCTGCTATTGCCGGGATTGAGATCTTTCTGTAGCGCTCTTAAAGGTACAGATTTAATTGAAGCTAAAAATTTCAGTTTCATGTTTACGCGAGCAAGATAGTATAACATCTACGATTATCTTTATATTTAATTTAAATTCATAAAGTTTGTGAAAAGATAGCACTTGAGGGCGGTATATTTACTGACGGTGAACCGATGATGATGGAAGTACATAACTTCGAAGGAGCGAAAGCTTTCATAGCGAAAAGAGGTACTGTGATACAGATTGAGGAAAGAGTAAAACTTTGGATAAAGAAACTCAAAGACTTTATGGCGGAGAGCAAGCAGATCAAAAGAGAGAATGATGATTCCGGACCGCAAGAGGAACTTGAATATTGGAAACGGCGAGGCGCACAATTTAATCAAGTGGTCAACCGTTTACAAGTAGGCGAGCTTTCCACATTTATGTTTATACAAGAGCCAGGATTTTTCATTCAAGCATGAGTGAATTTACAGGATCACGAAGTCACCATGTCGCTTTTGTGTTTGCAAGTCGCGCGTTCAAAGATAATTAAAGACTGGGTCGACACGGAAGGCGAAGTGACTTACTGTTACAATGAAGCGAAGGACAACGCCAAGTTCATCCAGGCATTAGAAAAGTGCTGTCATTGCCTCTATCTTGACGATCCCGTAAGACATTTGCGAGACTGAACATACAAAAGCATGATACGAATTTTAAATAGTGGAATTTAAATAACTTCGCAGATAGTTGAAGACTTTAATCTTCAAATAGGTGAAAATGCGAGATTCGCTCGTATCGTTACTGCAGACTGTTCGATTGATATACAGTGTCTCTAGATACTACAACACGTCGGAAAGAACAAGCTCATTAATGATTAAAATCACAAATCAAATGATCATCGCTTGTCGAAATTATGTCACAAAAAGAGGTCGAGAAACAGTTTGGAGCGAAGATCGTGTAGCTATCCGATCGAGATTAAAGCATTGCCTACGTTTAAACAAGTACTTTTAAAGAATACTTCTCATCGAATTTTGCGCAAGTCATAGTCTCACATAATAAAGCTAATCGAATTTCTATAATATTATCGGAAAGATCTTTTATGTTGTTTGGCATTTTTCTTTCGAGGGCCTACAGGGAGACGTACAGATTAGTTCGATGTTCGCCAGCAGTTACAGAACAGGAATTCTGTTTCTCAGAAACTCACGTGTTTGGTCGATTTGATGCTTTCTGCGCTAGAATCCGTAAGATTTTGACTATGTTCGATCTTATACAGGATTATCAAACCCTCTTTGAGAGACGAATGGAAGGTTTGCTTCTCGGAGAAGGTATACGAATTTTTTATCCAATTTTCATTATAGAGACAGTTATTACATATAGATATTTCGTATCTAAAACTATCTTATTAAATTTTATAGCATTAGATGAGGCTATGAAAACTTTCGACGAAGCGAAGAAGATTGCGACTAGCAAGTCTTACGATTACTTGGATCCGAGAAATACTGACTTTGATACTGATTATGATAATTTTATGGCAAACACGGATGCATTGAAAGGAAACATCGGTGAGATTATTGAAAAGAATTACGCTGATGTGTGGGAAACGCCGCAGGGTATACGATTTTTAACGCGATTCGAAAAGGTAAAAATATATACGAGACTTTCTCAAAAATCTATTAGCAGCATGACGGAGAAAAAATTTCTTAAAAGAATGTCTTTTCCTTAATGCAATATTCTTTGTAATATTTTTCGTTATATCATAAGGTCAGCGAAAAAATACCTCTTACAAAATTGGAAGAAAAATATGATATTGTTGTGAAATATTGCGACAGAGAAATAGATCGAATTTTGAAGCTATTTAAGCGGCAAAGAGATGATCCGCCATTGCCGAGACATATGCCACCCATAGCTGGACGTTTGACGTGGGCGAACTCCCTAAAGTAAGAAAGATAATTATAGAATTATTTGTATATCTATTTTTAGCTAAAATATGTTAAAAGAATATTAAAATTTAAAAAATTAGAAGCAATGAAAATTGTCGATACAGTATTTTTCGAAAAAATTAAATTGAGTCTCTATTAGAATACATCTGGATGAACTGACGGCATCCGTGTCGAACCATCCTGTTCTCAAGACACTGTCGTTGATTGCCGATTTGATAAAAAGATACAATCATGCTATCGCAATTCTGAAACAATATCAATCTGACATCGCTGAAGTATGGACGCATCAAAATTCCTGGATTATCCAGGACTGTCTAAAACGGTCAGATTTTATATAAGATTAGCAACAATGAATTATTTTCTGGATAACTTTTTTATTTCGTGCACATATATTTTCATATGATGTAATAAGATGTAAAAAAATTTCGTATACATAATTTCGTATTTAACAGACCGTTATTGATAATCGATGAAAAGTCGGCAAAAGTAAAAGTCAATCTGGAGCACCGAATCGTTCTTTTGCTACGTGAAGCCGATTGCTTGGCAAAAATAAATTTAGAGATTCCAATTGTTGCGCTAACAATATTAGCAAGAAGAGATTACTTCACGCTTATCACGGATTCTCTCCAACTTATGATCGAGGAATTCGTTAGTACTGCCAAACGCGTAAAACTGGAAGTTCGGCCATTATTGTTACCGCATCTAGTTTGTGTTGCATCTTTATTGGAACCAGGCTTAACTACCTTAACATGGACCAAGCCAGACTGGAAAGATTTTTGTCAGAATACAAAGGAACAAATCAAAATCTTTGATATCCTTATTACAAGAGTTCATGACGTATATGATAATAGGTATACTGAAAAGTAAAATAATTATAAGAATCAATCATTATATAATAAAAGAGCATCTAAAAATTAAATTAATAACAAATGATTAATAATTGATAAAAAATTATTTACTGAATTATTTAGTGAATAATAATTTTTCTTCTTTTTTGCTGAATTTCGAAAAATGCATGCAAAGTATGAAGAATTTCGTATTATTTTGATATTATGAAAATTTATTCTACAATAATATGTTTTGTTGTAGAATTTTGCAGGTCTTAGAGAGTATGCAAAAAGCAACTTTGCATGCTTTGCCCGAATCCGACCAACCATGGATGATAGAGGAATTCGTAGAGAAGAACAAGGAAATATGTAGAACGGCAGCGATAGATTTACATCGTAAAAGCTTGATGATCGAGGAAGCGGTAGAAGAAGTATTGCAATTAGTTAGAAAGGCCACAGATAATTTCAAAAACACTGGAAATTCCAATCAGTTTGAATTTCTTATTGATGAAGGTGAATGTTGATTTTTGCACAATTCTGCATTAAACTGTATATGAAATTTCTATGTGAAATTTCCCGTCAAGATATTAAATATTTCAACATATTTTTAGTATATATCTAATTTATTGAATTAATTAAACTTATTTATTTAAAATAAAATAGCGGAAGGAGAGGAAGCAATGGAACAGACTGTTCAGCAGGACTGGTCTATTGTATGGAATTACTTCGATGATCCTCATCAATTATTGACGACACCCGGTACTTTACCTAAAGGCATGCAAGAAATGGTTCAGAACGCGGTATCTGAGATGAGACGATATTATTCCAGAAAGGTCGTGGATGTATTAATAAAAGTTACTAAAATATCTCTAGATACGATCAGAAGACGATTTATTCGAGAACTTGATTCAGGTAATAATATAAAAAAGTTCTTTCCTTGATTATTTCTCAACAAATAATAAATTTAATTTCTATTCAAAGATTTTAATTATTCTATCTATATCAAATTATTCTACTTGTTACATCGAATTTATAAAAATCATTTATTATAAATGATTTTAAACATAACATTGGATTATATCTTAAAATTATTTATAGAAGCATTTCCGAATCCGGTATTTTTATTACATGCAACGTTGATGATTCCGGCAGTAACTGTCAAGCCAAATCTGGAAGATGTTCAGGAAGCATTGACCTCCGTTGGAAAAATTATTACCGGTGTCGCGAAAGGTGTGGCGCAATGGAATTCCAGAGATGGCAAGGTAAGGAAGATTATATTAAAATTCTTACTCAGCATTTTAAAATTCTTAAGGTTTTATATCTTATTGTTTACCGTTAGAACATGTGGAAAACTTATTCATCTAAAAGAAATCTAGCCGATGTGGTACTACGGGTACAAAGTAATGTCGCAAAGCAGAAGCAGGAAGAGCTAGAAGACGCGAAAACCAGAAGACGAAGACTGTACAAAATTTTCTCTGAAGAGAAGCCGACGTTTCCAATACAGGAGAGAAATTTCTATACGATGGTTATGGACAACAAAGAAATCATTAAATTGCTCGGCATGTTGAGCACTTGTACATTGGAATTGCGACAGGTATGCTATAGCATAAAACTCGATATTCATTTATCATTTAAGGAAGTCGAGGTCATATCTAACTTACAGGATTTGACCGAATTTCTCGATCGTTGGAAGCCTTACAAATTCCTTTGGAGAAACGAGCGCAACATGCGCGAGTTGCTGCAAATTTCTTTGACAGAATTCGAAGCTACTCTGCGCAAACATAGCGAGCTTGAAGATCGATTGGCCACCGAGCCGGATATGATTATATTTGGTACATCGATCGCTGTATCAACGGAAAGATTGAAGTACGGTCTTTACACAGAGATTAAAGGTAAATTAAAACATATCCCTTAAATATTGTTTAAACATTATGAATATATGAACTTAATTTTTTAATTAATAATAAGGAATTATGAAAATGGAAGATAAAAACAAAAAACAAAAATATAATAATTAATTTTTTATTTTATATTAATGCATCAAGGCATAAATAAATCATATATAATCTGGTAAATTTCTTTCTCTCTCTCCCTTCTTCGTCTTCATAGGTTGCACACATAAAATAGGTCAAGCGATGAAGAAAAAGTATCGCCGCGAAATGGAATACGTTTACGCGCTGATGAACGAGATGGATCGTAAATTGGATCACCAGATTCGTGATTTAGATGACGTGCGCCTCATTATGGATACCTTGAAGAAGATTCGTGAGCAGGAAGTCGATATGGAGCTCAAAATTGATCCTATAGAGGAAGCTTTCAATATAGTCACCAGATACGAAGTGCCCGTGGATCAGGAATGCTTAGAACAGGTCGATAATTTGAGAGACACATGGCAAAACCTACTGGCGCGGGCACAAGAAAGCCACGTACTGCTGTTAAACTTGCAACCGCAATTCGAAAACGATTTGAAGAACAATCTCAAGAAGTTCCGTATTGACAACGAGATGTACTGCGAAGAGTACAGATCTTCCGGACCGATGCAATCTGGTTTGAGCCCGCGAGAGGCTTCGGACAGGCAAATACTGTTTCAGAATACATTCGACGGCATGTGGCGTAAACTTCAAGCCTATCAAAGCGGTGAAGAACTTTTCGGCTTACCCATCACGGATTATCCAGAACTCTCGCAAATCAGAAAAGAGCTGAATTTATTACAGAAACTGTACAAACTGTACAACGATGTCATCGATAGAGTCAGCAGTTATTATGATATTCCATGGGGTGAGGTAAGAAATTTTTGTTGTACTTAGATTGTTTAAACACAAACAGGATGCACATTATATCCTAAACTATATCTAAAATATATATTATATAAATTCTTTTATACGATCTATACAATTTAAATTTAGTTATATTTTTTTATTTTTTCAAACGTTCGTATGGAATTCGTTACGTAATACGTAAATGAGAAGTATTATTAATTATATTCATTATATAAATCATTCAGGTTAATATTGAAGAGATAAATAACGAACTGATGGATTTTCAAAATCGCTGTCGCAAATTGCCGAAAGGTTTAAAGGAATGGCCGGCATTCTTCGCACTTAAGAAAACGATTGATGACTTCAACGATATGTGTCCGCTACTCGAACTAATGGCAAACAAGGCCATGAAACCGCGTCACTGGCAGAGAATCATTGAAGTTACTGGGTACTTATTCGATCTTGAGAGTGAAGGTTTCTGTCTTAAGGACATACTTGAAGCGCCGCTGCTGAAGAACAAAGAAGACATCGAAGATATCTGTATATCAGCCATGAAGGAAAAGGATATCGAGGCCAAACTAAGAACAGTAGTGAACGAATGGTCATCTCATGAATTAACTTTCATGACGTTCAACAATAGAGGAGAATTGTTGCTGAGAGGAGACACAACAGCAGAAACCATCAATCAGTTAGAGGACAGCTTGATGATTCTCGGTTCCCTCATGTCAAATCGTTATAACGCGCCCTTTAGGAAACAAATACAGCAATGGTTATCGGACTTGTCCAATACAAACGAGATTCTCGAGAGATGGTTGCTTGTACAAAACATGTGGGTTTACCTCGAGGCGGTATTCGTAGGCGGTGATATCGCAAAACAATTGCCAAAGGAAGCCAAGAGATTCAGCAAAATTGACAAAAGCTGGCAGAAGATCATGCAACGGGCACATGAAACACCGGGTGTTATACCATGCTGCGTGGGTGACGATTTGTTGAAGCAACTCTTACCACATTTACAAGAACAATTAGAGTTGTGTCAAAAATCTCTAAGTGGGTTAGTACGTTATGATTGTATGCATAATCGTCTTTTCTGTTCACTAATTATATTCTGCAGAAGAATATTCGATTATAAATTTTAATTTCGATATAGCATATGTCAATTGGCATTATTTGAAAAAATATATGAGAGACATTTATTGTTAATATTTATTATGCGAAAAATCTTTATTTTAATATCTAGCTATCTGGAAAAGAAACGCATGATGTTCCCGAGATTCTTCTTTGTTTCTGATCCTGCACTTTTGGAAATACTCGGTCAAGCGTCCGATTCTCATACTATACAAAATCATCTGCTGTCTATCTTTGATAATACGCGCTACGTCAAGTTCCATGACATCGAATATAATAAAATGACGGCCATCATTTCATCAGAAGGTGAGATTATACTGGTAAGTTTTTTTAATACACTTAAAACATTGCATTTTTATATATACATTAATAAAAATAATAAATTTGGATTTTGCAAGAATCAAATTTGTATTTGCTTGCAATGTTTTATACAGCTTGAGAGAGCAGTGAGGGCAGAAGGTTCCGTAGAAATATGGTTGATGCAATTATTGCAAATGTCGCAGCTTTCTTTGCATTCTATCATCCGTCAGTGCTACAGTATGATCAATGATGCGAACTTTAATCTGCTAGGCTTTCTCGACAAGATGCCTGCTCAAATAGGATTGTTAGGCATTCAAATGATCTGGACACGAGACAGCGAATTGGCTTTAGTTCAAGCTCGCGCTGACAAGAAGATCATGTTTGAGACGAACAATAAATTTCTTGATCTTCTCAATACTCTGATTGATCAAACCACGAGAGATCTTACTAAAATAGAACGTACAAAGTTTGAGACATTGATCACTATACACGTACATCAACGCGATATCTTTGACATATTGGTATGCCACTAAATTAAATTTTTATTTACTACATAATACATCAAGAATATAAACAACCACAGACTTTAATGAAGACAGACAATTAAAGATAGCGTATTCTGCTTATTTAGTGCCGTCTAAATATACGATCCGTAAATGATTTCGAATGGTTGAAGCAATGCAGATTTTATTTTAAAGAGGATTTGGATAAAACCTCCATCTGCATCACGGATGTTCAGTTTACTTATCAAAATGAGTATTTAGGATGTACTGAGCGATTGGTTATCACACCATTAACCGACCGGTAATTGCGACTATAATTTATACTTTACAATATATACGCATCGTTTCGATAATTTCTGTCTTTTAGATGCTACATAACTTTAGCACAAGCCCTATCGATGTCGATGGGGGGATCTCCTTGTGGTCCTGCAGGAACTGGGAAGACTGAGACAGTGAAAGATATGGGAAAAACTCTGGCAAAGTATGTCGTGGTATTCAATTGTTCTGACCAGATGGATTATCGAGGATTAGGTCGTATATACAAAGGATTGGCGCAAAGTGGTTCGTGGGGTTGTTTCGATGAATTCAACAGGATTGAATTGCCAGTTCTGTCCGTTGCCGCGCAGCAAGTTGCCGTAGTGCTTGCAGCGAAGAAAGAGAAGAAGAAACAGTTTATCTTCACGGACGGGGATCAGATCGGAATGTGTCCGGAATTCGGAATATTTATTACTATGGTAATACTATTTCTTCTGGTACATTTAATATACCAAAATAATCTGTTTTATTATTTTTTATAATCGGTATAAAGATTAAAGATATAAGAGAATTCAATATGTTAATACGAGAGATCTCGATGCTACATAAATTGCAGAATCCTGGCTACGCAGGACGAAAGGAATTGCCTGAAAATCTGAAGATACAATTTCGCACAGTTGCCATGATGGTACCTGATCGACAGATCATCATACGCGTAAAATTGGCCAGTTGCGGATTCTTGGAGAACATTACCCTTGCTCGTAAATTTTATACGCTTTACAAATTGTGCGAAGAGCAATTAACCAAACAGGTAATTAATAGTATAATTAATAACGTTTAAGAAAATGGATAAAAATTTGTCATGACATTTTGATCGCAGGTCCATTATGATTTCGGTTTGCGAAATATATTATCCGTCTTAAGAACTTTAGGAGCGTCTAAAAGAGTTAACTCGAAGGATTCGGAGAGCACGATTGTTATGCGAGTTCTGAGAGACATGAATCTTTCGAAACTCATAGGTCATTATGTTATAATTGATATTTAATCTAACGATTAAACTAATAATAAATATATTAAGATGCTTATTTTATTGCAGACGAAGATGAACCGCTCTTCATATCGCTCGTAGCCGACTTGTTCCCCAATCAAGTCCTGGAGAAAACATCGTACCCCGAATTAGAAACAGCCATTAACGAACAAGTGGAGCAAGCTGGATTGGTTTATCATTCGCCGTGGGTGCTAAAATTAATACAGCTTTACGAGACGCAAAGAGTAAGACACGGTATTATGACATTGGGTCCGACCGGCGCTGGCAAGACCACTTGTATACATATTCTGATGAAAGCATTGACACAATGCGGCAACTTTCATAGGTAACGTAATTTCGTAAAAAATATCCTTTATCAATAGAAAATATTTCCGTTGTAATTTTCGACGATTAAGTAACAAACCTTTGTAAAATCGTAAAATATTATATAAAAGATTCCTGTTTATGAAAATTACAAATAATTTATTTGATATTACAGAGAGATGAGGATGAATCCTAAAAGTATAACAGCCGCTCAAATGTTCGGCCGCCTAGATGTAGCCACCAATGATTGGACGGATGGTATTTTCTCAGCTTTATGGCGCAAAACGCTGAAATTGAAGAAAGGCGAGCATGTGTGGCTAGTGCTCGATGGACCCGTTGATAGTATTTGGATAGAAAATTTGAATTCCGTATTAGATGACAATAAAACTTTAACTTTGGCTAATGGTGATAGATTACCAATGGCACCAACGTGTAAAATCATTTTCGAGCCACATAATATTGACAATGCAAGCCCTGCAACCGTTTCGCGGAACGGTATGGTGTACATGAGCTCTTCCGGATTGAATTGGAATCCAGTTGTCACCGCATGGCTGAAATCACGATCGGCTCTAGAACAGGAAGTGCTCGAACAATTGTTCGCAGATTCTTTCGCACAGGTAATTATTTCTAATGTATAACAAATCTATCTTAAATATCAAATATGCTATTTTATAACATTCATTATAAACTTATAAATTTTATAACATTTATTATAAAGTAATTTAATAGGAAGCATCGTTATTATAAATTGCAAATAAATTTTCAAATTTAGGTTTATTCATGGAGTACACAGACGCTGATACTCGCTATCGACGTCCTTCAATGTAATATAGTGAGGCAAATGCTTTGTCTCTTAGAAGGCTTGATACCTCCCGAAATTACAATAGAAGAGATCGAAGATGAAGATATAGAAAAAGACAAACTTCATCCAGTGACGGCAGAATATCTAACACGTCTCTATGTATTCGCATTAACATGGGGTATAGGAGCATTATTGGAAACCGCTGATAGACAGAAATACGACAGATATATTCGAGAAAATTTTGATACCTTGGACCTTCCGAGTACTGATGGATATTTGGATGCTACGATATTTGATTTCTTCGTCACTGATAAAGGCATATGGGATATGTGGACAAATATGGTTACCAATTATATCTATCCTGAATATTCAACGCCTGATTACAGCAGCATTTTGATATCCATACCGGATAACGTGAGAATCCAATATTTAATCAATCTGATTGGCCATCAAGATAAAGCTGTACTGCTTATAGGCGAGCAGGGATCTGCCAAAACTGTCATGATGAAATCATACATGAGGAAGGCAAATCTAGATACAACCTTAAGTCGCTCCTTCAATTTCAGCTCAGTGACCAGTTCGTACCAGTTTCAAAAAACTATCGAAAGCTATGTAGAAAAGCGTCTGGGAAGCACGTTTGGACCACCAAGTGGCAAGAAGATGCTGATTTTTATCGATGATATAAACCTGCCACAAATCAATGAATGGGGCGATCAAGTAACGAACGAGATTGTCCGACAGACGATGGATATGAAGGGATTTTATTCTCTGGAAAAACCCGGCGATTTTACATCAATCGTGGATGTAACTTTTCTGGCGGCCATGTGTCAACCCGGTGGTGGAAGAAACGACATTCCTTCGCGACTCAAGAGACAATTCTGCATCTTTAATTGCACGTTACCTGACAACGCATCAATTGATCGTATTTTTAGCGTTTTAGGTGAAGGACACTACAACATTAAAAGAGGATTCTCGCAAGAAGTGCGTCAGCTCGTTAGGAAGATGGTTCCCTTGACTAGAAATTTTTGGGAAAGGACACGGATAAAACTATTACCAACACCCGCGAAATTTCACTATGTTTTCAGTCTTCGAGATCTCTCGAGAATCTGGCAAGGCATGATTGGTACATTGTCAACAGTTATTGACAAGGAGAATGTATTGATGTTGCTTTGGAAGCACGAATGTACACGAGTGTTCAGCGACAGATTTACGATACAAAGTGACAAAGATTGGTTTAACAAAGAATTGATTCGCGTGGTGACCGAGGTCTTAGGAGAAAAATACGCAAGCATGCTGGATCGAAATCCTGCATTCGTCGATTTTATGAGGTAATTGCGGCAATAATCGCGATAATAGATTCGTATAATGTTAATTACGTTAATGTTACATTATGTTAATGTCAGCATTTGCCTTGTTCTTTCAGAGATGCTCCAGAACCAACTGGCGAGGAAAGTGAAGACGCGGACGTGGAACTGCCGAAAGTGTATGAACCTGTTTACGACGATCAAGTGCTAAGAGATAGATTAGACATGTTCCTAACGCAATTCAACGAAATGCAGAGAGGTGCTGGAATGGATCTAGTGTTCTTTCCCGATGCCATGCTGCATTTAGTAAAGATATCTCGAGTAATTAGACATCCAAAAGGCAATGTGATGCTAGTAGGTGTTGGCGGCTCTGGCAAACAAAGTCTCACAAAGTTATCTTCTTTTATCGCCGGATACAGGACATTTCAGATTACTTTAACTAGATCTTATAACGTAGCCAATTTCTTAGAGGATCTCAGATTCCTGTATCGCACTTGCGGTGCACAAGGCAAAGGTACAACATTCATCTTTACCGATCTTGACATCAAAGAAGAGAGTTTCCTCGAATATCTCAATAATATCTTGAGTTCCGGAGTCATCAGCAACTTATTCACGCGCGATGAACAAGCGGAAATTATCTCAGAATTAACGCCTATTTTGAGACGTGAAAATCCTAAGAGAACTCTCACCAACGAATTGGTGATGGATTTCTTTTTACAAAGAACTTGCCAGAATTTGCACGTAGTATTCTGCTTCTCGCCTGTCGGTGAAAAATTTCGAAATCGTGCTCAGCGTTTCCCAGCACTTATATCGGGCTGCACTATAGACTGGTTTCAACCGTGGCCCAAGGATGCCCTAATTTTAGTTGCTAAGCATTTCCTTCACGACTTTGAGATTGTTTGTACTAGTGACGTGAAAGGCGAACTTGTGAATGCATTAGGCTCCATACAAGATATCGTTTCGGAAACTTCGGTCGAATATTTCCAAAGATATCGGCGCGCTACTCATGTAACGCCGAAATCTTATTTGAACTTCATCGGTGGATACAAGAATATTTATCGCTCCAAGCAACATGAGCTTAGTGAAGGAGCCAAAAGGATGGACACAGGTTTAGCGAAACTTGAAGAAGCGTCGATATCAGTAGAGATCTTGAAGAGAGATTTAGCCGTAATGGAACAGGAGTTAGTTCAAGCTTCCGAGAAAGCTGAGACAGTACTCTTAGAAGTGACGAAGAGAGCCATGCAGGCGGAAGCTTTCAAGAATCAAGTACAACGAGTGAAGGAGAAAGCGGAACAATTGGTAGCTTGTATAGCTGATGAAAAAGCACTGGCCGAACAAAAACTGGAAGCTGCAAAGCCAGCATTGGAAGAAGCGGAAGCTGCCCTGAACACGATCAAACCCGCTCATATTGCAACGGTGAGGAAGCTTGGCAGACCACCACATCTCATAATGAGAATCATGGACTGCGTCCTGATCCTATTTCAACGTAAAATTGGGCCCGTTGTACCTGATATTACTGCACCATGTCCGAAACCTTCATGGGCAGAATCCTTGAAATTAATGGCCAGCACGACATTCTTGTTACAATTGCAGAATTATCCCAAGGATATAATCAACAATGAGATGGTCGAACTATTGCAACCATATTTCAAGATGGAGGATTATAATATGGAAACAGCTAGACGAGTTTGTGGCGACGTTGCTGGTTTGCTATCATGGACCAAGGCTATGGCATTCTTTCATTCTGTTAACAAAGAAGTCCTCCCCTTGAAAGCTAATTTAGCATTGCAAGAAGCAAGACTGAAGCTCGCTATGGAGGATTTGGCAAATGCTGAACGAGAATTATCCGAAAGAGAGATGGCCCTACAGAAGGTCAAGGAGCAGTACGACAGCGCGGTAGCAGAAAAACAACAATTGACGGAAGCTGCGAACATATGTTTGAGGAAGATGACAGCTGCGACTGCTCTCATAAATGGACTGGGTGGGGAAAAAATTCGTTGGACCGAACAGAGCGGAGAATTTAAAATGCAACTAGGACGATTAGTTGGAGATGTTTTGCTGGCAACCGGATTCTTGTCGTATTGTGGACCCTATAATCAACAATATCGTGCCGGTTTGGTAATCGCATGGATGAATATCTTGACGACCAAATCAGTTCCTTTCACTAAGAATTTGAATATAACAAATATGCTAGTCGACAGTGCGACAACGTCGGAATGGACGCTGCAGGGATTGCCGAACGACGAGTTATCTGTACAGAATGCGCTTATCGTTACCAAATCCTCGTCCTATCCTCTTTTGGTGGATCCTCAGAATCAAGGAAAGATATGGATCAAGAATAAGGAATCTACCAACGAGTTGCAGATCACTTCATTAAATCATAAGTACTTCCGAACTCATCTTGAGGATAGTCTTTCATTGGGTAGACCACTGTTGATCGAAGATGTTGCGGAGGAACTTGATCCAGTACTCGATAACGTGCTAGAGAAGAACTTCATTAAATCAGGATCCATCGAAAAAGTCATTATTGGAGATAAAGAGTGCGACGTAATGCCAGGATTCATGTTGTACATTACTACGAAACTACCTAATCCAGCATATAGCCCAGAAATATCCGCAAAAACCTCGATCATCGATTTCACTGTGACTATGCTGGGATTAGAGGATCAGCTGTTAGGTCGGGTAATACTCATGGAGAAAACTGATCTAGAAGCGGAAAGAGTCGCTCTATTCGAATCGGTTATGACTAATCAACGTTCAATGAAGGAACTCGAAAGTACATTATTGCATAGACTCACATCCTCGGAAGGTTCCTTGGTGGATGATGAAGCTCTGATAACCGTTCTACGAGAAACAAAAAACACGGCTGAATCGGTAAATGAAAAATTGCAAGTGTCTGCCCTGACCGAGAGAAAAATCACTCTAGCGCGCGAGGAATTTCGCGCAGTTGCGTCAAGAGGATCCATTCTATACTTTCTGATCGTTGAAATGAGTAATGTGAACGTAATGTATCAGAACTCCTTAAGGCAATTCTTAACGATCTTTGACAGTTCGATAACAAAATCTGCGAAGAATCCTATTACCTCCGAACGAATAAATATAATCTTGCGCCATCTTATCTATGAAGTTTGGGCCTTCACTCTAAGAAGTCTTTACGAGAGACACAAATTATTGTTCACGCTTATGTTAGCTATGAAGATAGATTGCCATAGAGGTACTATTTCTCATACGGAATTCAATGCTTTCATTAAAGGCGGAGCATCTTTAGATCTTAACGCGGTAACGCCCAAACCGTTCAGATGGATACTTGATATCACATGGTTAAATTTGGTCGAAATAAGCAGATTGGAAGCATTCTCCGATATTTTGACTAAAATAGAATTCAGCGAAAAAGAATGGAGAACATGGTACGAAAAGGAAAAGCCAGAGGAAGAAGGATTGCCCTGCGGCTATCAGAAGAGTCTCGACGTGTTCCGAAAATTATTGCTCATCAGATCGTGGAGTCCCGACAGAACTTTGTCCCAAGCGAGAAAGTATATCGCTGAGTCATTGGGTAAAGAATACGGAGAAGCTAAAATACTGGATTTAGAAGCTACATGGCTTGAATCCGAAACTAGGACGCCGCTCATTTGCTTATTATCTATAGGATCTGATCCGAGTCCTCAGATTACGGCATTAGCCAAACAAAAAGCAATCCGTAAGTACAATACTTTTACAAATCAATGCAAATTAAATTAATGCTCTCATTTTGACAAGTTATATTTTCTTTAATAATAGTGAAGTGAATATGTTTTAATTTTAAGATAATATTTATAGAGTTAAATTCAGTATCTATGGGTCAGGGCCAAGAGTTTCACGCTCGAAAAATGATTAATGAAGCTATGAGCATGGGCGGTTGGGTTCATTTGCAAAATATACACTTGTCGTTGTCGTTCTGCACGGAAGTAATGGACGCTCTTGTCGAGACAGAAACTATTCATGAAGTATTTCGACTCTGGATGACAACTGAAGTGCATTCTCAGTTTCCCATCGGATTGCTACAGGTTGAATATTTTTGTTCTTAATTTAAAACGTGTCTTAAGATACCATAAAATCAATGTTCCTATATGGAGGAACCGAGTGATATTGCAAAGCAAATTCGGGAGAAGATATAAACAGCGATATGTTTCAGATGGCAATCAAATTCACGAATGAACCACCACAGGGCATAAGAGCCAGTTTAAAAAGAACTTATCAAACGATAACCCAAGACACATTGGATTACAGTGCACAATCGCAATGGCCACCCTTGTTATACGCTGTCGCATTTTTACATACCGTGGTACAGGAAAGAAGAAAATTTGGGCCCCTCGGTTGGAATATTCCTTATGAATTTAATCAAGCAGATTTCGCAGCATCGGTTCAATTTATACAGAATCATTTGGACGATATGGATTCGAAGAAAGGCATTTCTTGGCCAACTGTCTGCTACATGCTCGGAGAAGTCTTAATCTATTTTTTCAGTTTATATAAATCCACATATGAAGAAACTATAATCGAATGATATTGTCTGGATATATAGGTTCAGTACGGTGGTAGAGTTACGGATGATTTCGACAAGCGTTTATTAACTACCTTTACGCACGTCTGGTTCTGCGATGTTCTGTTACGACCGGGATTCGAATTTTATCGAGGGTATAGAGTACCGCAAACAAGGAATCTTCAGGGATACTTGGATTACATCGACGGTTTACCAGCTACCGACACACCGGAAGTCTTCGGATTACATCCAAACGCCGATATTACATACCAAATCAACACGGCGAAAGGAATACTCGATACGATTCTCAGTGTACAGCCAAAAGAGGGTGGTGCGCAAGGAAGCGAAACTAGGGAGTATGTTGTATATAAATTGGCGGACGATATGCTGTCTAAATTACCCAAGCAATACAATTCTTTCGAAGTGAAGGAAGCGCTTCAAAGAATGGGTCCGCTGCTGCCGATGAACATATTTTTAAGACAAGAAGTGGACCGGTGAGCATTTCTCTTCCTTTATTGCATCTGATGACGAATCAGATATGTTGTTTACAAAATATTTTTATTATTTGCTTATTAATATACAACAATAATGAAAAATAAATTATTCCTTTTAATAATGACAAACTTTTCAGTATTTCGAGGGTCATTAAAGAAGTACAAAACACTTTGACGGATTTGAAACTAGCTATCGAGGGTACTATAATAATGAGTCAAGGTTTGCGAAAATCGTTAGACGCGATGTACGACGCACGCATACCAGAAAAGTGGTTAAAAATATCATGGGAATCAGCGACCTTGGGCTTTTGGTATACAGAGCTTTTGGAAAGAGATTATCAGTTTAGACAGTGGTGCGTTCACGGCCGTCCGAAAGTATTCTGGATGACTGGATTCTTTAATCCACAAGGATTCTTAACAGCAATGAGACAGGTAAGAAATTAACGAAAAGATTAATAAACATTTTCCATTTAATGAAAATTATGTTATTAGTTGATTGAGAATAGAAGATAAATGTAATTATGTAACTATAAATTGTAATTGTAAAAATAGATCGTAATAGATATTAGAAATATTCATAATACTTGCATGGTTTCTCGATTAGATTGAAATAAAATAATTTTAGGAAGTTACTAGAGCGCACAAGGGTTGGGCTTTAGATTCCGTAGTCTTGCAAAATGTGACCACGCGTTTCAACAAGGAAGATATTAAAAATCAACCGCAAGAAGGAGTCTATGTTCATGGTCTGTTTTTGGAAGGTGCATCTCTCGATCGGAAAGCTGGAAAACTCGTTGAGAGTAGACCGAAAATTCTCTATGAACAAATGCCAGTTATTTATATTTTCGCGATAAACACCACTGCCGGTAAAGATCCAAAATTATACGAGTGTCCTATATATAGAAAACCTCATAGAACGGATTCGAAATATGTAGGCTCCATTGATTTTGAAACGGATTATAATCCTCGACATTGGACTCTTCGGGGTGTGGCCTTATTATGTGATATTAAATAAATAATTAAACAATGTGTGATAATTAGATATAATTTACTTAGTAGATTTAAAAAGCTTTCACAAATTTGTTTTTCTTTTAAAGAGATCAATAAACATAATCTTTTCCTCTTTAATAATTTTCTCAACCATAAAACCATCGTAATGTCATTACCATCTGATACAGTGGAATAATAAGTATAATATTAAAATCTGTGCTGATGTATCATTTATTTGATTTACAGTATAGATAAATGATAAATCAAAATAACATACTATATATTAAAAAATATGTCGATAATTATCATCTTAAGATTTCCAAGTTTTTCTGAGAAATTCATAGTAAATGAATAAGGATTATGGTAAATATATTAATTCGATTAAAGCGTTAATATAAATATCTATATGTATACGAATCCATATACTAATATATATCCTTTTTAATTAGCAATGAAATATTTGAAAATTTATTGCTAAATTTAATTAATAGATTATACATAGAAATAAAAAATTATAAGAAACTCTTATAATTATCTCATGAGAGTATATATATATATATATTATATACTCTTTTAATATGTATCTAAATTGTCTGATTATACTGATTATACTGATAATGATCAAATCTATATATCATATTGTTCTTTCTCAAGTCAAATCAAATGATAAAAGTATTATACTAGTATATTTCGAAACTTATAACTTATTAATATAACTATTAGTTATTAATATAATTTAATATAACTTATTTATTAATAACTTAAGAAATCATTATTTATTAATTTATTATCATTACGTAAAATAATGAGAAATTATAAATATTGTTTAATAAAGAAAATATTGATACATCAATATATCAATATATTAATAAATCAAATTACGTCCATAACATTCTCATACATGTATTGTAAATAAGATTTCAGTCAAGCCCATTAATGCATTAATTAATAATTCTTATATGCAAAAGATGTATTAAAAATATGGAATTTGAAACAAATATATTTCATAATTATAGTGTTATCAAAATACACTTAATACGAAAATATTTTCTCTTTTTTCCATGTATGTGAAATAATATTCTCATAAATTTATTTAATCTTATCAACGTAAATTTAACAACTTAAATAATATAATTAATAAAGCCACTCAGTCTCTCTCTCTCTCTCTCTCTCTCTCTCTCTCTCTCTCTCTCTCTCTTCCTCTCTTTTTCTCTTTTTCTTTCTCATAAAATTAAATTGAAATGGTTAAAATAAACCAAAATAAAAGTGATGTGAAAAAGAAAAGAATTTTTAATTAGCAATTTCATTTATAAATCTAAAATAAAATGGAATTTGCCTTGAGTTTGACTATATAACTTTGTCAAATTCTAATAAATTTTAATAATTTATTTTATGATAGAAGCAACTTTATAGAACTTATCATCTGTGACAAAGCCTGCCAAGAAGCATACACTTCAGTTTCACCTACACCAATGTGAGTAATAACGGGACAAGTATCAAGCTCTACTATTTTTATAAAACGACTCTTATTGAGAGATGAATTCTTCATTTTAATCGTTATGTTGATATCTGATAATAAATTTTGCAACTTAGAAAACATATCCGTTATTAATTCATTAGTTATGTTTTCACCTGATTGAGAATCTTCGGGGAAAATGGAATTTAAATCTTTTAATATTTTCTCTCGCTTATCATTTGTCATGGAATTTTTCCATTTTACATGATAGTCAGATATTTTAATACCCAAATTGATCTTTCTTCGTTTCAAGTATAGTTTTTCTAGCTCATCATCTGCATTTTCTGTGTTGGCAGTTTCAGTACCTACACATTTTTCTTGTTTTACAGGATTTAATCCATTTACAAGTTCCTGTATTTTATCTATCATCTTTTTTGCAGCTTCATGTTTCGCTTGTTTCTTTGTTGTCGCTATTCCATCTTCTGTAAAATTCGATACTTTACATCGAATAGTAAAAATTCGAGCATGTGGTGGTCCAACATCTGAGATAGAAACATATGTTGGCTCCTCTAAATTGTTATCGCCACAAAGATCCTTAAAAGAATACAGCACACCGTAAATAATCTTAGGAAATTATATACAAATATATGAAAATTATATGAAAATTATATATAATATATGAAAATTATATGAAAATAGCTTACAAATGTAAAGTAATTACCTGTAATTCACCTATAGCATTAAAAAAAGGTGCATTTGAAGATCGTATTTTTGGTGGCAATGAAGCGGCATGAAATGGCGATCGTGAGGGAGATTCTGGTATACTAGCAGCTGGCAGTTGTGGATAATTTCTATGTACCGCGATTTCCGTCAGCATGGCTTTGGCAGCTTCATGTTTAGCATCCTTCTTACAGCGGCCTGTACCTGTTGCGATAAGACCATCGCAACTAACTCGATATGTAAAAGTGTTCAAATGACGCCCTCCACCATCATGGATCAATTCGTAATCAGGAATCATCCCTTGCTTTACCATCATCTCTTGAAGGATGGAAACTGGTGTCTTATTCATGTTAATTGTTGTCGCAGTTGCTCTTCTTTTTTAAACTGAATCCTATTTTGTACAGGATTTATTTATTTAAACACAATATCTCCAGTTATTTATTTATTTCTATAGCGCATTTGTACACAGCGCATCCAGCCACTACCCGCACAAGAGATCACTGAAGAGTGATAGCTTACGTAAGCTTATGTAACTGCAATTTTCGCAATAAATAGGAACTCAAATAAAACATTTTTGAATACCTTTTTACCAAACAAAAGGCATATTACATTGATTTCATACACTCGGAGTATCTAAAGTCTATGAGAAGAATTTATATCTATTACCTATATAAATATAATCCGGACGATGATAATCGATAGGTCAATTCAATTATAACTCAATTATAATTTTTTTATATTGTTTACATGCCTTCTCTTATCCCTTCCGTTAAATTCAAGTATGCGATTTCGATTTTGTATCGTCTCAGATACAAAAAAAAGAAAGAAAACTCCACAAGATTGAATATATAGAATTTTTTAGAATCGAATTCGCCATTTAAAATAATTAGTACTTGTCGCGTTGCGACAAAACAAAATATAATTTCAGAATTTCATTCCGGAGTTAATCGGGGGTATCATATTATGTACTATACATAAACGAGGCATGGAATAAAACACAGAACATAACAGAATCTTGGTTGATAGGATTTCTGAACACATTCTTAGTATTGTCGCTTAACATCGACAAATGAGATAGCATCTCATTTTCTGTCAATTTACCTGAACTGATTGTAAGCATGGGATTGTCTAAACGATTGTTATGCAACACGATAAAAATGAAATTATTAGCTTAAGATATAGAAAATGAAGAATCTTATTTACTAACATACTTGAATTTAAATATTAAATTTAAAGTACGTTTCACATGAAATCATGGTAACTTCAATAAATATATTTTTATAATGAGATCGTCGTAAGTTTTATTATTAGCTAATAAATATGTTAAGATTACATTTAAAATGATTTCATTTAAGAATCAACTATATATATATATGTATAGTACATCCTATAAATGCTTAAGTGAACTGTGAATAATTTTATATGAAAGCGAAACTTCGAAAAATACGGGTTTTCATGTGTGGTGATAAATGTATAAATTTTGAAATGTACAAATTTTACTGAATTTTACTATAGCATCAAAGTTATATCAACAGAAATATATAGAAATATATAGAAATATATTTAAAATATATTTCTATATAATATATTTAAATTTTTATAATAAATATACGTTTAGATAAATAAATGAAAAGAGATTGTTATCTACAAGCATGATAATGAACAAATAGCGAATTACTTGCTCTTATAGATTAATTCGGATTGGTTATTTCTGTAGTCCTCAATTCCATAAAGTATATTAATTAATATGCTTTGCGTGGTAGTCACGTTCCAATCAAAAGTTCCAATAGGATATGAGAATCATATTACTTGAACATTCAGTTATATCTAAAAATTGTAATCAAATTAACTGAATTTGGATAACAGATTATATATGATTCCAGTAACATCATTCATAAGTTCATATTCAACTAAAAGAAAAATTAGATATCATAACCTCAAAAGAGTGAATAAATCTAAGATAACGTGCGGTATTTTCTATCATTCATGTGATTAGAATTACACAATTAGAATGAAAATTCCCAACTAAATATCCAAATATCGAATATTGAGACTGAAAGTATCATAAAAGGGCTCTATACTTTAGGCATTGTAAGTAATAATTTATAAAAAATAATGGAAACTGCACGTTTCTGTGCTCAATTAAGAAATATAGGCATCTCGGTATTAAAACCATTGAGAAATTATTCACATTATTCTTCATCAAATAGAAAAATTTATTATCTTACAAGCCAGCAAAAAATCTCACAAGAATCCCATCAACGCTATGACATGTCATTGTGTAACCATATCGGAATAACCAATGTAAGAAATTTTTCTCTGACCTGTGCATTAGCGAAAAGCAAAGACCGTGGTAAAGATAAAAAGAAACAGAAAACACAGCACATTGATTACAATGAATTGAGAGAAGTGATTGATGTGGATAGATTGACGTCTCAGTTTGAAAAAACAATTGAAAATCTCAAAGATGATTTTATTAAGTATTTGTCAGTAAGATCAACAGTGGGTGCTATCGAACAACTGACTGTGAAATTTGAGGACAAGGATTATACCTTGCAAGAGCTTGCAGAGATTAGTCGTAAACCAAAATTGATGGTGCTAAATGTATCCATCTTTCCGCAAACTATCCCAGATATAATGAAAAGTCTTCAGAAAAATCAGATGAAATTAAATCCGCAACAAGATGGAAATATGATTTATATTCCTATTCCTAAGTAAGTTTTAAACTATTATTTTGTTAAAAATATTTTTGAATTTTGCGTTATAACTTCTGTATTAAATATATATATATATATATATATATATATATATATATATTATAATTAGCATATATATATTCTGCCTGATACAATCAATCTTTGTTGTTGTCGGGTACAAACCAACTAAAAAGAGGATTCACAACTTAGGCTAGCGACTTGCTTATAGTAACAATAAGTAAAAATAGTTTCCTAGATCCAATAATGTTGCGTTGGAGTTAGGATAATATTGAAGGAAAAAATACTGAACATAGTCCTAAACAACATAAAAAAAGAAAAAGATATATATGTATTTATATGTATATGCTAATTATAATAACAAAAGTTTAGCTTTATGCCGTAAAAAGTAAATTAAAATTATTTAAAATTATTGGGATATTGATATTAATATTAATTCTAAAAACATGGTGATATATATTAAGAAATAAATTATTAGACTAATACTAATATAAAAATATTTATCTCTATAGGATAACAAAGGAACATAGAGAATCCTTATGCAAAAATGCAAAAACCTTTTATGTAAAATGTTGTAACAATATTAGAGAAATACGCAACAAGGAAATTAAAACGGTGAAAAATAAACAAGGACTAGCTAAAGATTTGATATTTAGAACAGAAAACAGTATAGATACCCTTAGTCATCAATTTATGGCTACAGCTGAACAGATGTTGGAAACCAAACAAAAAGAATTATTAGGCAATTCTGACTGAATATTTTAATTCTTATGATTTCTATTGTATTGTGAATATTCTAATTTCTAATGTATTATGAATATAGTTATACTATTTTAATATATTATAATATTTTTAACATAGCTAATATATAAAATATTTAATTAATAAAAGAAAAATTGTGCAATATTACATTTGTTACTCTCTTTTTATTCATTTCTATATCTTAAGATATTTTTTAAAGTAATTAACTAATTAAAGGATAAGTAATTAAATTTTTTAACAATTGTTTCCTTAAATTCGATTGATTCAACAACTTTATTTTTATGTTGTATATAAAATCTGACACATATCTTAATCTAATTGATACAGCATTTATTAAATTGTAATAAAATATATTCTAATACATATTTTTCCTACAACCTACCTAAAAACTTTCTCTTAAAATTTTGGAAATTAATTTTAATAGAAATGTTTTGTAATAAAATTGTAAAATTATCACAAGTACAATACTTTTCTTTTTTTGTACCTTCTTTCTGTTTTCATTGTGACTCTTAAACTAGATAATAGGATTTCCATGTATTCTTCTTTCTGATTTTTTCAATTCTTTATATCTTCGAGTTATTCTCATTTGTAATATCGTTTTTACCATCAATTTGATGCCTGATGTACGTTGAAAGTGCTTTGCACAAAGTGTGCGACGCGCTTTGTAAAACCTCCTTCGTATGAAAGCCTATACTTAAACGTAAAAAATTCTTTTCTTTACCCGTATATGAGAATCGAGCACCCGGTATTGCTGATATTTTGTATTCCTTTTGGCACCACTTGATGAATTTAGTACCATCCACACCTTTCGAAACAAGATATAATTTTGTAAATAAATTATAAATTATAAATTAATATATTAGAATATAATAATGCAATGAAAAAACAACAATTTGAAGCGATATACAATTATTTAGAAATCTTATTTTACGGTTAAATATTTCTTTTTCCTACTTATTTGGATTATTAGTTATATAAGAGAGATATTATATATATATTACTTGTCGGAAGATGGATCCAAATGAAATAACCACCTCTTGGTCGTTGGTATGAGCAGCAGCTTGGCAAAAATCGGTCCATAGTTGAGCAAAGCACGTCTAGTCGTTCCTAGATAAATCAGATCATTATTAAAATTAATTTCATATCTTCATTTAATTCTTAATTTCTCACTTGTTTCTTTTTAAATTAATAATGTGTTCAGTGAAATATAAATGCAAAAATTGATATGCACCCTATAGATTTTTATTATTTTATCAAGATATTCATCTTCGATGTTTTCTTGAAGCATACTTGCGATCACACCGGAAACGTAATGATTAACTCCACCACCGCTGCACATTATACCTCTATAAAAATATATATATATATTAAATTTAAAAAGAAATGCATAATTAAAATTACAAGAAATAAAGCTTCCTATTGATCAACGTAACTTACATTAATGAACGAAAGTAGCTTGATGAAGTAGTTTTATGTTATTTTCATAGCAATTATTTTCTAAAAGTGAGATAAAATGTTGCGTTACTTACGATTTCTTCGCGATATTGGTTATGCGCGGACTGCATTCGATCCATCCGAAGCGAATCGCCGGGGAAAAGATTTTTGAGAACGAACAGTTTGATACGACATTCCCTCCTTTATAGTTTGGATCTTTCGGATCGTCATAAGAAAATAAACGTCGTGGCGGAAATCCTTCTCCATAATACAATAGATTGTATACATCGTCGCAGACTACCAATATGGAATTGTCTCGCGCAATTTGCAATAAATGCTCGCACTGATCTATCGAAAATAAAATCGATAAGATTATCCGTGCTTTTATCTACATAAAAGAACAATTTATATATTAAAATTTTTCGATATTTAACGAAATAAAATCGTATGCTTCGATTAAGAGAGAGAGAGAGAGAGAGAGAGCGAGAGAGGGAGAGAGAACAGAGAATGGAATTGTATCTTTGCAATTACGAGATTTAATATCGCGTACAAGACAATTATGCTATATATACAACATTCCGAGTTACCAGGCGATAGAGTCATTCCAGTCGGATTGTGGAAAATTGGTATCGTATAAAACATCGCCCAGAATATTTTCTGATCATTTAAAAAGTAGTTACTCTTGGTTTTCTCCTCGATTATTATCTTTTCGAGTGCGTCTAAGTCCACAACGTCATCCTTCATGGGCACTGCAATAATAAGAAAATAATCAAAATTGCGTTACGGTGCCGATTGCGTATTCAGGGAAGTGATAGATTTGTGGCACACCTGTGATTATCTTCATCAACGGAAACTGCTTAAAGGCTTCGAGAGCGATCATGTACGTAAGTTCCTCGACGAAGATCACACCGTTCGGCGAAAGAACGGTATTTAATAACAATTGGAGACCATGCGACGCTCCGCATGTCAGTATCAACTGTTCTCTCATTACGGGATCACCGTATCGTCTGTTTAGAAACTTAGCCAGCTCATCGCGACATTCCCAGAGACCTGCCGTGATGCCATATTGAAAGAGAAAATATTTCCCTTCTTTCTCTTCTTCCTGCTGAAATGTTATAAATTCCATCATCATCGGTGATTGTTAAAATGTTCCTACTAAATATTCTTAGGGATTCCAACACGAAATCTGCACGCAATAAAAGAACAATTATTTATTCATTTAATTTATTCTTATTACATTGCCTTCCCAATTGAAGAGAGATTTTATTTAAATAATATGATAATATAGATTAAGGAAAAAGCTAGAAAATTTTTATTTTATTGAAAGAATATGCACTGTCAAATATTACTGGGCAAGTATTGTTGCGACGATACGAATGTCAGGGATATCAAATATTGATCTTACCAATCTATGTTGCGTCGACCTATTCAACATCTCTGCACAATGTTTTAATAAATCGGGTCCGGGTGCGCCAACTGACAGATTCGTCACTTCTTGGTTGTAAACATTGAACAGCAGATCGCCATCAAACAAGTGCCGCAAATACGGATCGTGAATGATGTCCATGTTGATAATTGGAGATCAGTTGCACCTAATTTTTCAAATAATTCGCGAATTGTAACGCATAAATTATTATATCAAGCTATTTAGATCTTATCTGATTTTATTTAATTATATATAATATTTAATACTGAATATCTAATACTGAATATTTAATACTGAATTAATAATTCCAGCCAACGTGAGACAATGGATAATGTACGCTGCAATGGTCAAACGCAAACGGACGAACGCGCTTTTTTGAAGAGAGCAACGAGAAGCGTTAACGTGGCGATGCGGGCATCCTAATGCATTCTGATGCAAATTATGTGACCAAGTTCCTTTGCACATCGTGCCAATCGTCTCATTCTTATTCTAAACGGTATATTAGAATTGCAAAATAATTGCGACTAATATTACATACATGAGCGTAAAGTGGCGCGTTTTCGGGATAACCAATATCTGATACTCTCTGATAACGGTGCATAGATAACGTGATTATCAATGGCGTTTCATTTAGAAGAGAGAATGAATAAGAGATAACAACCGAGCCTTTCGCCCACAGGCGGATACTACAATTACATTACATTTGCAGGAAGCGACGGAATAATTATCAAACACGCGCGTCGGATCCTTCAGAAGCTGAAGCAAGTTGCGCGGTGTACTGCGAGCTACTTTCACTTCTAAGCGCTGCGCGAACACTGGGCTTCTTTACGTAGATCGTTGAGCTTGCTTGGATTTCTTGGCTCTTGACGTCGTCAATCGAGCAAAGTGTCATGCAATGCGTCACTTTCGTCAAGCGCATCCGCCTTGTCTGCGCTATACGGAGAGCAGCAGCTAAAAATACCTCGGACGCAGAAGCACGTTGTGTTTACGAATTACTGATCTAACGCGCGAGATATGCCGGAATTGTATAAGTGATAACACGTACGTTTCACACATACGATTACGTATATAATATTATATAAACTTTCTCGTTAACTTGGTTACAAAAACAACTAAAAAAATTGCATCAGCTGCAGATTGCTAAAATCTGCGCAAACTCGTGATATTTTCTGAGAATTGTGTGTATTGCATGCTTAAACAGTTCTCGGACTCTAACGAGGAAAATATATTTGATGTATATATGTATCACGCTATTATACATAGATAGTACTATTTATATATAAATTTTTCTTCCACGAATTTTCCTCATCGGCGAAATATTGAACGGTAAAACGAACGAGAATTGTTACGGTATTATTTATAGGAAAAGCATAGCACGCGTTTTTCGCGTATATGCGCGTTATATTTATATTTATTATTCGAATGAGAGAGAGAGAGAGAGAGAGAAAGAGAGGGGGGATGATTAAGTTAAAAGAACAAAGAACAAGCGATAAGAATGATCGCGTTCTTTATTACAACAGGTTTTTATGATATATAATGATACAATAAAGATCTATAAGTTCTATGTCCACAACCGAATGGCAAATGCAACTCCTCGCAATGACATAACGATGCGTTTACAATGTACAATACCTAATTAATACGCTTGGTCGCAGTCCGATTTACATGTACAAATCCGAATGTGCGAGGGTGAGAAGTAGGAAGACCCTTTCTTGATCCGTTTTTGGAGAAATCGCGAATATCTTCCCTCGTGCAGCGTGAGAGCGACACGGAATAAATCATATATTACAAAAAGATCTGTTACATAATAATAATAATTAGTAAAACTTAACGCAATGTACAATGATACGTATTGGCTTACATCGTTATGGATAAGGTATTGCACAGCGTGCGGCAAGATAAAAAATCTATGCAGATTACTTTATCGCGCGACGAATGTCGGGAAAATTTCAATAATTGTTTTCAATATATCTAAATATTTCTTTTGTCTCAATTCAAAATTGCGTTAAAATTAAATGTTAAAGTAATCGCTGATATCTTACATGATTAAAAAACGCAGCTTTTTCTCAATATTCAGATATATATTCTCCATTCCTTGGAGAGGAATCTGCAAAGCGCATTTATTTTAAATATTATATAAATAACTGATAATGCCAGGATTACTTTATTGTTTGCAAAAAGGCTAACAGACATTTCCCTGCATTGCCTAATATTTTTTACGTTATATTTTTACGGTAATCTTGAGTGCTTCATAATATTGATAGAAATAACATCAACATTTGGAAAATATAACAACACAATTCATATGAAGGATTATCGAAGTTATCTCTTGAAATCTAACGAAATCAGGGAATTATTAAATCAATCATAACATTCATCAATATCGATATGTATGATCTCATACATAATCTATATATCGATATGTAAAGATATCAATATTGTTCTCATAAAAATAAGATCATCAATCTCCCGCACGCCTATGCTCATCTATGCGGATGCAAAGCCTGTAGAGCATCCTATGAAATTTGTTAAATACATACAAAGATTCATTTTGTCAGGAAATTTTATCCTCCTTTTGTATTCTCTCGTTTTTTTCCCCTGTACAACATGGCACGTCCTATCCTACTATTATATGCGACTACGTATAGATCGCCGCATTTCGGAGGCAAATGATCGATTTCATTCAAGTACTCTTTCACGAAGGGGAGGGGGAAGTTCTGTTCGCTATGCTACTCGCTAAACTATGTACAAAAATCGCGTTTCGTGTATAAAAGTTGGAATAATTCGTTGATTGTCGGCCTCGGGCCTCGATATCGTTGATCCCATTAAAGAAACGATAGGCGATAAGAAGAGGGATTCACCGCGTTGAGTCTCTTCGTCTTCCTGTACTTAAGTAGAATCGCGTTCGTCCGCGTCGCGATCAGGCCGGATCTCGGCGCGGAGCGAATTTATTCTTGGCAGTAAAATAGGACAATGTGGACGCCTCTGTCGTAGCTTATTGCGGGAAGAAGAAAAACAGGGAAAATGCGATATGTCAGCGTCCTCGGGTGAAAATAAAATAGAATTCGTATCACAGTTAGCGGCGTAATACACAAGTGCTCGGTTACAACAGCGTTCATCAGCTCTGATAATTGAACTTCCTTTAGCATCTTTCTTTTCTTTACAGTGACATTAAAAACATCGGAAGGAAAAAGAGAAGAAGAATCCGTTAATCGAATTGATCGAGAACGTTGTCGCAAGCTAACTTTTGTGGCGGAACCGCTTAACTTTCGTTATTTTAAGCGGAACACTTCATGCTATGCTAAAATATCTTTGAAACCATCATTTAATTTTTTCGATAAAAATCGAATATTTAACATATATTAAATGTTTTAATTAAAAAACAATATTACCGTCTCGATTATATTCTACATGATTACGAATTACATGATTATTATGACATAAATTTATACAAAAGTTAAATAAACTTTTGTAAACTTTTGTCAATATATATGAATATACTTTTAGCTGATGATATATTTCCTTCGATATTTATAAAAATACAAATCTTGTTATTATTAGCAAATCATTTTGCGTTTATAAAAGTCAAATTAAAAAGTAATATCAATTTCTGAAGACCACTGAGCAATCTCCTGCGATATCTCAAGTATTCCGCTTGATATAAGAAAGGTGTTTAGAAGAACAGTTTTTGCACCATTGAAGTTCTGATGGCAATTACACGAATCTGTGTAAGATGCGCGAACGATAGACAGCCTTAAAAGTTTTCAGTAGTTTAAGCTAGATTGTTATATTACAATCCTTAAATTATGAAATTTTATCGCGCAGAAATAATTCGCATACGATTAAAATCAGATGTTAAATATCATTTTTGGAAATAATATTTCTCGACGTATGAAATATTTTCACAAAATAGTGAAGAAGCAAGGCCGGCTTAAAATTATAAAAATTAGCAATTTTTAATTGCTAGTTAATAACAAAAACAGATTTGGAATAAATTTAACCAAACATATATTGGATATAAAATTATTTCTATTTATCATACGAATACGTCTTACGTCTGAATTTTATATATAATATGTATAAGAACTTATACATATATATATATATATAAAGATAAATTTTATCTTGCGATAACGATAGTGATTCAACACGCCTTAAACCGGCCTCGGAGCAAAGCTGTTAAGCAGAGACACTCTTGGACACAGTCGTTGCGAATTAAGTCCTAAGGGGTGTTTCTCACGCCCTTGAGAAGCTAGTACGGAAAGTAATTTATTTACAAGCCACGGCAAATGGCACATTAAGAATTATCTTTGCACTACTTGTTCGCGAGTATCGCCGTCGCGCGATCCTCATTTTCGACGCGCCCTCGTAGTCCCTTCTTCGTCATTTTACTTATATCACGCACACAAGTCTCTAACTTAGGTCTAATCACAATCAAGCACGGCACTTAAGCGAAGTGTCCTTTCTAAGTACAGTGATTTCTCTTCGGAAATTGATAGCGACTTCGATAATACTCCGATTTCGCGTTTCAAGGCTACCTGATATGTTTTCTTCCTCAATGAAACGAAAGAAATCCCATTCTGAGATTTCTTCAATATGATCATTCTCACGATTCCGCTGAATTATAAGTTTATTTCGTATCCTCGAAAGCATCTCTGGCATCACACTGTCGTCTCGTTCTTTCTGAACGGTTTTAATGGCTGCAATTCTCTTTCTAACCGATCGAAGTCGTTATAGTACTCGTGATCTGATTCTTCCTCGGAACTTCGCTGTCTAACTTGAGATCCGAAAGCGCCGTTCGTCAAAACTTTCTCCAAATCCGGCGTAGGAATACCCAGAGTCTGTGGCGTAAGCGGGCCTTCATCTTGAGACATTATGTACTCCGGATTGTCCAACGACATTTTTCCTTGAATTGTCAGGAAATCTGGATACTTCCGGAAACCATTGTTCAGTCGCTTTGGTTCGGGTTCTAAATAAGAAGGAAGTAGTTTTAATTTTGTAAAATATACGCTAGATAAATAATAAATTGTACATTAAAACAATTATACAAAGATAAATCAATATGACGCGGAAGCTTCTCTAGATAAAAATTCACATATCCATTATGCAAAATAAGCGAGTTAAGTTTGTTTAAAATTAATAAGAAATTTTCTTTGCTTGCTCACCTGTTGGCTTAGATTCCCCGATGAGATCCATATATTGCGTCGTGTTGACTGGCAGTTGTGGCGACGGCATAAGATAGTCGTCTTCATCTAACGGCAAATCTAATTTCAAGTTGCCTACTTGAGCCTGCTGATGCGCAGAGTTTACTTTCGTATCAAAGCAGTCGTCTGTCACATCGCAATCTGGAATCAATCCGTCACTTGTAGTCATGCTGATAGTTACCAGAACGTCAATTTTAATACATACATGTATGATACAATTAATTGAAACGCAGTTCTTCAATTAGAGATTTAATCCAGTTTCTACTTATTTTTCACCGATTCACATTCCGCTTACCTCTAACACCGACCATCTTCAACGGATCCGAGCAATATCTCGAACTTGAACTGTCCGAGCCTGTGACGTGTCCGCAATGGCCATTGGGATGCGCGTAATGCGTATGTTGAGCGGAATTACCGGCCTCGTGCGACGCGTTTCCGTTCCCGTGACTTCCGCCATACCTCAAGAGCTCTCTGTCCCAGTTTTGTTGATTTTGCGGCGTCGGGGAATCAGCAGCAAGCGGCTTGCCGTTCGGCCAGCATGATTTTACTGGCGTGTTTGGCGGCGAGCCGGAAACACTCGATACGGAAATCGTCGGCGGAAGCGGTGCTCGTGATTTAGGCTGCAGATACTCATCAGCATCCACGAGAGCTTCGGGACCGTCCAATGCCGACGCGAGATTTCGTATCATTTCTTTTTCGTCCTGGAAATTCATATTAATATTTGAAACAATGCAAATTTACCTTGTGAAAACTGATACTAATAAGTGTTACAAATAACAAATCAATTACCTGTAATGTATACGAAGGCAGCCTCATATATTTATCCCCCTTAATGACCAGATACCGACCAGGATCTCTGGACATTTTCGCGAAATCTTCCGTTAATTCCTTAAAACTGGGTCTTGATTCGGCGTCCAGCATCCAGCATTTAATCATAATCATATACACATCGATTGTACAGATCGCTGGCTGTGGCAGTCTCTCGCCTTTCTCCAAGAGCTCCGGTACGTTACGAGCAGATACGCTTTCGTACGGTCTACCACCGTAAGTAAGAATTTCCCAAGTTGTTACACCGAAGGCCCATACGTCTGATTTGTGAGTAAATACCCGATGCTGAATGCACTCCAACGCCAGCCACTTGATTGGCATTTTCCCACCCGCGGCTTTATATTGCTCCTCGTTGATGTCCAATAATTTCGCGAGGCCAAAATCGGTGATTTTTATGCAGTTTGGAGTTTGTACGAGGACATTCCGTGCCGCCAAGTCTCGATGAACCAGTCTTCTCTCTTCCAAGTAGGCCATACCTCTGGCGATCTGCGTACACCAGTTTAGCAGCGGTTTCGATCCGATTTTGTCCTTG
This sequence comes from Eciton burchellii, assembly GCA_020341155.1. NCBI lineage: Eukaryota > Metazoa > Arthropoda > Insecta > Hymenoptera > Formicidae > Eciton > Eciton burchellii. Next base: position 1,188,063 of record JAHMML010000002.1, read on the forward strand.
AACCGACGTACAAAGTCTAGTAAACAGCCTAGAGGCATCAATTGAGTCACCAGCATCATCTGCGATGTCATGCATACAGCGAGTAACTGGAGCAGATTCGGATGCTCGACACTGGCCATGATGTAAGCTTCATCGAGGAATTCTTTAGATGTGTTCGCCCCGGTGCCATCGTGAAGGACCTTTATAGCAACCGGGATCTTCACATTTTCCCCTTCGGGCACCCAAACGCCCTTATACACATTGCCGAAAGCACCATAGCCGAGTATACCGCCTTTTCGCATTTCCTCTTCCTTGACGATCCGTAGTTTAGCCAAATTCGGTTTCACACCTGTCGGTCGAAGCGGTTCGTTGTCGTCCAAACCGGTCAAAGTCATGGTCATTTTCACAGCATTTTCCTTGGCTTTCGTCCTCATCCTCCAGAAATACATTATCATTATAACGACGATAATAAACGCCAAGGTAAAGAGAACAACCCCGGTCAATATAGCTGGCTGTAATTCGTTATCCATTTGGAAACCGAGACCTACTGTTTGTATAGAACAGTACGGCTCGCTATCTGGAGGAAAGATTTTGTGAGGATACTCCGGCGGACAGGTCTCCGTGCAGTTGAAAGACGTTGAATTATCACTAGGATCACCAGGCTCCTAAACATACAAATTATGTATATTAATTAATAAAACTTTCTTCATTTTTCCTAACTTTAATAACAAAGTAAAATGTATACATGATTTTCTTATCCATCAAGATTATATAATTTTCTAAATATTTCATGCATTTTTCATATTGTCCTACGTACAATGTAAATTTTATAGTTCCGACATTTGTAGCATTGATTAGAGCCCGATCCGAAGCATCCTCGACACTCCCCAAAGCATGGTATACATAGCTGCGTATCAGCATCCGCGAAATGATCAGCAGGACACTCGTCCTCGCATTGCTCTCCTCTCTTGTACTTGGTGCACTGTTGACACACCTGCTCGTGGAAGCCGTATCCCGAGCATTTCTTGCAACGTGGATGACACTTGCGACAAACTGCTTTTCCCGCGAGAGGTTTCAAAGCACCTTGCTCCATGGGGCTTACCCATTCGTAATAATGTCCTGCGGATTTTATTTTACAAAATAAATTTTCTCTTATCGAATACCATAGTCATTCCGTCATTATCTTCAATTGCATTTGATGCAGTTAGCAATAATATGCACTAGTTTATATCCACGCGATGAAATTCATGACTTTTTCTTCGCATAATCACTAATCAGATATAACTATTGATTTTTAACGATTGTATGGTTTCAGTTATAATAAAATTATTATTATATTTCTCGCTGTGAAACGTAAGTATTGATATGCTAATATGAAGACCCCGAAGCAAAGATCATACAACTTACCATCCGGACATGGTTCCCTCTTCTGCAAACATCCCTCTGGTACATGTCCGTTCATAATTGCCTTTTCGCAACTATGACATCCGTTGGCGCCTATGTTGTTCTCTGGTCCCTCGCATCCGCCCACACAATTCTCGTGGCAGTGTTTGCATTGACCGTCGTCGTTGTACTTGGAGGATGGACACTCGGGTACGCAGAATGGTCCGTCGCGCACGTGTTTGCACTTGATGCATTGGTCAGCATTAGGACCCGTGCAGGAACCGTCGCATTCTTCGTGACACATCTTGCAAGTTTGATTATCCGCTTGGTAAATTCTATGCAACACGGTTATGAAAAACGATTAAGCAAGGTCGAGGCACCGGAGAAAATAGTAAAATCGAACGTAAATGTAAGAATATAAAAATGCTTGAAACGCAAGAAGACTGGACACAGAAAATCGAGAAAGAAACAACAAAATGAAGATGATGAATAATAAATCGAGAAAGAAACAACAAAATGAAGATGATGAATATGCATAATTAACATTCAAATTGCTTGCCGCTTACGATAGCAAAAGTGCAGTTTAAAGCGATTACGATAAGAATAGGCGTATGCTACATAATAATGTGTAGCTTGCTTACGAAATGGATAAAAATGAAAAATGACGAGAATTGGAATGCAAGTTTTCACGGAAAATTTTCAGTTTACCTTAAATCCGTGATCTAGGAAGGCAATTTCGATTGGACAAAACTCGTATACATTATTGGAAAATTTCATTACGTATTAAACATAGATCCTTTTATACTCGCGTACTTACCCTGGCGCGGTGCAATCTTGAAGACAATCGTTTCCTAAAATGAAATTCTTGCAAGATAAACATTGCGCTGGACCAGGACCCCAGCATCCTTCATCCGAACATTGTTCATCGCATACGAGACCGTCCTTGACTGTAATGCAAGCAGTTTTCCATGTAATTTTCATAAAAATTTATTTTTATATGTTCATATATGCAAATAAAGCTCAATATTTGAATCTCAATATTCTTAAGAATTAAATTCTTATTTATTTACGTCTAGATCTGTATTTTGTACTTACTGCATTCGCTCTCATTCCGATTGTTCGACAACAGGCTTTCGTGTTCGAGTGATTTTTTTATCCTAGTCCAGTTAATGCTCTGCGCGTAACATAGATTTTTGTTCTCTAAAATGGCAATCGAACCGGAATAGATCTTCTTCAAGGAACTAAGACCGAAGGATACGAGAGAAGTCTTGACGATATACAAAGATGCGAAATACTCCGTGAGCGTTCTGCCACCAATCACCTCGAGATTTCGAAAATACGAAAGATTCTTAAAGTCTTTGTGATCTCCTTGGATGTTCAGATAGCCCGTGATTTCCTTTAACGTTCTAAAAACCTCTAGCTTATCGGGATGCATTTTTTCATAACGTTTACCAAATGTGTAATTCGGATAAACGTGCTGGAAGCCTTCGAAACTCTGATCCAGAATCGTAATGGAACCTTCGATAATAGTGCAATCTTTGAAGGTGTCGATGTTGCCGGAATGCACTTTCTCGACTCCTTTGCAGGTTTTTGGGCAAGGACCGTCGCAAGGCACACACTCGCCGTTCATCGCTTTCTTCTTCGGCGGACACGATCTCACGCATGCACCGTTGTCCTTTAGGAGATGTTCCGGACATCGTCTCACGCAGGTTGCCCCGTATGCGTATTTTCCGTCAGGATTGGCTTCCCATGAATACGTTGTTGGATTGTACCTACGAGAGTCATTTGGATATTAATATATTTTTCAATCATCTTATCAGACGAATGATGTATGTCATGATAAAAAATGCTATTCGTCTATTGTTTGATGAACTTAAAGAAAATTTTAATACTTGTACGAACAATCGCGTGAAGAAACGCCGCATCAAGGCATTGTTTCGTAACATCTCGCAGTGGAGGTATGAATGCACATTTGTGGCGGTACTTACTTTTGCATGGGCGGGCATTCCTGCGTGCACACGCCATCATCGAAGAAATTCTTGCAGGCAAGACAGTCGCTCTGTTTGGGACCGGTACAGCCACCAGCGCAAAAAAGATGACAACATTCGCGGGGATTGGGACCGAAGCACCTGCCCTGCCAGCACTGTGGCGAGCAGTTCGTCTTCGAGTACCTCTGACAGTTCTCCGGACCCTCGCCCCAACAACCCTGCTCACAGCTTTCGTCGCACTCTGGACAGACACGCTCCGGCGATGTGAAATTGTACACGTAAAAGTATCTACCCCCTTGGCCGGTGATTATTTCCTCCCAATTGATGGTCTTGATATGGCAGAGATTGTAGTTGTTGTACATGCCCACGCTTCCGTTGAGTATGTCTATGATGAAATCAATCGCGGAGCGAATTAGACGCGAGTGAACACGAATTGAATCTTATCGAATTTTTCGTTTAAGTATATATCATACGAAAGCATTTAACTTTCCAAGCATTTGACTTTCCAAGACTGGTTCCAGATATTGACGTATCATATAAATACTATTTAATGATTTACATCTATTTAATTATTTACTTAATTTACCTTAATCATCAAGTTAATCACGCATTCGGTAGATTACACACGAATCAATAATTTTGGCAAATGATTGGACGTTCGGTAATGGAAAAGTACTTGTGGTCTTTGTGCTCGCATCAAAACTCGAACAAAAGCAACAGATAAGCGACGTATGTACCTCTGAGGGCCGGCATCTCCAGATTGTGCATCTGACACATTGTGACGAAGAGCGCGAACTCGTGGTCGTGGATATTGAGCTTGAAGAGGGTTCTGCCACGGATGATCTGTAGCCTCGGGAGGACGATCCTGCGCACGTCCACGTGACTGATGAGAACGTACCCGGTGACCTCCCGTATGTACTGGAGGAAACTGAGGTCGAAGGTTTTGTTCTGGAGCCATGTGATCTCCAGGTTGCCATCGACGTAAGTACAGTTGGTGTACCGGTCTCGAAGATTCCGGTAGTGATGCTGTTTGTTGGACGGCACAGAGAGACGGCCATTGGTACCGATGCAAACTGCAAGCATGACAGACAAAATTCATGAATTAAATATGAACATCAAACTGAAAGAGAGTTAATATAAGAAAAAAGAAAAAAAATAAGAAAGAGGGGGAACATCGAGAGGGATCGTCGTGTCACTTGAAATCATGCAGATACCAGACGATTTTTCTCACTATTAATGATAATAATCATTCGTTTTCCTCACAGAGTGACGCGCCTCTCCCGAGGCGCAGACGTTTAAGCACGATACGGCTATTGAGCAATTCGAAGTAACGGTTCAGGCTGAAACGAAATATTAAAGTTGGACGCGGCACGCTTCCGTATGTGGACGAAAGTGCTGTACGCTTGTTCATTTCCGATTACGATAGTTTGTAGACACCACCCACATCGAAGAGAGCGTTCCCGCGATCTATAGATAACGTTTCACGTGTGCCGTATTAGTGGGCGAGCCACCTTCATAAAATGTTGTACACGCGCCGCCGTGATTTCGTTGTGCAATTACACTCTTCGAGTCGACTGCGTTCGAATGACCGACGCATACATTCGAATGCATACAGCGAGTGTCTGTAGCTCCAGTATAAATTATGACAAACGTTTACGTCTTGTGGAACGGGGCAGGACGTTGGTACCATGCCGCAATATTGTCCTTATCCCCTGGCAAAAGTGTCCATTTAATCGCGCATATCCACGATGGGAGAATTAATATTAACATCTGTGTGAGAAACGTTGATATCCTGTGAGAGCTGCTTTCACATACAAAGTGGGACTAAATAGGACTAATTTACGACACTTCTCTTGGAGGAAATCTTTAAGTTTCTACTTGGCACGGAAAGGAAATGTTTTCCGATATGTAAGAACACTCGCCTCATTTTTGTCGTTTAATTCCTTAATTTATTAATTTCCCTAGCGAAAACTTTACGGAAGCGTAAAATCAAGATAAGTCTTATGATTATGAAAATATCGCGAAAGTTAATCTTCAACAGGTTATATGTCGCGATTGTCGCGCGCGCGCGCTATAAAAATACGGATTTCATTTGTTAAACCTTTCAGCATCTATTTATTTTATATCTGTTTTTTCGGGAACGATTCGAGAGAATCGTCTCCGTTTTATCCTGTCTCTCCAATTGAAATTCATCGAATTCCCACTATTATTAATTACAACATTAAATGTTAAAGAGAAATCATGCACGAATTGATCGAACAGGCAAACTACCTGAACGATCACATAGAACATTTATTAAATTGCCCGTCTGTAAGGAAGAAATCACGGAGAGCATAGTCGCACGTTCGCGATCTCGGAATTTGGTTTTGCTCGCGGCTTCGATCGTTCTCGTCGCAGCATCCTCGCGAGCGGCAAAGTTGCAGCCGAAGGGGCGATCTTAATCTGGCGGACGATCGGAATCATGTGAAAATAATTGCAAGGTAAGGACATCCTTCTTACACGCGAGGTACTTGGGGGATGTTATTCTTCAGAAGAAGAGCCGTCCTCTGACGATCGCCGGCGATCGCGGATCAAGTTGGGGAAGAAGCGGCGGAATGGACCCGAGCACCAAGGGGTATCCGCACCGACCAGATGCTGCCGACGAGAATCGCGGGATACCAAATGCGCGCACCATGACATGGCGCCAGGAACCCCGGGAATGCGGATCGAGCGTGGATCCGCATGGGCGATGCGACCGCGTGCAGGTTTTCTGCCGGCCTATCTCGTGTCCCGTAAATTCGAGCTGCATCGAAGATAAACGACTTGATCGTCATAATGAAGAGGTATGGTGAATATTCGTCCGAATATCCGATCGAGGATTTTTCGTCCCTTCTCGATGGAATACCGCTGTGAAATCGTGAAGTTTATGCTGGACGCTCGCGGAGATCCTTGTTACCATTGACGAGGGTCCATCAGAGATTCGCCAGATTCTGTTTCACCGCCAGATTCGATGATTCTCCGATGTGAAAAGAAACATTGCGAGATAATAAGGCTCATGTGAGTAAGAGGTCTTGTTTTGCACTCTATGGAGTATTTCCATAGGAATTTTATACTATAACGCTGCGTATTAATTAACGAGAATTGTACTCGTTCTCGTTGTTGCATCAGATATATATACGTGGAGGATCAGTCGAAGAGCAACTTCCGCTAACTGAAGGCGCCGACGATTTCCTTTTCTGGCAACGGCACCATCTCCCATCGTATATCCTGTCTCGTTGACACAAGCCGTTCGCTATCTTGTAACAGCAAACACTCTCTCGTTTTCGACTCCATTCACTGTTCTACTTTGCTTCTTCTTGAGGGAAATAATCATGCCATGGAGATTCCACGAGAGTAACGAGCGTGTATTTCCTAGGAACGTATCTTATTCTTTTTCTCGCACCTGCATTTTTGCACATAGTAGGAAGATAAAGTTTTTGAATTTTCAGCAGATCAAATTTTTATTTCTCCTTCCAATGATAAATTCCATCGATACAGCCTACGTTTGACATTTACATTTTTCAAGTTTTTATTCGTGATATAAAAAACATATAGTTGATACGTTTTAATTATAAATAAAATTTCATATGACTGAACAGCGCTTTAACTTTATATCTTGGCTAATTGGAAATCTTGGAAGACTAATTCCAGATGAACAAATTGGAATAAGCTTGGCTTTATATCGTCCTTTACTGCCTGCGGTCGTAGGGTGCTTTACTGCTTATAGTCGCGGCAGCCCCGAGAATGGACAATCTACGCAATCGCGCGTGGCTTGACATTTTTACAGCTAGTACAGTCGACAGACGCCATCCGGTAAACGAATTACGACCTAAACCGAAACAAATGGTGATTCGAACCGACACGTCTGGGAGGAACTTATGGGCACGCTGGCGTGCCTTGGCGGAAGGTGGTCCGATAAAAAGAAGCAGCACGAGAGCGTGATGGCCGCACGGGCGTTTAGACAGGAGAAAAGTGGAGGCCCGCCGCGAGAAGTGTCGGTTAAGGTCGGCAGGCCAACACGTTCCTCGTTCTCGTTTTCCAAGCTCCGAGCCAACTCTCGCTCTGCCGACATTCTGACAGCACGAGATTCATCATTAGATCCACCAGGTCTGGGGATACACCCCGACGGTAACGTGCTGATTATCCCCAACGGGCGGCGGGCCCGCGAAAATTGCTCCGCTCGCTCTCGCGCGTGTGGAATTAACATTCTACCAAATTTACGACCCCCGTGCACCTTCGTAGCTTCAAGACAATGGCGGCGGTATTGATTACGGGCGTGGCGTGCTTCTACCGTTCCCGTCGCCATTATCCGCGGGATTTCTTCCGAAATCGCCCGCCATTTTTGGATAACTTTAAACTGCGAACAGTTATCAGACTCTGATGATATTAGTTAACGACCGTGTTAATCCCGTTCGTCATTATTCAGTATGATTATTCCTTGCACGCGCTTGCAAAGTGAATTTGGTAGAAGCGACCGATTACGAGGTGGGAGAAGGATGATAAATGCCGGGGGAGAAGGAGACGCATGATTCGAAGGAAACTTAGTGAGACAATAGCTGGAGCCTCCGCTGGTATCATAAAAGAAATGATATTTATGCACGAGGGGCTGCACAATGAAAGGAGAATGGCGATCGCGCGCGCGGGTTCGCGGTCTGAGATGCAGGTTTTAAATGCGCGAACGATAAATCTGGTAAAAACCGCGAAATATAAGGGGCGAGGAAGATATAGGACGCGGAGAAACAAACGGCCAGCGGGACGCAACGTCGAAATCCCGCGGTGAGGGATTTCTTTTGTGAAGAGCGAGAGCAACACGGGGCCGTACGTGGTCCCGCGACTACCTTCTAGGAGGTGAGCGTCGATTTTTATGCGGCACTTTAAGATGCTTACCCTCTCCCATTAAAGGCCCAAAGTAATACGAAATAACCGCACGCGGCAGCGGCGGCGGCGGCGGCGGCGGCGGCGGCGACGGTTGCCGCGGCGCCGTTTATTTGAGCTCGTAAACATCGATACTGTCGAGCCTCTCGCAATCCCTACCATCGAAATCGTTTCTGGGTGCTGAGGCCCCTCTTTCTCTTCTCTCTTTCTCTTCGCCTTCCTACGGAGTAAAACGGAGCCTTGCGGCTAAATGCCCGACGAAATAAAACCCGGGTATCGTAAACGCGCGAAATAACTATCGGCTCGAGCTTTCTCGAGCAAAAGAAAAATGAATTCAAGGTGAGAATAGATTCCGAACGCGGAATATATGGAGAGAAAAAGGAAAGAAAGAAAGAAAGAAACTAGAGAGTTATTCTTCCGCGACTATACGACACACATCGGGATACTGACTTCTCGATAAATACCGCAATAAATACCAAAACACGAGCTCGCAATTTATTCCGAAAAAAGTTCACGCACGAGGTGATTCACGATTGCGCGAGAGAACTGCAGGAAGGAACGAAGGAACGAAGCGATTTCCTCGTGTTTTCACGGCGTAACGGTATCCGCGCGCGTTCGAGCGAGGCCACATCGCGAGATTCAAAGACAGCGATTTACGCAGACGTTTACGCTCTTTCGTGTAGATATCTTATGTTTCGCCTTTTTCTTATGACGCGATATTCGCATCGAAACCGGAGTAAATTGAATGGTTCCGCGATTGCGGACGTTTTCCCTCGCGCTCGTTTATTTCTTTCGTACGTTTCTTCATTTGGGTCATTGGATTAATTTCTCCGCATAGATGCAACAGAATGAGATCTCTGATCGTCGATCCCGCACAGACACGGGTCTAATCCGGAGTCCTCAGAGCGGATTCGTAATTCGATCTTCTAATTCGAGCCGTTTCTCCAAAGGACCACGTTCAAGCTCGGGATCATCAGCCAATCAATTTGACTTGCGGTTCTCGGGAGGAGCAGCGGTTTCTTCAGCTTCTCTCTTCAGCTAAACGCCATGTCCAAGGCACTCTGAATCCACGACTAGTGGATGTTCTATAGCGAGTTCCCGGCGAGGCACACGACGAATCGCTTTGTCATCACTTCGTCCAGTTACAACCCTGAGCGGTCTCGCATGCGGATCCTTGATGGCGGGATTGGAGAACGCGGAGGATACATTCGAGTCGGGGTTGTATAAGTCTCGCGTATATACGTTATAACCGTGGCGTAACCATCCCAGGGCGTAACATTAATAGCTTTATGGTTTATTGCTTTCGAGTCTGCGGTTAAGTTCCTCCGCTCCCTGCGGCGCGGCGGTCCCGAAGGCTACGGTGCGGTACGTCTCCGCGCGTTCGTGTACCTCCATTTTTCGATTTCGTTATGTCGGCGGCGCGGCGGCGTTTTATTCACGTCGCTCCGCTCGATCATGAACTGCTCTTCCTCCTTCTCCTCCTCCTCCTCCTCCTCCTTCATCTTCTTCCGTCTCCTCTTGTTCCGTCTTTTCGCGCCACTGGCACTCGTGCCGCGCAATGTTCGAGTTAACCCTTTGATGCACTTTGGCCTGCAGCCACGTAATTGAAGAGCATAATACTGGCCTGCGTGCAAAAGGCAAGAAACTAAATAAATACTCTCCAGAGGGAGGAAAAAGTTCGGAAAATTGTTCCATCTCAGGAGAGAGTAATTTGCTCGTATGCGTATTTACTTGCGATACTTTGAATTTGTTTTATTCTTTATGCGGAAAGTAATTTTATGATCCTGTAAATAGTTCCATCAGGAATTAGAGAGATTCGGATCCCATTCGGGATCCGAAATATTGAAATATATTGAAATATTCAAATTCCAAAATATTTAATTTTAGATCATGATAATGCGATTATGATAAGTGCATGAATTACAAACGCGTTTTAATTATCGCTGCCGGAAGGAGTGTTCATATAATTTTATCTTCGTGCGTATACGAATGTAGAAGAAGGCAGATGACTATCTCGCGCGAGATTAAGCAGTAGTAATTGTTTCATAAATATCTCATTCGACGCGGATTATGAACACGGATTAGTTTGAATCATTAACAGATTGTTTCAAGTATATGAATGAATTCATATCGAGGATTGCTACGGGCGTTTTCAAACGGGTAAGCTTTGAGAGCGCAGAAATTAAGTCGCAATTAAAAGTATTAAAATTCTTATTACTGAAGTCGGTCCTAATTTCGTGAGATACGCTCGTTACTGCTTTTATCTTCCCTTCTAATGGCACGAAATAGCATTTGTCTAAGATAATGATTCACGGTCGCGTACACGCGTGCTGGCTCTTACAGTACGGGGCGACATCGTTAAGTCACCAGGACGTTTTCAAGAAAATTGTTCGAGCTTCGTCTTCTCTTTTGATTCTCTCGCACGTTAATAAAGCACAAAGTGAGGCGAGGAAATAATGACGAATCGAAATGAAGTACCGAGGGCGGCGTGGACAAGGAACAAATGACGCCGCACGGAATGCGCTTTGTTCTCTTCTCTCTCTCTCGATGGTGCATCGTGCATTCGCCGCATCTCGTTTCTACCTCCTTCTCCCTTTCTTTCTCTTGATCATCCGCGGCGGCTCCTTCTTCGCGCTTCTCTCTCTTCTTCTCTCTCGCTTCTCATCTCGCTTTGGCAATCTCAGCAGCCGACAGGCTGGACCATGCGAGAGGGCATGCGAACTCGCGCTTGCCCCCTAATGGGGAACGCCGACTTTCGATTGTTCGCGAGTTTATTATATTACGAAACAATATAAGAGACCGATTTGTTTTTATTTCTGTCACCTCGCATTACATTTGGAAAGGATCAATTTGGTCTCCTAATAATTTACTGAATGTTTTCTGTTGAATAATTGATATTCGACAGTCCTTCGCTAACAAACTATCTGAAATTGTTTCGTTGAATAGGTAGGTATGGTTTCTAGATTTCACCTGATTAGGATCAATATCGCAAGTTTAAACATCACAGATGAAGTAGAAGATAACCATTACGTTATGTCACAAACGCTTCAAGAATCGCTAGAGAACGGAGAATTAGTGCTTTTCCATTCTACTGTCCTAGATTGCGCGCGATAGCGTTGATAGCGGGACTTTCGCACTAGGATTTATATGCTGTTTAATGACAGAGTGTTGTCGTCTGGAGAGATAGATTTCCTTCATCATCAACGTGCAAACGTTGTACGTTATGGAGAAATAAAATTCAGCTTACATGATAAACGCGTTTTCCTCCTCGAAAGGTGGGTGTTACAGCATGTTGAGAATCATTATCGTCATCATCTGAGCTGTGCTGTTCAATAAGCACGCATTGATTAATTTTCTTTTCTCTTTCAGCGATATCCAGAATTTATCCTCTATGGAGCGATCTTAATTGTTGAAAACGGGCACTCATTTTCATATAAAATCCATTTCTTTGCCGAGAATTGCCGGGAGAGATTTCGAATAGACTTGAAGATAATAATAGCACCGCGTAAATTACATTTAATACATGGTACCATTCGCCTCGTGCTCTCAACTCGCACGAGCTCGAATTACCCGCAATTCCTGTTTGTTAATGCACATAACTTGCACAGTGGATAACAATCTCGCCTGAGTGCTTTCCACCGTCGCCGGTCTGACAAAGATTTTGATATACGAGCGAGTTACATTCGCAATTATACGACGTCGCGCATAAGGTTCTACCTTTGAATCACTTAGCCGCAGATAACGCTTGCATATTGAAGCATTTAATATCGTGCTTTTACTATTAATTCAGTACGTGTTATACATGTCACGCATATTTTTTAGGCATTGCGAATATCATTCAGAATTGGAAACGACTGGACGAATTTCATGATTTAATTAAGGCAATGATGCGCAGTAGGAAAACTAAGCAAGCTTACATGAAATAAAATGTATGCGGAATAATATTGCACGTATATGTTTTCTTTGTCCTTACGCGATTACAATCTAGAGAAAAGAAACATCAAATTGCTAAAAATAGATATATAATTGTGCTCTTTATTATAATCGAATACACGAAAGTCACGCCTGTTTATCTCACAGCAAATAATTTAATTCTAATGATAATTAATGTCTATTTTTTTATAATTGCACAACATCTGGTCTTGGCAAAAAAATCTACGATCGAAACAACACACGCCAGAGGAAGTGATCAACCGAGCGAGATAAGAGCACCGTGCAGAGGTGAGAGGATCAATTTATCTTGCGTGAATTTCGCGGCGGGCGTCGGCCACCCTGGGAGGAACGTATGTCTTCTTCCAGTGCTGTCTGCACTCGTTGAAGAGAAAGAAGTTGCGGACGTTGCTCGCGAGTGTCGCCTCGAGGAGTGCTAATGTGCAAGACAGCAAGAAACCTCATCATAGTTGAACTGCAGCTCGGCGTATCACACTATAGCGCGAGAAGTATCTCGGTTTTCGATTTAAGCAGCTGTTTTTAATTGTCCGACCAGGTTTCAGCTAACATTTTTCATCGCATCTGTACGGCAGCTGTTTGCTTTCTAACAATCGCGTATCTTAACGGATTTAATCCTCCTGTTAGCGTCAGTCGAATACGGTAACGTAAACAGTATCTCGCATTTGAACAACGCATTTGAGTCACATTCCTCTCTCTATTACTTCGACTCATTAAAGACTCAAGCCCGAGCATAAAAAACATAGATTTAAATTTCAAAAACAGATGATGGCTAGAATTAGGAGCGGAAGGGTTAACGCATTGGCGACGGAAAATTCCCTTAGATACAATTCATGGAGCGTTTAATCTCAGGATCAGGTCGAAAGAGGCCGAAAATCGTGCCGATATTTACATCGTTGACGCTATACACTTATTTCCAGACTTGAGGTAATCCGAGCGAGAGTCTCGCGATCGGTATCTCGATCTTACGATCTGGGACCATTGCCGTCACTCTTGAGATCCACTTCGCGCGGCCGCGCGATCGATCGATGATCGTTCGCTCGATAACGTCTGTATGTACGTGGGCGCGCACCTATATCATTCCGCACGCCGTCGTGCAATAAGCTCGATCCGCGGCGCGGATATCTGACCTCGGGCCAGTATCGTTTAACATCCCTGATCGAACATCGCGCGGCGAATGAAGCGCGCCTCGTCCTTTCGTAACGCGCGCTAAATTACCTGTCCCTTTTAACGTGTAGCTTTGAGTGCTCGCGGGCCCGAGTCTCAACTGTGGGAAAGAACGCGCGAAATCTTGGGAAAGCGCGGGATATTTAACGCAAATTGGACTTTTACCGCCTGCCTTTAAAGCCTGAATCGATCTCTTGTGATCCCGATCACGTTGCGCGATCTGAGCAACTCCCTCGCGGGGGTAAGAAGGACATTAAACGTGTTTGCGGAAATTTTAGTATCCTGCCAAAGAGGATTCCTTGATCGCCTGCATGGTGTCCGCTCGAGATTGAACTGGGAATGAACGAGAAATTTTCCGGGAGTAGAACTTATAGCTGAGTGGCAAGGAATTTGAAGATTCAGAGAGCAGATAGCTGTCAATAACATTTATTTATATCGAAAACCTGTAACAGTATTTTTATATAAATCTACTAAAAAGAAAAATCGGATATTTAATCGCTCAATAATCCCCATGATGATGGAAATATGCATGCCGATGAAGATTCCGGTTCCACCGCTGCAGGAATTTGTCCACTCAGCTGAGTGGACCTGCGCGCGCGCATCGCGGAATGCAAACTCGGAACGGAACCTAATCGATGGGACGATTAAGGAGCAATTAAAGTCGCAATGCGCGAATATATCGTCAGCGGGAAGATCGCGGCGAATCGATAAAACCGCGATACCGAAGGAATTCAATTTTTCGCGTGGTCAACCTTGAACCTTGCGACCCCAGCACGGCCTCGTCGCTGTCGCAAAACGCGCCGGTATATCAATATTCCTGCGTGACGTCATATTTATCTTTTCCGCTTGCGTTGACGGTTACGCTCTGCAGAACAGTGTCAAGTCGTCTCCCTTCTCCCCCTCCGGCTTGTTTGTAAGCACTCCTCCCGATGGGCGATCAATGAGAGAACCACCCACACGTCTCTCACCCTTGTTGTCCACCCACATTTCTCTGTTAGACCTGCCGGTGCCTGCGATCAGGTTCGATACCTGCCATCGATCAGGCAGTCGAATCGTGGCGAAGGAGTCGCGCGCTCGGCTGACTTTTCAAATGCTGCACCTTTCGCTCCGAGCGGCCAACATCGAAGCAGAATTCCTGGTTGTCTCCACTCGTCGTTTGATACACCGTTTGCGAAGCGGTACAGGCATCAGGTTCGATCATGGATGATGAAAGGATTCTGTCCTCCAAATCTTTCCTTTGGTCCATCTGACATATATAGATGACTCCGCTTCAAAATTTTTCTTTCGCGTGCCGTGTCTCCGATGCATCAAACGGCGAGAAAGAGGAAAGATATGAACAAAAGTATAAATATCATGAATAAATTAACCGGATTAAATATAAATGCAAAGCTTCCGAGATGATAATACGTGGCGGCAAATAATAGCAAACGATTGGTAACTCACTTGTTACACGACGCCAGATAAATTAATTGGAATAATTGGCTAACACAGCTGCACAAATACCCAAAATATACGTGACCGTCACGGTTTTATCAGTTACCCAGAAAATATGCATATCGCCATGCTGTAACCGCGAATATCGTACATCGGAGGCACGCATTGTGCCGCGGGACAAAATTGGAAATATTCGCTGCATATATAATTATCGATATTCCACTCTCATTCTGAATAACGACGATGTCGTACACAAAATTCGAGACAGTGCACTTCGTTGACGCATTTTCGCGCGTCATCGCGTCAATCGGCACCGATTGCTACCTCGGATCTCTTCCTCTTTCTCTGCCCCTCTCTCCTTCTGATTTGGCATACAGCATGATGGGACCTAAGAGGAAACGTTGACGGCTCCATTTGCGCGTGCATTCAGATCTCGCCTCGATCAGACGTCGACGACGCCCATTGTCGCCGCGTTCCTACGATCACTCACGTCATCGCGCGCCGAAAACCCTTGATTAACCTTCGACAGCACTTATTCATATCACGGACTCGTATGCGTATTCGGCCCGGTCACGTTGCGAAACGAACGGAGGGCCGTTTACATCGGCGGATACGCACCTGCGAAGTCACCTGTTACCCGGCTGAAGCGAGGCTTACCTCAGGGCTGTCGCATGAGTAGCAGGCATAGAGAGAGAGAGAGAGAGAGAGAGAGAGGGAGGGATGCCCGCCAGGCAGATTGCGCGAGACGTCGGGCGAAAATGATTAATAAGGATCGGCTCATCTGTTACATAGCGCGCGCAATCTCAGCCTGGAATTCCGCCTCAATTGAATCGCAAAGCCGTAAAATCGAACTGCAGCACGTTTGCACAATCGCCGTCGTGTTCATCGGTTATTCCCGGCAGATCGGCCGGATTCCAGTCGGAAGATCTCAGTTAGGCGCTGCGTTCCGTACTGGCGATAATGCACGCGATAAGAATTACGTACCTGTCCGCCGAGGATATGGATAACTTGAGAATCGTCGATTCTCGGCGCTACCAGTTCGCGCGGCGCGGGAGCTTTATGGATCGCGAAGCGAATTTATGCCCGATCAAGTTGATCCCGATCAGGAGATCAGCAGACTTCAATGGGAGATCTCGAGCAGACAAGAAAACAATGAGACGAATAAGTTGCCGGAGGCATGATCAAGGAGTAGGCCGACGCTTCCAAGAGGCTCTCGGGAAGGAAAGAAACGCACGCTACCGTTCTCTGGATCCATCCAAGCCGGATCCAGAGCGCCGCGCGGTCGCCGAGTACATAAATAAGTCCAGCAAGCATATTGAATGGTCATATTTCATGGCGGGCAAAAAACGTGGACGTCCCTCAGAAATCTGACGTCTCAATCCGTCTCTGGGATCTCGTCGATATCCCGAGCGGTCAATTAAGGCATGCCTCCCAGATGTCCCCATCTGGACCACGCGCACATGATAAGCTGCACGGCGAAGTGGTATTGCGCGTTCTCTCTCATATCCCACGGATGGATGATGCTCTCTCGTATTTATGCCCCGATAATCTCTCTTCCTGCTGCGCGCGGCCGTCTCGTTACTTATTCCTTATTTACCCGCTGGACACGTTGCGAGATACAATCTAGCTGTCGAAGAGAAGCCGCGGCAGAAGCAATGGCGGAGAGAAAGCGCGATCCCCCTCGCAGCCACCCAAGAAGAAACATCGTAATAATTAATATCGACGATCGAGGGGACGATATCAATGCCGGGTATCGAAGGGCCCGATCAAGAGGACAAGAATTCACCGAGATTCGAAGATTATGTCACGCGTGCACGCGCGAGAGCGACGTAAAGTTGTCGCGCTTCTCGGCCACGAGTTAGAATGAATAAAATTTCTCTGCTAGTCGATTATTCTTCAAGACGCGTATAAATAACAAGAGCTCTAGGCGATAACACACTAAGCCGCGATCAAGCGAGAGTCTTGCCTCTCTCTCTCTCTCTCTCTCTCTCTCTCTCTCTCTCTCTCTCTCTCTCTCTCTCTCGGCGCATGTTCGTTTACAAATATGATTGCAATACCAGTTAAAAATTGCTTGTTCCTCGTGTGGGAACAACGTATTGAGCGATGATTTCGACACCTGCGAGAGCGAATATTAACATGATTTCGACTTTGGTCATGGCGATCTACTCATAAAACACGACGAACGGGAACTTTGGAACTGAATGATACAAAACTGTTATTTTAATCGTATTGCGCGGTAGCGTCTGGAGTCTCTCAAACTAAAAAGCTCGCGAGAATATCCGACATATTCGAGCGCGACATGAGCAGAACAAACAGGATAAAACGAAGTATCATGATAATCGACACCGAAAAATTTCGAGTCATATAAATCATGCTGAATAATTATCGAGGCTGGACAGAAATCGATGAAGTCTCCGTGATAAATGTCCGAGAAGTTCAATCCGCGCGAATGTCGGCGCGACATCAAAGCCAAAGCGGCGGATGATCGGATGATGAATCTTGAGATCAGACTGCGCGTCAAGGAGACACTCGACTTTCGGAGGAATCTGACTTTCTTAATCGGACATCCATTCTGTCGCGTAAATAATATCTCCTGTGTCCTCACGCGGCGAATTATCAGAGCTGCATTCGTCTCCTAATAAACGCTTTATTCCGAAATGCGAGATACCTTAAAAGCCGAGAACGATAAAGAGAGCCGATTAATTTACTGCGCCTTCGTAATCCTTCCAAGGTAAATCCTCCCTCCTTTTTCTGTCTCTTTCTTTCTCAGCGAATTTCGTCACTTCTCTGTCGCTTTTTATTTTTCTCTTATGACCGAACGGCAAAATAGAAACCGTGGAGCACAACGTGGCGAACGTCGCTCCTGCCTAATGGCTACGAAGAAATGAATCGAGGACTTATCACTTTAATGGAAACCTTTACGAGAAGACCACTTTAGGCTGGTATCTTCTCGTAGCCGCGACGAATTCTGGGTGGTTGTTCGCTCTCCAGACAAGCTGCACTTTTCAGCTGCATAATGCGTAGCCTCCACGCTCCGCTTACCGTGCTAATGGAAGGATATTCTGGCAATACTTTTGCCAATCACGCTGATCCGTTTCGATCCCAAGTACCGTGCAGCACTTGACAAATTTGCTACAAGTTTCCTTCTCACTCCACTTATCTGCACATTTACATAGACATGGACGATAATGGCTTTGTATCCCGAGAGAAGCGTTCCGATCTACGGAATACATTATATTATTCTGGCAAAATGAGAAACACTTTCGAACGTCGGATATTAAATCTCAGAGTGTCCATATTTATTATGCGGCGACTGGCAAAAAAGGGAACACCATCGAGATTGCGAGCCGGATCGAGCAGACGATGATAGGTTTCAGGCGCTTGCATTTTCATAAAGTGTATAATAAATTAGGAGAGGGCTAAACTTTCGCGTCGTTTCTCTCCTTAGCAGTTGTCCGACAAAGGAGATCTTGTGTCCGTAATAAGTACCTGCCTGGGTTTATGACGTGCTAACAAAGCAACAACAAAATTTGTTAGATTTGTATACATATATACATGTATATACCATAAATAAAAAGACACTATAATTCTAAATTGTATTGTTCCCAAGCACAGTTTTTATTGAATATAAACATGATTAAATAAAAAATAAAAAAAAGTTATACATATATATATATATATGTTATACATATATATATATATATATATATATATGTGTGTTATACATATATATGTGTGTGTTATATATATGTATAACTACATGTATAACATATATATATATATATATATATGTATAACTTTTTTTTATTTTTTATTTAATCATGTTTATATTCAATAAAAACTGTGCTTAGGAACAATACAATTTATATATATAAACAAGGAATCATTTTCGTAGATAACTATAAATTGATAAACCATAAATAATAGATACATATTACGTGTGCATTTTAATATCGACTTAAGTTATTAATAATTTGAACAGACTTTTGCTCAACATCTCATTTTTCAGTCTCCAATCGCGTATCCTTTTCATCCGCATACGTCAATACATCAAATTCACCGAAAGAACCGTAGAAGCTCACAGAATAGCTTTCGCATGCGTGTGATCAAATCGAGCCTTGTATCGTTGTGATACTCAAGCGCGACGATTATAAATGCTGCGGCGACTATCTCGCAGCGGTCATCAACATCGGCGTAAACACCACACGCTATGTGGGTCAAGCTTTCGTGAACCACGTGTCCGAGCGATACTCCGAGCTACACTCTCGATCATGAGGATATCACTCGATGCACCCACACGGCCACCTTGGCTAAGCACGGAAGGTAAGCGGTGAGAGATTTTAAGCGATGAGATTCTACGCTCTTCCTCCCCGCTCTTCGCCCCTTTCTCGAGCGGATAGAAGAAGAACGGTACTTTCCAGGTACTTCGAGTAAAAGGGACTCTTCGGCTAAGCGACGCCCACGCCGGCGCAGCGTGCCGCTTCGCTTTCTACTTTTCCAGACCCCGATGATCTACAGTCGAGGGTTCTCCGCTAGGAAGAGAATCTACGTGCGAGTTGAAGAATTCACTCGCAGCGGTGATACGCACTCGCGAGATAAAATATTATGCATTATTCTGCTACGTGTTCACCGATGCTCGCAAGAGGAACTTCCTCCTCAACGACATGTTCACGTTCCGGCAAGAATTTATTTATTTTGTCGCCCCGAACGTGAACACTTATCTTTATGAGTAAAAGTGAATATAATATCTAAAATATGGCACTTGAAGTGATAATTGTAACAACCGTTGCGCGAGGAATAAATGATCCCCGCAATAATATTTTCTGATGATAAAGTTGATTAATCCGTCGAGAAATCGTCAGGAATTAACAACACGTCAAAGAAGGAATTCATGATTATTTGTTTAAAAGCGTTTTAGTATTAATACGATGCATGCTGATTTTATCATCGGGAAATATCGCGGTGACGCATCTATCTAGCGATTCTCTTTTGCAAGTTGGGAAAATTACCATCGATCGTCTAGGAAATACCTTACGATTCGATTGTAATCCTCTCGGCTCTTCCGGATGGAAGTGAAACTCACTTTTTCCTTTGACGAACTCGGAATTGAGATCTGCTGACACATCGTAGCTACCGGCGACGATCAATAGGAGGAATGTCACGCCGAGGAAGTTGCAAGTCGACAGCGCTCGTGGCCCGTGTCGGTGGTTGAACATGATGAGCTTTCATGCCCTTCACGAACCCGTAGGTCTTGCCAAGGTGAGAATTCCCTCTTCTGCTTCGTAAGCTCGTCGGCTGTCACGAACGAGGAGAAGATCGAAGGAACTTCGGAGAATCGTTTCCACCGCTGCCATCGCTCTCCCTTCTTCACCGTGCATGTCGCATTTCCGGCACTAAAGTCACGATCATCTGAAATAAGAAAAACTGGAGATCAATGGAGGAGCAAGGAGACGCCGCGAGGGATTGACACAAAAGCTTGCTGATGAACACGGCTATCTAATGTTTCAATGTATCTCTAGCTCTCGACTTTCCTATACATCGCCGAGAAGAAGCCGCAAATCCTCTTTTTGTCATTCGCTCGACGCTTCGCTTATTTTTTATCGTTATGCTATACATCGGTTACATTTTCTCGAGTTCTATCGAACAGGAAAATATTTTACATTGAGAAAAAGAGACCCTATGGAGGAGCAGAGCTAAATAAAGATTTAAGCGGTGATCGAAATTAAGTGTTTGGAATATCCTTCGGTATATCCTATTGCTGAGCGAGACGAGTCGCGAAAGACAATCAGCGTAAATCATTCCGCGTTGAGATTCCTGTTATTTTCATTAGCGTCCCCTTAGCGAATTGTGTTTCGCGAGTTACGCGTGTAAATCAATAACTTAGTCTAGGATGAATTACGCCGATTGCTGCGTTTGCAGCGCACGAACTATCATCTTGGATTGCCACGGTGTTCGTTACATCGATCGTATCGCGTGATATTACATGCTGTATATTGCTCATAATGAAAAATACGACAATACCGTATATTTGTTCAGACATGTTATTAATTTGCCTTTTTCTTAGTGCGATTCGAGTAACGGATAAATAAAAATCCGCAAAGAATCCGCAAATTCCTCTGTAAATCCATGACAATCTTTCCGTAACATTACACAAAGCATCATCTTTGCAACAAATTAAAAAAGTATAAGATCCATCTCACAAGAGATTAAAGATACATTGATTGCGTTTATCGCCAATTTTTTATCA
The DNA here is from genome assembly GCA_020341155.1 of Eciton burchellii. Classification (NCBI taxonomy): domain Eukaryota; kingdom Metazoa; phylum Arthropoda; class Insecta; order Hymenoptera; family Formicidae; genus Eciton; species Eciton burchellii. The sequence continues at coordinate 1,209,102 of JAHMML010000002.1, forward strand.
AACGAACTCGGCTTCCTCTGATTTAATTTGTGTCAGGATCAACAAATGGATTTCGTGCTCGATCTTCGTTCTTTGATCTGAAAAGGAAAGGAAGAAAAAGAAAAAAGAGAAAGAAAAAAAAAAGAAAGAAAAGCATATACGCGTAGCGTAACCACGAAAAAAACATCTGCACGTTTTTCAGAACGGCAGTTGTTGTGTCATCGTCTCGTTTGAGGGCTACTCTTGATAGGGTCCGCTCTGTGTATCACGCTGGAGAACGACAAGGAAGAACAAGAAGAAACGAAAAAGAGGAAGAGAACGATGGGGATGGAGGCGAGGGAGAAAGACTAAAATCGAGAAGGAAAAGACGACAATGCAGTTAACAGCAGGTGTCTGTTCGTTCCTTCCTCCTCCCTCCCTCTCTCTCTCTCTCTCTCTCTCTCTCTCTCTCTCTTCTTTCGCGATCTCATCCAGAGAGACCATTCCGCCACTCATTCAGTTGCCTTTGTTCTTTCACGCTCCCCGCGGAGTAGCGAACACGAGTTGCCTTATTCGGGCGCGACATACAAGGATCAGCTTAAACAAATGACGTCGATCGGGTCGCGCGCGGCGGTAGTCTGATTGCGGGTGTCTCGTTAAGGTCGTTCCTTCCAGATCATCCCTATTAATTACGATCAGTGAGACGAATGGGTCGACAACGAGACACCCGACCGTGTCGCTCCTGATTGTCCCACGTGCTCGCCTCATCGCCCTCCGCGATGCGATTTCTTCTCGATCGCAGCGATACCACGCTGTCTGCCGAGGAGAGAGAGAGAGAGATGGGAGATGATATCGAGGGGAAAACTTTGGAGTGCAGCTCGAGTAACGATGGATGCAAATTTGCGCATTTTGCGCGACAAATACATATTCTGTGTTGTCTTGTATTGACATGATAGTCGTTAACGTTCAGTTTTATTGAACGAAGCATAAGCATTTTGTTAAAATCTGTACTGTGGAATAAGCGCGCATTGATTTGTACAGATCGATGGATAAGAAGGAAGAGTTGGAACGTAGAGACTACATCAGAACGAACGTCGAGCGTTTAATACATTGATACGTTGTAATGATGACACGTGTTTCGAGATTCTTTAATATTTCAATCGTCACGATCTTGGTATACAGTTAATGAATTCAGCGTGCTGCCGGGAGAACCCTTCAATTCGCGCAAGGTAACGAGCGTGTTCCTGATAAGTTACATCTGCAAATCAGCGATAACCGTTCGCATAGCGCTGGCGACTTCGTCAGAAATGCGAAGACACGAAGACGCGAATTACGAGCCGGCGAACCGGTTCCGCAGACATACCGTTCGGATGGCGGAATTAACCCGAAGCCAAAAGACTGGGGGCGCCGTCGACGTTGCGCTTAATTGCGTGGACGACGGTCGGGACCCGTGCAAATTTTTATCGTTCATCCGCGGGACTTTAATTCTCCTTTTACAGCTGTCCCTAATCGCGCGCATAGCATACACGCATTCTCGATCTCTCTTTTTGCCGATCATTCTGCGATTTTATGAAGATTTATGCGGAACGCGTAGAGATGACGCTATAAAATATACCTAAACTCAACGCATTTCTTAGATATAAATTTTATAATGGAATTAGATTAATAACGAAACTGATCAGGAGTTCGATAAAAGCGATATATTCCGGTCGCTTCAGTAATCATTATCGAAATTCTGATTGCTCAATATGCGGCGTCACGCAGATAGATTATTTTCTTTGTAGCTAACCGTTGCTTACGCTTATTGCATAGCGCAAAAGCGTAAAAAAATCAGGGACTTTCGGTAAGAAAATACTGACGATGGACGAGCAGTTGCCTTGCACTGGATATAATCTAGCGAAGTGCCGCAACTTCCATTAGCAACAGACACCGAACATTCCCTGCGTTGCGAAATATTTCTCCTTCGATTTGCGATTCGCACGGTGCCTTCGAAATTTCATCGTGACTGAGAAAATTATGAAATCCAATAATTTATATCGCGATAAGAAACGAAGCGACATCCGCGCCGATTACGATTGCGTTATATCTCTTGTTTATAACGCTGTATCATTATAAATAATATCTACGCGCGGCTGTTCATCGTTACGATACGTTTGAACATCGAGCGAGGATTTGATGCACTTCTGATTACAGCAATCCATTTTATTTTTGACCAAATGTATGCACTAATTATCTATATGTCTTTTTTTTACTCTCGCTTCTCATACAATTCTGTGACGGATGCTATGATCAATCATTATTTGATATTGAGTGTCTCATGTTATTTTATGTCACGCATGGGTGTACCTGATACTAGATGTTGCTTTCTAGTCTCACGATACGTTTCCGGAAAAAAACGCGTACGTTTCATCTCGATATCCACATATAACGACGTGAGACTTTCTACCGGGAAGTTTTTTCTCAGAGTTATCAAATTACACCGCGTAACGGTATCAAATTCTGATTATCGTTCTCCGACTCTCGTTGCATTGCGTTCTCAGATAAAATCGGGATTGAACAAAGCGCACGGGGGGGGGGGGRGGGAGAATTAAAGACAAAGCTTTCCCGCACCCTTCGTTTCTCATATTCAAGGAAGATGCATTTGTCATTGCTAATAGATCGCTGGATGCTCTTATCCTAGCGCAGTGACTAATCGTCGATCGCTCCAGGCCTCGTTACATCTCTCAACGTGTATGCAATCTACTCCACCTTCGTACCTCAATCCGACAAGCACTAAACGTTGAAGGCACCCCGCGAAAGCGACGTCAGCGACGCGGTGCACTCGCGCGTTCCTTGTTCGCAAACTGGCGTATGCACCGATCGCACCGGCTTTTTATCAACGTCCACAAGGGGAGATTAAGAGGCGTGGTTCTCCGTGTGGCGAGATTCGTTCCGGTGGTGAGAACCGCTGTTAGCAGTGTGGGAGAAACGGCACAGCGAGGAATCCTCTTCGAGATTCCGTTAAAGTACGAACAAAGTCGAGTTTCCGGCTTGTTGTCTTGATATTCGAAAAACTCCATTAACATATCATTCGTTATATATGGGGATTCTGGGCTTACCGTTTTCTTTTCTTTTCGAGGAAATGTATGGGTAGTGCACTTTTATTCTCATTCTATTCCAATTTTTGCTGAAGAACTCGTATCTACGAACATGGACAGTCACGTGCAGAACGCGAAAGTTCATGTGAATGTTGGAATTCATTCTCGGAAGGTTCGATTCTACAGGCGACATTACTAGCGCGATATTTGCTACATTATGCTTGCATTCCGGAGACGGCGTGGTACACGCGACGATGACGCGATGTCATTAATGGGCGAAAAAGAGGTACAACGGCAGGAAATTCAAGGCAAGGGAAGGAAGTCCGTTGGTTAACAAGAAGTCTGGAATTTCTCGTCGCAGAGAGTCAAGGGGGATCCCTCATGGAGCGACGAATGCAGAGCGTCGTGGATGGCGAGGAGTCCACGAGACAATAAAAGAAAAGGACTTCGTCGTGCGACGACGACGACGCCGATCGTATATATCGTCGCGAGGACCTCGTCCTCGCCTTGCCGCCCTCTCGGGCCTCATACTCCGCGTCGTCTCACACGGCTACAGGCACAAAAGCGGCGTCCTTTGAGGGAGGGTCCGAAACAAAAAGAAAGCCAGCGAACACGGCGTGCAACCGTGTTAACTGCGCTGCTTATGCATTCATATCCTTGTTTCGCGACAACCTGCTGATTGTTTCCACAAAACGCGACAACCCCCTTGTAGCCCAGGCCGGTTTTTCGGCGGCTGTGAGGGAGACTTGGTCGTAGGTGCCGCTGCGAACGCGCGAGACTGCCGGCAAAAAGGATCAATTTGTATGCGGGTGAACGCTTCCCATTTCTGTCGCTGTTCTTAACAGTGCCGGCCGTGTAACGTCCGCAGGACAATGGTGACGGCGAGATATAAGGGCGCTCGAGAAATGCGCATGTGCACCGGAAGATGACCAATTGAAGAGTCTGGGGCAACAATATGCTGAAACTAAACCACAGGTAAGAGAAAGAAAGAGAAGAGGAATAGAAGAAAGAGAGAGAGAGAGAGAGAGAGAGAGAAAGATTTACGTGAATTTTAAATTTTAGACGGTTTTATTAAAAATATATTCATATTCTTTCAGCGGAAGAATGAAGCGTACATCAATACGGCATGGAAGGTTAACAGATTATTATTTCGATATTTCAGATAATTCAACCGACGCAATATGTACTATTGTTTGTTTGTGTTAATTAATATTTGTAGAAATTGTTAAACATGAACATCATTTATTCATGTCCTTGAATACGGTCCTGGATACGGAGAGCTCCAGACTACCATTAGAATAACGTTGCTAATGAGGAAGAATAATAGTGATTTATGTACACTGCTGTTTACCCGCATGTGATATCTTCTGATACATTATATGAATGCAATTTATCATTATCAATAATCTGAACAAGAATTAAATTTACTCGCATTCACGGAGGAACGGCGGAACGCGCAAAACTCGAAAACGAAGTACAAGCCTGCTATCTTTCATAACGAACGAATCCCACGAGCGTGTACGTGACCCTTCCCGTTCTGATCTTTCCTCACGGTCGACGAAAGTCTGCGTTTCCTCAAGGTGTGTACACGTCGCGACGCTGCGTTATCGGCGGTGTGTATAAACGTCCGATTAAAAGGCACGATAAGACAGACGGAGAGTTACGTTCTTTTCACCGCCCACGATGTGAAGGGCTGCGAGGTATGTGTATGTGTGCAGGGTGCAATCACGTAAGGTTCATAAATAAATATTACGGTAATTCTTATATATGTCTGAATAAATAAAATAAAAATTTATCGTACGGATGTTTCTACTAAAATTAAAAAATTTAATTTATGTCAAAACTAACTTGATCAAATATTTGATATTTAATTCAATTCCAACCGATTAAATATGTATCAATAAATTCTGGATAAAGCGCGGTCAATATAGAAAAATATGTTGTTAATCTATCGATAATCTATTGAAGTAAGAGACAATGTGAAGGAAACTGAAAAGATCGAAAGATATTGGCAACCGACAAGGAATCGGTGAGGAGAAGAAGAATAGGCAACAAATAAAATAAAACGAATGAGAAATAAGTTCAGATAACGGTAACGCTGAACGTGAGCGCAGTACGTAAAAATCATTGCTAACAAGACAGCGCGATCACGAATATTTAAATATCTTTTTCTTCTCTTACCAATTTTGTTATCGAAAATAAAATTCGATATCAATTATAATTAGTCTTAATCTTTCATGAATATTCATAAAAGTAAACATTCTAATTACGTTTCTCCCTTCATACATGTGTATGTCAAGAGAAGGAGATAAGGATTTGATATAAAACTCCGCACAATCGTCGCTGCCAGCTTGCCGACCAACAAAAGCAACTTTCTGTTCAACCAATTAAATAGACTACCGGTCTCAGCATTGGCTCACCTTCCCGTTAGATTATATATGCTTCAGCATATTTTATGTAGCCCTTGCAGCAACGGATGATCGGGCGGCGCAAAGGTAGCTTTGTTTCTCGAGCGAATGCGATACGAGCGAGTCGAAATTGCTATCCGAAGAGTGCTCTCCGAAGGAAAAAGAAACGCCCGCAATACCCCTCATTTAGAGCGAATGGTACGTTGAACCCGTGGCAACCCATGAACTTGCATCCGCGGGCGAGGAGCGGACACGTGGGAGGAACGAATAAGACGAGAGGCCATTTTCGTAATGCATTACGCAGGTAATGTACTGTCGAAAGAGAATATGTAGAGCGATCTGGACGAAGGAGCGCCGCTCTAGAGGCAGAGAAGATGGAGCGAAACGGAAAGAAGCACGGTAGCGATCACGGCTCGTTAGACGCTCGGTGCTTCCTATTGGCCGACCCGCGTGAATCGCTTCGCTAATAACATTCGTGACTTCGTGACGAGCTTCCTCGCTTGAAGAAGAGATATCGCGGCCACGACGAGGACGAATGCAAGAGTCAGAGAACGCGCCACGAAATCCAGAATCGCCGCTCACGATCACCTTGCTCAGGCATCCAGCCGAGGTTTCGAGTCACGGATAACTCTGCTGCCATGGGTTGACCTCTGCTTCTGCTTCGTGCAGCTTCTCGACGTGACTTGCCGGCCGAGGCTCGTGTGAAAAATTGCTTCTATCCCGGACACGCGTATCTGCCGAAGAGGATCTCGAGCAGATTCGCGCGTGAGCCAGGAGAAATATAGAAATATACCAGATAGATACCCAGTACTTGCACCTTTCATAGGATAACGTTAAGCTCCGCGTAAATGTACCGTTGTTACAAGATAGATTACAAAGAGTGGCACGACACTTTAGCACCGTGCTATTATTATAATCAGCGCGCAGTTTAAGAATAATAATCGAGAATCTTGCATCCGTCACGCGGATCCCTATCTCTTTCAATCCTTCCCGTGAAAATTGATCCCCCCTCTCCCCGCGATTTTTCAGCTATAGTCTCTTTGCTGGCGTATCAGCATGGCGAATCGTGTGGGTATTATTTCCCGGATCCCGACCGAGAACAAATTGCCAATGGCGATGCGGGGATCAGCGATGCCACGTCGGTGTTCCGTTGAGAGAGGATCGATCTTGGTTGCCTCTATCCTGTAGGTAAGATTACCTTGCGGGACTAATCAATGCTTCCACAAGGCCGGGTGCGTCGGCCGATCCTCGGTGGATCGCAAATTGACGGTTCCGTCGAGGAATCGAGCGAAGAAACAAGCGGGGGAACGACGACTGAGAATCCATGATGCATCGCGCCATGAAGAAGAGCCACGAACAACGCGCCTGGAAGTCGAAGAGGATAAAACTGATAATCGAAGTAGCATGGAAGCAAAGATCGCGAGAATAAATGTGTCCATCATGGCACTATGTCGTTTCGTGGGCTTCGTGTTAAAGCCACGCCGGATTTTTATTTTCGAGATCTATCGTTGAGTGCTGCTTTGAACGCAACTCCGGTATTTTTGATGAAGATGCATTCTGCATCGACGATTTAAATTTTAACGATTAAAATTTCAAGCTTGAGAGCTTTACTATGTGACTTTTTGAAATGTAATTTAAGGTTCTATGTCCTTTATGTCATAAAAATTTTCTATTGGCGTAGAGTGAATAACGAAAAAAAAATGCCGTTCATGACATGAAGCACGGCAAAAATAAATTCAATCTTCATAAATTGCGCGATTCTTTTGTCTCATACGATATTTTTGCATCACAAAATTAGATCCATCATGTTCCTTCGAATTTGATAAATGTTCTAATTACGGATCGCGGCTAATTCATGATCTTCGGCGCGGCTACTCAAAATTAAAGAAGTATCATTCACATTTATAACACATTTGGCTACACATCTCTTATTTACAAAATGAATCATTTTAAACATATATTTGGTACAAATATTCCTCGCCGCATTTCATCAAGTAAGTTTAAATACAAACATCTTCTTAATAAATTTAAAGATTATTTATTTGTGATCTATCATGAATCTCTAAATTTGATGAAAAGTATATTGAACGTGCACGATATATTTTTGCATAAATCATTTCGTATTTTGAAACCAAACATATTTTGCAAATATCTAAATATAAATTCATGATGGAAATACGAGATAGAAATATGGTAGAAATAGATAAAAACATATTTCTTATATTTATTTTATATATATATATATATATATATATATATAAATAATATATATATTAATATATATATAAAAATAATATATATATATATATTAATATATATATATATAAATATATATATATATTTTTTTTAAATACATATACACGTTATATATTACACACACATACGCACGCGCGCGCACACACACACACACACACACACACACACACACATATTGCTAATATTTTTTCTCAATTATGTAAAATGTAATAATTAATTACAGATGCTGCTGTGTCGTATTATGGACAGCACACTGAAGCATGTCTTGAGAATTGTCAATTTGTGCGCGGATCTCAAATTTCAAAATCCAATTCGTTATCCGTGACGAAAAAGAATTATGCCATGAACAATAAATACTCGGAACAATTTCATCAGAATGGATTGCGAATTGTGTCGAAGGGAAGTAGGACGATTTCCAAACAACGCAATAAAAGTAAATCTAATACGACTTCGTTAAAGAAAAGGTCACCAATAGATAAGACATTAGAGGATATTGCAGAGAAATGCTATCATTCTATGTATCAAGATAATAAATTCAATAACAGCCTTATTAACAAGCGATACGTGCCTCAAAGTGTCATAATGAAAGACGTTACAAAGAATATAAATCGTAATAGCAGTTCCGTAGCACTAGTTGACAAAAATCCTCGAACGTACGCAGAGATTATAGCAGATTATAGTCAAGCCCTCTGTAATGAAACGACACAAAATGATAGCTTTTATTTCAACAACATAATATGGCAAAGCCCATTCGGTACTTCTTTGATACCATCATTTACCAAGAAATTCATAAACGCTGTTGAATATGATGGAATTCCAGCTGAAAAGCAAGAAAATCATTTAACTTTCCTGATCGATAATTGCAATTCAGCCAATCAACACCAGCAGAACAACATTATTGAATGTAGTAATCTTCAGCACAGCAATAAGTGCGCTAATGAAGTAACGAATACAAGCATCAGTCAGGAAGACGTCATTACTACAAGCAACTTCAAGAATGAAGATCAATTTTGCGTCAAATTAATTGCCGATTGCAGCAAGCAATTCACGCACATTTCTCCTTCAAATATTTCAAATTCCGGTCTGATACCGAGTAGTGTTGTATTGGCAAGAAACTCTCTCGAATTCTTCGGCATTCCAATGCGGAAAGTCAGCAGTGGAAATATGCAAGAGACATTGCAGAAGACAATTCCCATTTTCTCTACAATACCAAACAAGGAGGATATTAAGAAGGAGATTTCCGGCCCGAAGAAAGATGATTGTATCAAGGAAATAGAGAGCATGATAACTGGCTTGACGAGCGTGTCCGAGAAAGAAACTATGGAAACTATTAATCTTTTGAAAGAAAGTAACGTCGTACCATCTATGAACGTGTCCAACAATACACTGGACAGAGTTCAAAAGCTCATCGACATCGCCAAAGAACCCAAACAAAAGGAAATGAAAGCAGCGGAGATGAGATTAGATAAACCCAGATATTTCAGTTCTACAAGGAATTTGCAAAGAAGGAATTCATTAGATCGACGTAGAAGAGATAATGCAAGACTCATAGCAGATCAACCGCAAGTTCAATTGTGCATGGTACCCTCTAACAAAGAGTCTATCGTCTCTATTAACGTAGATCCCATAGACAATGCACGTTATTCTAGAGATCAACAACTTTCTATCATTGTGCAATCAAGGGATGATCGAAGGAATGATCGAAATGATCGAGATGATCGATTTTATCGACGTGATGACCGACGAGATGATCGAGATGATCG